>CM063505.1:35777071-35837071 GCA_032207245.1 Pardosa pseudoannulata
AATAAACTAACTAAAAATACTTAAAGAATAATTTAAAGTAAGTACTAAAGAATAATTTAAAGTATGATTCTTAAAAACAACTCTAAAACAACATAATCCAATATTTAAGTGAGAAGGTTTGATTATGGACAAGAGAAGAAACTATTAATGCTGATGAATACTTTTAAAATAAAGTTCTGTGAACGTGAAAAATATTAATGGTATTAATGTTGTATATATTTCAACTAATAATACTTAATTTCGCTATTTATGCTTTATAAATAAGGAGAAAACTGTATAAGTAAAAATAAGCTAAGCAAAAATAAAGTAACTAATAAATAAACTAACTAAAAATACTTAAAGAATAATTTAAGGTAAGTACTAAGCATAAGAAATATGTAAACACGTAGATGGTTTGCATTTTACCCTAATTTTTCTCGAAAACTTCGATTTGATTAAATAAAAAAAAATTATATAGCAATGAGCTAAATTTGGGAAACAATTATTTTTATTAGTTCAAAATATTGTAAAATATTAAATACATAGATATAAAATATTAAATACATTGCATTTTTGGTATATATAACTGTTATACATTCAAAATGCTAAAACTTTGTACTCTGAAATTACTTTTTTATAAATATTTAGAAATATCTAAGCGAATTAAAGAGGGATTTTACAATAAACTGAATAGAAATTTTTTAAATTAAAAATGTAAAGGAATTCAATTTTACATATAAATTTGTTTAACACATAATATATAATTCGTTTTATTCTTGAGACCTAATCATTTCATTCAAAATTCATTAAATAAAGTTATAAATAATAGTTTTCTGAATACAACAAAAATTATAGTGTTAAAATATTAAAAATTAAATAAGAAGGATTTTCAATTTTTCCACATTTTTTAAAATAATCTACCAAAGTAATTTTTTTCTCAAAATTCACATATGTAATAATATAACTTTAGAACATACAAAGCTTTTAATAAAACTTCTATAATAGATAATAAATTCTTTAAATCAATGTATTACATAATTTTTAATAATTTATATATGTATATATAATTTTTAATAAAGCTTCTATATGATTTAAAAAATTTATTTTCTAATTTACCAATTTCAAAGGTTCTTTTGCAGATAAGCGGATTTATATTTTTTCATTTGGTGTACATATTGTGTTTTTTTCCGAAATGTGTTGCTTTATAATAAAGCAAAACTAATTTTCTTTACAAAGTTATACCCTTATAATGATTTAGGAAAAAAAGTTATTCTAAACAGAGAACTTTTTATATTGAATTCAAAATAGGCTCGGGGTTTGAACACTGAAAATCCCTATTAAAACTCAAAACTCAAAACTCCTATTTAAAAAATATTTTATTTATTTATTTAAGACCTTTCAAACTCCTGAATTTTGCTACTGAGTTTTGATTTACATATATCAAGATGGGGTTCTGGATATTTAAAAGTCAGCTGGATACTGGATATTCTCCGGATATCCATTTCATTCCCTAGCTGCAATTTATGCATTGATCAATTAAAATTTATTTATTTGATTGTTTATATTTTGACCTTATTGAAATAAAATAAAACACACTTAAATTTAAAAAAAAGCCCAGAATTTACAGAGTCACCTTAAGATAACTACTCTTAAGTCTTGTGCAAGTTTCCATAATTCATTAAATAAAACTGCACGTTGTATTATCATTAAATTGAGTATCATCACATACATGAATATTATTTTGTTGACAGTTGAAACGGTTATTTCTAAAAAAATTTTATTTATACCTATAAATTTCTTGGAAATTCATTCTTTGTAAGTTTACACTGTGTTTTAATGATCTAAATACAGTTAAAATCTGAAACAGATACCCAAATTTATTTTAATGTGCATTATTAGTATTTGATAACCTATTCGTAACAATCTATGGAAATTTAAGTAGCTATAAGCACTTAAAAAATTGACAAAAAAAATTTTAAATGAATTATACAAAAATATTGACTTTTAGAAAAATATTAGTTTGATTTCTCAATCAAATTTGAAGTCTGGTGCTAAATATATAAAAGGTGTCACTGAATGTAAAATTTTTTTAAATAATTCTGAACTATAAATTTTATTACTAAAATTTGAAGTATCATTTACATTTTTAAAAAATTAAACGGAGCAGTGCATTTACATAAGTTTTTGCTTACATTGTTAATTAAGGTTATTATGAATGGGAGATTTTTAAAAAATTGTTATTGGAAAAGAGACAAATCACACACGAACAAAATGTTTTGTTTTTATATTCACTTGTTCAACAAATCTGACATCTACCTTTCAACTTCGTGTTCCCAACTGTTATGAAGAACACTATCAAATTTGATACCTAGTAAAATATTTAAATGTATTAGAAGTGTCATTAATAAATATTTGTTTGCAAATTGTTTTAAATTATCTACTTAAACTTTTACCAAATATTACTAAAATTTGGAGCTTCATATATATTTACATTTTAGAAAGATTGAACGAAATAGTTCATTTAGATAAGTTTCATGCTTACATTGATATTTAATAGCATTATAGACAGTATTTATTAAAACTATTATTAGTAAAGAGACGAAAAAAACAAATACAAACAAAATGTTTTACTTCCGTATACACTTCTACAAATCTGATTCATTTACTTTTCAATCTCGTGCTACTAATTATTAGTAAAGAGACAAAAATCGAACACAAACAAAATGTTTTGTTTTGGTATACACTTCTTCAACAAATCTAACATATCTATTTTTCAATCTCGTGTTACCAATTGTTATATAGAACTCGATCGAATTTGAAGCCTGGTATAAGACCTAAATGAATAAGAGCTGACATTGAAGGTAAAAGTTTGTTTTAAAAGTTATTTTAATATATTTTAATTTGTTTCTTAAATTAGGAGCCTCAGCAAAAGGATTAATCTTTTGACTGTCTGAAAATCTAATAGATGAATTCACTCAGTAAATATAACCAGCTTGCTTTTATTTTATTCTTCCTTAAAGAGACGTATCTTTCGAATTTAAAAGTCTATTTTTGATTCATTATATAATTAAAAGTTCTGCTTTGTTTTGAATAATTTTTTCCTAGATCATTAATAAGGTTCTAAGTTTATAAAATATATTTAGTTTTGTTATATGAAACAATACACTTTTTCATAAATAAAATATTACACAAGGGGGAAAAGAAAAAATCCACTTTCCTGCAAAATAACTTTTGAGAGTTGTAACTAATTTTTTTATATCAAGCAGACGATAATTGTTTTCGTTTTTATTTTATTCTGTGAAGCTAAATTATATTAGTACAAGCAATGTCTTTTTTATTTTACTGTGTAATAAAAATCAAACAGTTTAAATTTTTAATTCCTTATATATAATTTTATTTCAAAATGTCACACTTTCGGTTTACAAAGTAAAACAAAAAACTTGCTTTTAATTGATATAAAAGTTTATATTCTGATATAAATATCTCAAAAGTTATCTTGCAGGTAAGAGAATTTCAATTTTTTTTGAGCGTGTGTGTGTATTTTCTGTTATTTTAAAATATGTATTACTTGACATGACAAAAGTAGATATTTTTACAAAGCTAGAATGTTATTTTAAGGGTACAGGAGACATGATATTGGATCTCAGTTTTTAAATTTTTAACGTTCTTTTTATAAGGATAATATACAATGTTATTATATAAAACTTATAAAACACAAAATCTATTAAAAAATAATTTTTGATTACAATGTGAGACGACTAATAAAACTTGTGTCACTCAATACTATTCTTTAAAACTTCTCTTAGGACACAGCACACAAACGAATTTCTTTCATGTTTCCATTTTATTTTTAGAATTTGTATAGAAACAAAACTGGGTATCGATTTCCACTAACGTTAAACATTTATGTAATTCATTTTTCTCGAGGTTTTTAGAAATTATCTTTTGCCGTTTCATTGTATTAAGTCTTTTGTAGCTCGAGAAAATACTTTGCGATTTTAAAAAGCATATTTAGTTTAATGGTAAACACATTAAGGTATCCGTCTATGTTAAAAACGTCATTTTTTGCCAAAAATCATAATTTTTTTTTATTTCTCTATTGTAAAATTTCAACTTTTAGGTTTCTAAATCTGTTTTTGTTGTGTCTCTAAGACATTTTAAAGAAAAATTACAGCTGTGAAAATAAAACGGAAGTAGCAACTTCGGAACCGGAAGTTATGAATTTAAAGCCTTTTAAAAAGCATTTTTTGGACAAAATTTTTAAATTTTCATGAATATTATTTTAAACATTTTTCTAGTATTTTTAATAATTAGCAACTTGGAAATAAGAAAGTTTTGAAGGAAGAAATTGTGGGGAATTTGAAGCATGTATTTTAATTTTTTAATAGTTAAAGTTGCTTTCATAAACTTCAAATGTGTTTTTCTCAGAACGGTATTTTTAATAAAATGTTGAAACTTGAAATGTGATGCCTCAAAAAATTCTTAAAATAATTTGTTGAAAATTATTATGAATGTTTTTGATAGTATTTACTATTGAATGACCTAAAAGCTTTAAATTTGGATAATTTTAATGATGTTACACTCATAGTTAGATATAAATGTAAAATGAAAATTCGTTAAAAATTCAATGTGTATGATTTTGAAGGACCAAAATTTATTACCAAATGTAAATTAAGCAAAGATTTTAGGTGATTCACTAGTCCAGTGTATAAGAAATGTGTTGCATCAAAAAATATTGAAATAATTTAATTTATTAAAAAATTAGACCTTTTGAAAAAACCCGATTTTTTTACTAAATTTTCTTCATTTATTAGAAATTTTATAAAAACTTCTCCAGGAATAAATTTTTTAAGTGCAATTCTCTATGATAATATAAAAAATAAATCTAAAAATGTAAAAACATGAACTAGTTTCTACTTTTAAAGAAAAAAGTTCTCCGAACGTAGACGGATACCTTAAGGAGACACAACACCTTTCAGTAACTTTAAATGGATGATCTTTTTCTTATTTTTCGACTTGCACCTTTTTTAATTATTATCGTATATACATGGGATTTTCATCATTTGTTTTCTATTTTTATATAATTAATTTTCCTAAATTTCTTTGTTTATTAAAATTAAGAACTTTATATAAAAAGTAAAAAGTGAGAAAAATTTTAATTTTTCTTACACACTGTGAGCTGACTTACACAGAGGTACGCAAAGTTACATTAATATTTTTTTGCTTTTTGTAAACAATAAATATTAGAAAGAATTCTTCACTTATTTATATTTTTAAAAAGTTTCAGAAATCTTACACCAGGGGATTAAATTTTTGAAAAACTTAAATTATGTTTAAATATTCCATTCCAAATACTATAAATTCTAAATAAAATTTAAAAAAAAGAAACAAAAGTAGGAAGTTTCATGGTAGATCTATATTGCATTTACTGTAAAATTTTGGAATCAGTATAAGCAATATTTTTTTTATTATTTATTTAAAGTGCGCAAAAGTTGAAAAAACACCATTTTCGGTAAAATGCATTTAAAGTTGCATATATAGTTTTCTTAAAAGCTATAGTATTAAAAGCGAAGATTGTACAGTTTTTACAGTTTGTTTTTTAAAATATAAAAATCAAATTTTCGAAGGTTTAAAGGCGAAAGAAGTGATAGTTTTTTTTATTTAGAGTGTGCAAAAGTTTAAAAAACCCCATTTTCAGTAAAATGCATCTAAAGTTGCACATATAGTTTTCTTAAAAGCTGTGGTATCAAATGCGAAGATTGTACAGTTTTTGCAGTTTGTTTTAAACTTTTCAAAAAGTCCTGAGATTTTTAAAGTATAAAAATCGAATTTTCGAAGGTTTAAAGATGAAAAAGGTGATACGTCCCCTTTTACTAGATAATCTCCAATATTTCGAATAAGAAATATCTAAAAGTAATGCACCTAAAATATTTAGAAATTATTAATTCAATACAAAAACTATGAAACTGAAAAATATTTTATAAGCTTAAAATAAAAGTGTAGGACAAAAACACTGTAAAAACTGTAAAAAAAAAACCTTGTTATTAAAAATTCTTTTGATAATGAAGCGTATGCTTAACTTGATATTTTTATGAGATTAAAAATCATTTTAAATTTGTGAAATTCTGTCACATTAAAGATCTTTTGTCCCCTTAAAATTTATTTTAACATGAGAATTTTATGTTTTAGGATGAATAGAAAAAGTAATAACTGAAGATTTTTATGTCTCGAGAGATACTATATCCCCTTAAAGCAATTTAAAACTTACAGAATATTTCCTAAAGAGACATTTACTACGTTTAAAAAGTAATAATAAAGACTATCTGATGGTACACTGGACACTGGAATAGTATATTTTGAGGCACCTAGGCCGTAGGCTCTAAAGACAGCTTTTAAAAGTGGACAAAATTATTAACTACTGCCTGATGATTCAAGTATTAATAATATGAAAAGAAAAGAAGAGAGGGGGAAAGAGAGAGTAAAGAGAGGAGAGATGTAGCACAAAAATACATTTTTGTGCACAATTACAAATAAAAGTGCCATACAATTATAAAATATCTTCATTAGCCCATATTATTTTTAACTCTGTAATGACACTTTTTCAAGTATATAAATACAATATTGAAGAATACAAGTACAGTTATAACAGAGAATAAACATATTTACACTAAGAGTATCAGAGTGTTTTTTTAATTGGGCTATTTACAAATTTTATCTGATGATTAATTGTAAAAGTCTCTTATTTATTACCATCTATTTCTTCGTTTACTTGGCATCAATTATTACTAACACATATGCGATGTACACGCAATGATTGTCAAATTCATTGTTACATCATAAAAATATTAATTTCTCATAATGAGTCATCTACTTTTCAGTCTCGCGCTTCCAATTACAAATGGTATTTTCCTAAATTAGTATTACTAGAGAGACAAAAATACTAGAACACAAACAAAATGTTTGTTTATTTGTTTGTTTTTCATGTACCTCCTTCAACAAATCTGAAACATCTACTCTTCAATTTCGTGCTACCAATTATAAATGGTATTTATAAAGAGACAAAAATGAAACACAAGGTTTTTTTCCGTATTCATTTCTTTAATGAATCTGACAATTCTACTTTTCAATCTCGTGCTACCAATTATTGAGAAATCGATCAAATTTGAAGCTTGGTATAAGACCGAAATGTTTAAGGTACTTCAGACATTTTGAACTCTTGCCTACCTTCCGATAAATTTCGTACATAGTTTATTTTCGAATATTATTTATTAATTCGCGATATATTTTCAAAATTTTTCAACCAAATTGGGAAAAAAAAATTTCGAGAACTTACTTTTACTCTTTACAAAACTTTTAACAAACATGCAATTAAGGATCAAGACGAGATTAAATATGGCCTCTTGTCAAATGAACCATAAAGTATATTTAATTTCATTATACCTTAACTTTCTCAAGATACTTACTAAATGTAATATTTTTTTTCTTTCAGCTTAGCTGTGATTGGCCGGGAGAACCAGCAAGATGCAATTGAAAACAAAAGAGGAGTGGTCTCTCATTTTATCTAGCAAATATGTCATTTTAGAGCTTGTTTGACATGTAAGTACACAAAACGCACGCTTATCAGGTTGTTACTTGGCAGATAAAGAGGTGTAGATTCGTGTTTCTTGTACAAGAACACCTTCTTAAACAGTAATAGTGATGACAGGGAAAAACCTTTCTTGTATTTCAAACACAAGTGTAAATATATTTTTCGATGACCCAGCTGGAGTCCAAATCTATAATTTTCTTAGCAATGGTGGCAATAAAAAGCATGGTGGTATCCGGTGGAGGTAAACCTTGTCATCCAAAAGTCCACCAAAACTTAAAATGAAATTCATTGAGAGAGCAATATTTTTTTTATTGAATTGATTAATAAAAAGGTTGCAGTGTAAACTGTTTCGTAAACTTTTTTCGTGAATAAAAGAAATAAAATACCTTTTATAAATATACACTAAAATTTATAAATATAAAAAGAGAGAGATATATATAAATTTTCCCAAATTCTTCTGCACCCGTTCTCCTCTGGAACAGTAACAGGGACGTATGCAAGGGGGAGGTGTTAGGGTTTAAACCCCTCTGAAGCTTAGGCAAAATGGCAAAAAGAAAAATTTTAGTAGAAATTATGCGGGCTATTATTTTTTAGAATTACGACCTCCCCCCCCCTGAAAAAATTCTGCGTACGCCACTGGGCGGTAAGGTTGGTGATTTTGTCATTCAGTCAAACTTCAATAAACCGTCCAGTGAAAACATTCTAACATGTATTTGATTTATTAAAATACTGAATGACCAAATGTTAGGGTGAGGATAGTCGGTACTGGGGTTTGAATCCCACTGCAGCATGGATGTATGTAACTGTTCAGAATCAGCTTTAAGCAGTAAGTCCAGGTCTCATTAGTTCTCGTATGGCAAAAAATTAGATCGTAGCGGTCCAAACCAAACTAAAATACTGAATGAGTTTATTCCTAGAGCATGCAGATAGTTTAGTTCGCTATTTAAATTGTAATTGTGTGTAGGGGGTTGTTTTTCCAGTACAGGAGCGTACGCAAGGGGGGTGTAGGGGTTTAAACACCCCCCTTAAGCTTAGACAAAATGGCAAAAATAAAAATTTTAGTAGAAATTATGCGGGCTATTATTTTTTAGAATTATGACCCCCCTTGAAAAAATTCTGCGTACGCCACCTGTTCCTGTAGAATTTTGTTTACAAATAACTGGAAGTTATCGGTTTCGGTTTCGTCTTTTAATGCCAAAAGTTTTAAGAAATTTCTAGCAAAATTAAACTTAAATAATTTGAAAGCTACTATTAATCTATTTACTTAAATGTTTATTTAAAATGAAAATCTTGACATTAAATTGATCAAACCAGAAATGAAAACGGACGTGTCAAATTTATAAATTGTGATCTGTAATGCTCGTAAAACTGTTTAGAGGGAAACTTTTACATAAATCAAATTTATACTGGACAGGGTGTTATTCCAGCCTACCAGAGTAGATTTTCGGGAGATCTTCTAGATGCTGGTTGCTTAAGGAACTTCTCATTCTCTGGAGCATCTCATTTTTGATTGTAGTTTAGTTCAGACCATTAGGGATAAATTTTTTCCATTGAATTATCACCATGTTGATGTTTTTAAATTATGTCACTCGATAAAGTCTCTTCGGGGTCTGGTGCTTATCTTTGATCACTTTGTGAAGCTTTCGATGACTTGTTAAATTTTTTATTTGTTGTCTATGTAAATTATTATTATGAGTAAACTTGTTATTATATTGCATTTTATACTATTAAAATATAATAAAGATCAGGTGGGTCTTAGGATTGCTCAATATATTTCAGTATGGTGGCATGGTCCGATTTTGTTTTGTTCAAAATTCTGCTAGGAAAATTGGTTAGGGTCTCTTGTACTGGCCGGGTTACTGTCTCGGCGATTAGCATCTTTTCCGTATGGCTCTGACCTGGTCGGAGCCGAGAAGATTTGTAATCCAGTGCCAGCATACTTTTTCTTACCATCAAGTACCATATCTCCGAATGTGCATCATTTTCGCTTACAGATTGATTCAACAACTTCAAATACTTCTAAAGAAATTATCCTACAATGGTCCACTCTGGCCCAACATGTTAAAGCACGGAGCTGTAAATACTAAGTGTGCGAGTTCGAATTCTCTCATAAGCTAACCAATATGATAACTGTCTATTTCTAAGTATCACAGTATGTTTTCAGTGCTACTAATTCTTCCATATAACCCTTCTCAGGTTTCATATTTGCTCTGAATACATTATTTTACATTTAGACGTTGATTAAACAAGTTTCAGATGCCTCTAAAGAAATTAGTTTCATAGCTTAGTTTGGCTGAATAGTTAGAGCACAGGACTCGAAATAATCAGTTTACGGGTTCCATTCTAGGTAATAGCATAAAATACAAATTACTCCAAATATCTCAGTTATTTATATTTCAATAGCAACATCAATTTCTAAATCCCCATATTATAATACGTTTACAAGTAGATTCAAAAACTTGAAATACCTCTAGCAAGACTCTTCTCTCAAGGTCTTGTAGGTGAATGACTAAATCGAAGAGTTGAAATGAAGAGTCAAGAGATTTATTTCCTAAAAAATATTAAGTCTATTCAGACATCAAGAATACCACACATTTAATAATTTGTGCTTTGTTGGTAGCACCATCTATTTATAAAATTTTCGTACCCTTGTGATTAAACCAATTTTCTTTTGCAAGTTGCTTCAACAAACCTCAAATACCTTTACTAAAACTATATTTCCACAACCCTCGTTGGCCGAATGGTTAAAGCGTGGGGCTCAAAATACTGAGTCTGCGGGTTCGATTCTCTACAGTTCCAGGAAATAATAAAATAGAAGTATTCCAAGACCATCTCTTTGCTTGAATATGCCTAAATGCGCATAACTTTTCGCTAACAAATTGTTTCAACAAGCTTTAAATACCTCTAACAAAGCGATTCTCACACGGCCATCGTTAGCCGGATGGTTTAGGGCGCTTGGCTCAGAAGAGAATCTTCGGGTTCTATTCCCCGCAACTGCAGAAAATAGAAAAATGTTGGCGTAAGCCCTGTTGTGTTCCCTACATCGGCTCTCCTTTCGTCATATGAGTTTATATGGTCCCTCTAAATCCATGTGCAGTCACAAAGCGGAGAAGTGTGATCGATCCCCGAGGTTGTTGGCCCCGCATTTCTCTGGACCCCGCGGGGCCTGACCTCTGGCGAATCTCACCTCTGTCTTCGGCGTGACCAACGTCATGTTTTGTAATATTTTGTGGAATTACCGAAAACATGCCGCTAAAAAATTATTCTTAGTGAAAGTGTAAAAGTTGTACAGAAATGCAAGAGTCGCGGAGTTCGTGGGTTTGAGTTCCACTATTGACATGGATACTCGTAATCGTAAGCATATTCGTTCCCAGTTCTCGTTAGCAAAACAATAGACCGGGCCAAACCAACCATGCAGAAAAGTTTCTACGGTTTACCTCTCTTTTTCTCAAGCAAAACCCTTTCTCTCTTGTTTAAGAGAGAGGCAAAGACCTCCATTTTTTTCTTTGAAAGAGAGAGAGGAAAAAGACTTATCTCATAAAAAAATTTTATACAAGATTTATTAAAAATTATTAAGAAAAAGAGGTTTATTGATTTGAAAAGGGCGGAAAAAATTACAGGTACGGCACTGGTGTCCTGTATAAGCTAATAAGCGTCTGTACCATTTTTCCGGAAACGAACTTGTCTCAAGTGGTACTTTAAATTCCGTCCTGCATCAGAACATTTTTACTTACTTTAAACAAATTGGCTTTTACTTTCACATTTAAATGCTTAATTTTTTTCCAGTTTTCACTTTATTACTCTAATAATTTTCGTTTTATTGTTTATCATTGTCTAAATTGGTTTTATCTGTCGTTCTTTAGTAGTTATTCATGTCTTGTCTTGTATATCTTTGTCTTGACTTTTTTTTTCACTGCGTAAACTTCTTTACATCGTGTTTGGCACAATATGTCCTTTTAGGATTCAGCGCCATAAAGTCTAATACGTATAACTAACCAACCTGAGCGAGAAAAAGGTACTTTTTTGTATTGTAATTCTTATTTTGTAGCAAGCAATATTTGTCTTTAAGTTTTAATATAGTGTCTTTTTCAGTATTCCGTGCATTATTACTTAAAAAGATTTAAATTTAGAAATTTTCCAGTTTTTAACTTTAGCTCGTTTAATACATTTATCAGACCTCTGGCATATTTAAAGTGCAATACAGTTATATATAAAAACCTATTTGTAACATTTGAAATAATAAAGATTTACTTCCCAAAACATTCCACAGCACTTGATGGAAACAACTTTTAGCATTTTTATGCCACTCCCATGTAGATTTTAATATCTTATTATATAACTTCATATACATTAGTTCAACAAAGTTTATCAGATTTTGAAAAAGTCCAGTGTCTTTACTGGAGAATTGCATACTTATTTATTTACGCTAGTGCTCATAAACCTGGCCTTGCGGTTCATAGGATTTTTTAAACTATTCTTATTATTAATATTGCTTAAACAGTAATTAGAACATAGCACGATGATTGTAATCTGCTTATTAAGTTATCAATATTATTATAAATGACACTTAAACAGTAATTTACAAGTTTATCCATAAATTGAACAGTTATCTTTACTTTTCTCTTTATTTTTTCAATTTCTAGACATAGTTTCAAACTCTTTCGAATATGGCAGACATTTTATTTGTCAACATATTTATACCATACAAATAATTATCAGCAAAAAACTGCAATTTCTAACACCTTCCTGTTAATATCTGAACGTCAGGTCCATTTTTATACAAATGAAGTTTTTCTAATGAACTTTTAATTTAAAATGAAAAATAAATCTGCTTTAAATCGATAAATAGCTAAACAACAAGAAAAATTCAAAAAATAAAACTGACGAAAATACGACATTTTGAACGTAGGTAAACACTTCAAAATAAATGGTCCATCTAAATTTTTTGCAAGAAATGTTTAGGTGAACTATCTGAAACTTTTTTCTGTCCAACAAGTTCGATAAAAAAGCGGTACCCTACGAAATACTCGAGTGCGCTTCGCTACTTTTTAAAATTCTTCTCGCGATCACTGCGTGAAGTTGGATATGACCTTTTTGTCTGTAATCCCGTTCGTGTGTCGATCATAACGCGTCCAAGTTCGACAACACCGAGTCTTCTTCCTCAAGAGAAAGAGATGTAAGGTGACGAGAAAATGCAGGGCAACTACTTGGAGGTCGAGTAGGAAGTGGGTCACCTGACGTAATCGGTTTCAATCTAACGAAACGCTCCCGCCTTTATAAAATCATGTGTCTCAAAACTGGTGATGCCTTCACTATTTTGTAGTTTCCCATTTGGAACAACAATAAAAGATGCGTGTAAAAATTAATTTAACAATGTTGCATTAAAATAAGATAAACCATAATATTAAATAAAGCATATTTATACACATTTCAACTCTAGTAACCCCATTTTGGTTTGGTTTCTCAAATCTGTGGAATAATAGTTGTTGACAACAACAAAAAAAGAAGGATTTACAATAATTTACAAAACATCTACAGTTATCAAAATATTTCTGAATTACTTTTAAATTAATTATTTACACTTAAATAATGTGTTTAAAATATGTATTTAATTATACTGTTAAAATCTTTTCCTATATCCAGCATTCGCAAATTAGCAAATACTCGCATTATAACAAATTTTTGTTCAGCTATAACTATAAGAACCAATATAAACTTTAAAAATAAATCACACTTAACACATTCGCTGCCGAACCTGACGTCATATATGCATTTTCCTATATGTTGATCACGCGCTGGCGCGTGATCGGCAGCGAATGTGTTAAGTAACCCTTTCTAGCTGTATTTATAAATTAATCTTTCCAATCAGCTACAAAATAGAGATATAAATGTTCTTTCAGCATACTACTTTTAAACCAAAATGGTTTGCTTTAGAAAAGTAAAACTGCTGCGCGATTATGAGAACGAATCTTTCTTGATCAAGGCAGATTGAATTTTGGAATTAAACTTATAACCGATAAAGATTTAATTTACAATGAAAAAATTTGCAGTAGCTTAGTTGTGATTAGTTACTGGACATTCGGATACTACAAAATTAAATTATAAAAATTCAATTGTTTACCACAATATAGTAGCTTAAAATCGATAGCTAAATTTTAATCAAAATTAATTTGCTCTTGTAAGTCGTATTCTGTATTATAGAAGTTAATATTTTGGTGTCAAATAGATTACTATCTGCACTATGGTATTCCGAAATTAATTCAGAAACTTTCCCTCATGTGTTGTGTACCTACTCTGTACCAGGTTTAATGATTACCTTCGGTGAAAAGGGCAACTAAGTCAAACTTTAACTTAGATTTAAGGAATATTAATTTTAGAAAACATTTTAACTGCTGAATAGTTCTTTTAAAAAAATTAAATACTCAGAAGCATGAGATAATTCAGACAATCACAAAACAAAATATTAATGAACTGACCCGGTAGGAAATCCAGAATTTTTAAATTCAATCAGATTAGATAAAGAACACGGTAATTTGCTAATACAACCACGTAAAGCAGGATTTTAGTTGAGAGTAAAATAAAAGAGATTAACATAATTTCTTTTCAAATACTAAACCTCCCAAATAAAAATTACGTTTTTATTAGATGCGAAATGTCTCTCGACCAAGGCTGCTACCATATTACAATCGACATATGTCACTAATGACTTCTACATAATGACGTCAGAAATCGCGAGATATGAGAATTTGGTACCATAAATTTCCTTCTCTGACATCATTATGAAGCAGAAGTCACCAGTGAGATATGTCGACTGTAATATGGTAGCACCCCAACAATGCAATCTGTCACTGATCGCCAAACTTAGCAACAAACCGTTTTTTAAATCCTACTGGAGCTTCCCAAAGAAATCAGGACAGAAAAAAGAATTTTACTTTTTAGTAATCTTACATTTACTTATTGCTTATTAAAAATACATTTCTAATAGATATAAAACCAATTTTAATTCCTTGACATACAAATAAAACGGAATTTGATGCACCCGAAAATGATACTTAATAAGGATCAAACTCAAAGGTTAAACGTAGGTTTAGAAACAAAACATTTTATTTTGAAATTTGCATTGCCGAGTAACATTTAATAAGGTTCATATACGACGTTAATGGACAATATTAAGGTTTGGTTTGAGGTGTTACGGTCTACTTTTGAGCAACAAGAGGGCTAATGAGACCGGGACCTACAGCTTAAAGCCGATTCCGAACAGCTACGAACACTCATACCACAATGGGATTCAAACTCGAAGGCCAGCACCCTAACCATTCGGTCATCGTTCGGCAAGGACAATAATTAAGAGATGGTATAAAATAAATTTGTGTTTCTGATAAATATGAAACATTTCAAAGCATATTTGAGTAGGTAGAGGAACAGACAATTTTTACACTTCTATGTTGTTTTGCTTCCTATATCATTTTTTATGAAAAAGAGACCTCCTAAATATTTTAGCCCAAACAACTGACGCCCGAGTTAAATAATTGAATGACTTAACACTAGATTTACGGACAGAGCCATTTCAACTCATTAAAATTTTTATCACTATATATATATATATATATATATAAAACTTTAAAATCACTTTTCAAAAACATACGTTGGTTTTTAGTTAAGTAATAAAAATATGTAAACTTTCATTCCTCTTCTCTGCAGACCCCTACATTTCTCATTATCAAATGGGGTATACTTATTTTCATGGTTGTGAGCCAATCTGACTCGTAGAATGTATATGAAAATAAATAAATATAGTAATAAATATAGTATAAAGTAAATATAAAGTATATATAGTATAAAGTAAATATAAAGTTAAGTAATAAAAATATGTAAACTTTCATTCCTCTTCTCTGCAGACCCCTACATTTCTCATTATCAAATGGGGTATACTTATTTTCATGGTTGTGAGCCAATCTGACTCGTAGAATGTATATGAAAATAAATAAATATAGTAATAAATATAGTATAAAGTAAATATAAAGTATATATAGTATAAAGTAAATATAAAGTATATATAGTATAAAGTAAATATAGAGAAGAAGTCGAGAACACTTCAGTTCCAATGACAGATATTCATGCTACTGACGCATGGAAGAATTGTCAATTTCAACAATCATGCAAAAGAAACAGATGAAGAAACCATTGTGTTAAATGTAATAGAAATTTTTTCAGAAAATGTGCTTCAAAAATAGATTTTAAATGTAAAAAATGTTTTCCATGAATTTTTTGATAATAAATATTTTATTTAAACTAATTTGAAACTATTTTCTTTGCAAAAACTTCAATTTTCTTGTGCGAGTCAAATTGGCTCACTTCAGTAAAAATAGGTATAAGATCAACATCTGTAAATCTAGTGTTAAAACTAAAGTGAAGGCAAAATCTAATAAAATATGAATGTTGTTAAAAGTATTCTACCATGTACGGAAAACTTTGATTTCAGACCAAATCTAATGAAATAAACACAAATTTCTGTTTATAATTGTTTTTATTATATTGTCTATATCATGGTTAATTGTTGACTGTCCTTGTTTTAATTATTTTCAGAAAATGTGTTTCAAAAATAGATTTTATACGTAAAAAATGTTTTCCATGAATTTTTTTATAATAAACATTTCATCTAAATTAATTTGGAACTATTTTCTTTGCAAAAACATCAATTTTCTTGTATGAGTCAAATTGGCCCACTTCAGTAAAAATAGGTATATGATTAACATCCGTAATTCTAGTGTTAATAATACGCTACACAACGTCAAGTAGTTAAATAATTAAATCATTTAATATTATGTTGCACAACACTGCCAAAGACACTTCTTGACGTCTTGGAGACAACGAAGTCTACATTGGTACATGAAACGACTGACATCTCCCAGACCTCATTATATGTCAAGGGGTAAACAAAACTTTATATAAGATAATGAAATTGTACAGAAAAAAAGAACTGCAGTGTTGTTACTAATAAATTCGAAATATAAAAACAGATTTTTGTTAGATTTATTAGTTTTGATGAGAATGGCACTCTTTTGATCATGATCCAGTTTTCCATGTTGGAAGTGTAGGTAGTAGTTCCCGTTCAAGTACATTGCCTAAATGTTCATCAATTAACCTGTTTCTATACTTGACCATTTTTAAAAATAAATTTCATAATGGAAAAAGAAACCTCACACAGAATGTAATGTTTACTTTTAGATCAACTTCAACTAAAACTGGGTTGTTCTTTAATTCTTTTTTCTAGGAACAAAAGACCAAATATTTTCAGAGCCTTCAAAGTGTCATTTTAAAAATCAGGCGATTTTATTTTTCCAGTTTAGTGGAAACTCACAAAAACCCAACTCAACTCCAAGTTAGCCATCTTAAGATTGACATCACAATCTCCTGAAAATTTCCCCACAAGATACTACTACCTAACTATCAAAAGATGGCAATCTCTGTTTTATGAACTTTCAAATGGCACCATTGCTTCTTTTATGATTTATATATTATTTTAATACCATTGTAGTTTTGTTGGCCAGCCAACAGCAGTGTACACTACTGTTGGCTAGAAAATATGCAATCTCATTTAACAAAAACTCAGTGCACAAATCTGTTGATTTGAGTTTGTTGTTAGCATAGATGTTTAACCTCTTGCCTTATGAATCGAGTGACGATTGTGTGTGCCACTTTCGATGAAAGCTTTTCTCATGCGTCGTGACCAGAAGCAGTTTCATCACGGGCTAAATTGTGAGCAAACCAGTGGACATTAATAGTACTGCATTTACTATTTAATAAAACCACAGAATTTAATAATTATATTTCATTTCATTTTTATTAAAAAAATTTATTAATGTTTTTATTTCACATATTATTTCTATGTTTTTGGTTATATAACAAAAGTAAAAAATTTTCAGTTGTTTAAATATTTTCTATGTAGAATTTATTGCGTGAATAACCTATAAGTGAATAATGTATAATATTAGTCAAAATTTTGTAAGGGGTATTGTTTTATTACTAACATTTTAAACCAATGACAGGAAATTAAAAATTTTCCAGTGTCTGATATTTCTTGAAACAAACTAACGCAAAAACAAAAACTTTATCACCTAAAAACAATAACATGTCTGATACAAGCTTTTCACTTTTGGCCAGACAGAATCATTACGTGTGTGATACAAGGTTCTCATTTTAGGCACAGCAGTAAGATCAAGTCTCCCATACATTGTTTTAAGACAAAGAGTTAAAGACATTTGGGATGGATTTCAGTAGAAATAAGAAACACAAGTAGATACTAAAAGTTTTAATATATTCAAAAAAGTACATTCTAAAATTAAGCATGATTCATTTTTCCTATATAAAAGTGGTCCGGAATTCAAACAGTTGAAAAAATGAAAATAATACACATACTTTTTCACACACAATACTGATAGAACACAGATAAACTTTGCCGTTTATATTTCATAAACTTTTATAAGAAAGCTGCACTCAAAATATCCCATATAAATATACACATGTATGCAATCTTTTAACTTTTAATAAATTTTATTATTTAACAAAAAAATGTAACTTGTAACACTTAGAGAAACTTTTGTCATAAAAATTAAAACTAATTATGTATAGCCACATATAATATATTTAACAAGAACTAAAACATTACAGCAAGAATACACCATTCTTCCTTGTCACTACTGCCCCAATCTTAGGGTCTCTAATCACATCTTTAGTTACCAACAGGGACACTGGAAGCTCATAAACACTGTTTAACACACAGTAAATTGACAGATAATAGTAAATCTAATAAGAAATTTGAACTTCACCGGCTGCAAAATATATAAAATTACAAATTACTTGCATTTACCATCACTTTTCTCAACTGTATTCTACCAATTTGAGAATCTCCAGTTAAAAATAATTACAGAGTGTCCAGAGAGGAATCAGTGAGAAATTTCTGATAATTCCCTGCAATTTCTTCCTTAATAAATCCACACTACTTTATACACAATGTTTTTCATTTCTTTTATAAAACTAATTTTAGATATTTAAATAAAGGTATAAATTAATAAACAAATAAAATCCCAATGCATTTAAAACTTAAAAATATTCTTTTCGGTTTTGGGGGTGTTCAAAATAACTTGTGTATGGAACAGAGGTTTAAACAATTTAAATAATTATTAAAAAAAATTGATAATTCTTGAAGTACTGCTTTTTCACATTTTATTTATATTTAAATAGTACCACCTAGTATATTAATTAGAAACTGTACATTATTTTTGCAATTCAATTTTCTGCATGATAGCATGAATTTTATTGCTAGATTCTACTTTGATGGACAATTTTTGTTCCATATTTTCATTTAATAACAAAATACGCATTTTTAAAAGAATGCACAAAAGGTATGAAATATTTTTAACTGGTAGAATTTGGTATTTTTCAAACTTTATATTTGCAAAATATTCTCAAAAAAAAAAATTTTTTTTTAATCCCAATTTTCCTGGCATTTCCAGATTTACCAAATTTTCTGATAATTTCAGTTTTCCTGGTTGCTGGACACCCTAAATTATAGCAACTGTAAAGCCAATGTAATAAGGCACAAATAGAAAAAGTGATCAGAGAGTTGTTTGCAACTATAAATTCATGTTGCATTATCAATATAATCATAGTTAGACCAAGTAGGTGAAACTGCAGACTAAATGACTGCAATTATGTCCCCCTTGCATTGATAATACAGCCTATTTATAGCTGCAAAATAGCTGTCTACATCTAATCTACTATTTGTGATTTATTTACATTGGCTTTGAAGTTATTGCTATATTCTGGCACAATTTTTTGTATAAATTGTTAGTCTCTGGCATGCTTCTTATATAAATTATTAATAAGCAAAACAACATTTTTAATGGTAATAAAAATTAGTAATACATTTTTAAATCAATTTTATTTTATGAAAGAATAAAACTGAAATTTCTGTAGTAGTCAGTTCAATCTGAGCTCTTTATATAATTAGAAACATTTTCAAATAAACTTAGATCCTTTTAAAAATACCATTAATTACAATAAATTATTTTAATTAAATATGCATGTTTTTAATTCCTGCACAGATATGAAAATTTGATTTATTTGATGATTTGTAGTGACATTAACCAGTGATCAAATATGCAAACCTGATTCAATGTCTTATTCATATAAAGTCAGCTATCTAGTTCATTTCTGCCAATTAAATGCGAATTAATTTTTCTTCTGACATACATGTGTACATATGGGTAACTAGCAAGGTGACTTAGTTATGTTGAAACTCAAAGGATATTCCTTAAAAGTCTGTGTGAGTTTAAGCATGGAGCTAATTTAAATGTATGACTGAACATCTGTTTCAATAGATTTGATTAAAATTTTCGGAAATATTCGTTTTTCTTTAATTCAACCAATAGAAGAATAAATAAATAATTTATAGTACTTGAAATAAAATAAATAGTTTATGGCAGTTCACGGATGACTGGAATCAGCAGTCACTTTGTGTTTTCAGACTTAAACAGCTAGCAGACCACAAAATAAATTAGTGATTGGTTAAAAAAAATATACAATTGACCATACCTCACCTGAAAATATATTGGATATCAATATAATTAATTGATCATGGTGGTTAGAAATGTTAAATTACCTTTGACACCAAAGAAAAAAAAAATCAAAATACATACATTCTCACCCTGTGCTTTGAATCATACACAAGGCACAACTTATTATATGCATGCATTACTGTCAAACACTCAAAACTACATAAAATTCTATGTAAAAGGCAACAATGGTATACAACACAACAAAATAAGTATACATTCTAAAATTAAGATATACATATTTATAAACAAATATTGCATTTAAAGATATATCTTACATAATATGAAAATAAAGATATGATTTAAAACTTAATGGGAAAAAAGTATGGGCTGTTAATAAGTAGAGTATTAAAGCTTTTATGATTTTACCTGAATAATCATAAATCATCACAAAAGGCTTCATTGCCAAAAGATAATACATGGTTGAATATATATCAAAATAACTTCTAGCCCAGATTTAGAAAAAAAAAGTTAAATTCAGTTTTTTTTAACTTCTTTAAAAAAATCCCCCTATACATCATAAAGTAATGAGTCATTAAAATAAAAAATTTATGTTAAGTTTCAAGAAGATAGATGAAAAGTATCGTAATATGGTTAAGGTTAAAATCAAATCAAAGGTGAAAGAAAAAAAAGAGAGTGACATTATCCCTTCCACACTGAGGTATCTCCAACAAAACTTATAAATTAAACAATTGCACTTCAGTTCAGTGAATTTTCAGTCCAGAAATGTATGCCATCCATGGTAGATTTTATCTGTCACGATTTGATTCAAGCTTAAAATTAATGGGAATCACTTATCAGACCAGCAGATAGTGTCAAAAACCCTATCAAACCAGCTGAAGGCCTTCTTTCATTGAAATAGGTGTGGCACAGGGTTTGCAAAAATCATCTGTAACTTTCATGCTTTCACATAACATAGAACTATTGTTCTGAAAAAGAAAAATAACATTAATAATTTAAAGGTTTAAAAAAAAAGCAATGATTTTTCAAACTTTATGTAAGTTTATTTTTGTTCTGAATTGAAATAATCACATTTCTAGACAATCCATAGAAATCTACCACTATAATAAAATTTTGTTCATTAGAATATTTGCTACTAATCATTTTGCCGACTTTAATTATACTAATGGGCAGCAGCATAACTGGTGAAAGTTATCCCCTGACCCACTAAGAAAAAAGGATTTTCTTTGAGTAAGCTTAAAATGCAAAAGTTGACATTTACCATTAGGAAAACTTGAAGCATTTTAAATACAATATCATGGCAGATATTTTTTAAATGAGAAACAACTTTAAAAAGTAATTGTTGAACAAAAGAAGAAAATATGGAGAGCTAAAAAGAACAAAATTAAGTGCATGGACATTATTAAATTTTACTTTATTTATGTATAAAAATATTTCAATTTAAAACATATACAAAATTTAATTTTAAATGCAAGTAATATCCCACAGAATCTATTAGGTTTCAAGACCATTTTGTTTCCCAGAAGTTTATTTTTAAACTAAGAAGTACTAGCTGGGAAGCCCAGTGTTGCTCATGGAGTTGATATGAGATTTTGTGGTAGTTGGAATAACAGGAAAAACTTTAAAATATAAGAGGTAAAAAAATTTTATTAAAAACATATTTTATTTACAATACTTGTTTATAAACAATAATTTTTCTGTTTATTATCTGGGGTATATATGTATAAATTTTTCAAATTTTCTACTTGGCAGCAAGCTACATATAGTTGACCATGAGTCTTTGAGGTTGATAACACAATGCTTGCAAAGTTTGTCCTCACATTTTACTAATTGAAAAAGTATATGCTAATTTGATTGGAAATTGCAGTCTTTTAAATTCGGATGGAAATTCAACAGATATCAGCAGGGATAATAATGTGTCCTTTGACCTCTCCAGTCATAAATTCTGCTTTCATGATGTTATTCGATAACTGTTTGATGATTATCGTTGTTCCATTACATAGTTTGGGGAGTTCAGATTTCTGAGTAGTATGATCGGAGACCCAACTTTCAGTCAAAGGCAGTGTAATGTCATTCCTGGCACTTGCAAAGAGGTTAGACATTCTGTAGGGAAGGTGACACTTTCTTCAACATTTATCACATCGATCTCTCCTTACCAGGAGTTTTCTTTAAAATATTTAAATTGATATTGTTAAAAATACAATTATTAGTTACCAAAATTGCTATTTGAAATAGCCACTCCTGATTGGTATAGGTGTGAACAATGTTTTGATACATTTGGTTGATGAGTTCATTTTCAGTAGTAACTATGTTGCAAAAATCACTGTTGAGTTCAATGACGTTGGTCATCTAGGCAGTAGGATATGGTCCTTCACCTATTTGTAAACTTTTTGAGCAAAATGTGCTGTTTGGTTTGGAGTGCTACGGTCTACTTTATGCAACACGGGGGCTAATGAGACCAGGACCTACAGCTTAAAGCCAATTCCAAACGGCTACGAACATCCAGGCCACTGTGGGATTCGAACTCATGAACTCCGGTACTGAGGGCCAGCACCCTAACCAATCGGCCATCGTTCGGCACAAAATGTGCTGTGGTTTAGTCTTTCAGGAGTTCAACTCTCATTTTGTTAGTCACAGTATTTGTATGTGTCACCAAAGATGTCAATTTTTTAAACATGCATTGATCTCATCTGCTCTCCTGAAAGTAAAGCTTCTCTCCTCATTTCAGTTTCCTTGTAAGATTTGTAATGTTCTGTCCATGGCTTTAAGTGATTTTTTATGTCATTGTGCATTTGTCCAAGAAGAGCTTATTTTAGAAGTTCACCCATCTAGAATCTCATGACATTTTACATACAGGGAATTTTTCTTTGGATATATATTCAACAGTAGTACAGAATGGGCAGATCACCCTCCTTCCATAAGTGGGGCTGCAACACTGGATGATGCTAGTGCAAATGCAATGTGTTGTTTAGCACATATTTCTGCCAGCAATAGAAGCATTTTCCTAGCTTGCCTGGTGTGTCCAAGTAAAGAGGAGGGCAAAACTTCCAGTCCTTATATTTCTAACAGCATGCCCTTCAGGGTAAAAATGGGAACCTTCTTCACTGATGGGGAATAAAGGGCTACCACACCATATTAAGTTATAGCAGCCTGCACATTGTACACTTGCTTATATAATACAGATTGATTTTATCCAGTTTCCTGTTTTTTTGTGTGTATTTGCTTACATAATGTTAATTGATCTTGCATGAGGAATTTTCTTTTGCAATTCAAATTAGTAAGCTTAACATTCACCATATTACACACAGGAGATTAGTAAACTTGGGAAAGTGTTAGGGGAACTTTTTTAAGGAATGTTTTCCTACAGTTATCTTAATTTTAGTAAGTTCATGTATGAATAAACCATATATAACTATACATCAGGGGTGGGCAAAAGCACAGGCTGGATCTGGCCCTTTTGCTTACTTTATCCGGCCCATTGAAAAATTCTGCAATCATGCAAAAATCACGCAATTTTTTTTAATCTCATATATACGATTTTGTTGAAATCAACATTATTTGTATGCATAGTGTACATATAAATAATGAAAAATATATAAATGATAGAGTATTATAATTTGAACAGCTGTAACCATATCCCTACTTTTATATAAGTAACATACATACTATCAAAAAGGGTGGGGTCGGCTTATTACATAGAACTGAATGTGCACTCCTCTGTTTTTCTTTTTATAATTCTATTTACAAAATGTAATATAAATATAAAAATGTAATAACTATGATCAAAATAAAATAATTTGTATCGTTAATATATAAATAAATATCAAATAAAATCTTTCATTAACTGATTTATTTAATGACCATTAATTTAAAGTAATGGATCATATTTCTATAAAAATTACGTGACATATTTTACTGGGCACAAATTGTTCGCATATACACCTAAGTAAGACAATTTATTATTTCTATTATCTTTTATTAATTGTCAAATTTCTCCGTCCAAATGCTTTAAAATGATACTTATAGTGTTTTTATCAAAAAAATTTCTTGGGCAGGGAAAAAACTCCACCCAGAACATTCGCGTGTGCACAGCGTGTATGGTATAGTCCTCTAGCCCAGGAGACATTTTGAAAATTTCATTTTGGCCCACGCTTAAAAGTATTTGCCCACCACTGCTATATATAGTTGTTCATGTATAACTTTAAACCTAATAGCAACCTTTTTTAAAAATACAACTTAAATTTTTAAAAAATAGAAAAAATTCAAATTTTCTTGAAAATCAGTTGCATGTGAGAAGTAGAAGCTGAATTTAAAAGAGTTGTAGTAGCTTTCTTGGCTTTAATTAGAAATCCAGGTTATTATACTCATATCAGAATTTAGATGCACTTGTTTTTAATATGAGCAAACTTTCTAAAGTTATGTTCATATTTATGGTAATAAAAATTGAAAAATTTCTTTATCTGTAAGTATATAAAATTAAACCAAAAATCATAAATATTAGATCCACAAGGATTTCTTCCATAGATTTTTTCTCTCTGCGTTTTTAATATTTCGCGAATTTTACAAAATTTGCCCCTTAAGCCTCGTACAGTGTGGTAGACCAATTCTCTTTCCGAAATTTCTAATCCAAGAGACAAACATTTAGTGGAGATTCCTTTAGCTCGAGCAATATAATCGTTCGCATTTTCCGAATTTTTCATTTCTAAATTTTTAAGTTCATTGCTCGCATCAATTTTTCTATCTTCGATTCTGCCGATGAAAGTCGTTTTTATTTTTTCCCATAAAAGTCTTGCGTTGTCTTCTTGCGCAAACTGTAGCGACTGTTCGTCAGAAAGGGACAGTTTGATGTAGGCGACTGCATCAGCATTTCTTTGATCCCATTCCGCGGATTGTATAGCTTCCAAATTTTCAGGTTTCACTTCATCGAGAACAGAGTCAAGCCTTTTTAAACTTAGGGCTGATTTTATTTTCAACGCCCAAATAAAATAGTTCGTTCCTGTTAGCTGCGGAACATTGAACTTCTCCATTTCCGAAAAGGTTCGAAGTTTCGATTTTGATGATCACACAGTTCTTTTTCTTAATGCGGCAGATTCAACCACGGTCTGCTACCATATGAAGTTAATTATTCATAGAGGAGTCCGTAGATTAACAAACAACATTTATTTCTTGATTAGATAAAAGAAATGTAGAAACATTTTAAGACGAGAACACGCACACAGCAGACATATCGTAACGGCACACAGCAGAAGACTACTTCAACGCTTTCTGACTTTGAATGAATAATGAATATGCAGTGCGCATGCTCCCGTCTCAATACTTGGCGCGCCAAACAGAATAAATGTAAAAATGTTCGCTCGCTTCATTTCCAACAAGCACTCTGAACATTTGGCAAAGAAAGAAAGGAAGTGAACATTTGGCAAAGAAAGAAAGGAAGTTTACCAGTTAGGTTGCATAAATCTGTTGACAGTGACTTAAAAATCTTACACAAAGAAAAGTGGAAGGGCATTGCCTTGGATAGGATCGGATAGCAAAAACTGATTGGGATGGTCTTGGCCTGTAATGAGCCACTAGAAAAAAAAGAGCCACCCTGCATTCTTTGTTATGTCAATGTACAAAACTAAGATTAAATCGCATTCAGGGCATGATTTTGGATCAAAGGGTAAATAGGGCACAGTAATCTATAAAACCCTGTCTTGAATGAGCCCAGCTTGATTGTAACTAAATTTACTCCTTGGTATTACAACCCAACTTGGGGGTCATGACCTACAGTGCCAGCCTCCATTTTCAAGACCAAAGGTCCTGGGGTATGAAGCATATGTGCTGGTTAGGTGGTCAACCTTGTGGAGAACTCCCAATGTATAGCTCCCAAGTATGCTTAGTCTTCAATTTGTCTACCCACTGCAGGGATGAAAGGCTGAGTCAACCTTGCTCAGCATGAGAATTAAACCTTGTATCTGTGATTTGGTAGCTTTATGCACTACCCCAAAACCACTGGGCTTCTTTTGTAACTAAATTACACCATAAAACTTGTCAAAATTTAAATATAACTTCCATAAAAGGAGAATAAGTCTGTTTTATTACAGTTATTAAAAAGGTGTAAGAAAAAAATATTAATTGCTAAACAAGAATAAGATAAAAGAAAACTGTTGGAAGAGAATTTCATTTCTTGAAGTGGAGAAAAAACTAATAGCTGGTTGATAATATTTTAATTTACTTTTGAAATTAAATTGGCTTCTAAAAGGATTCTCATTAAAATCGAGGACATATTAAAGTCTTATTTAAAACATTTTAATATATAAATATTCCAGTATGATTGAATTATATATATTCAATAAGCTAAATATGTTTTGTTGTTAATAACCATAAGGATAAAACAGTTCAAAATAACACAATTTACCTTAGATAGTAACAATAGAAGAGGATTATTAAATGACAGCTTTCAGACTTTGTATAGTACATATTTTATATCAAATGGTGAGGAGAGAAAATTTTTTTTTTACCAGTTTAGGAAGGCATCCATTGAGTTTAATGCGTGGAGCATCAGGGGCTTGTAAATAACTTCTTCTGTGCTTCTCATCTACATGTTCTAAATACCATGTCTTTGGAAACAGGTCTTCCACTTTTCCCACAGGAGTGTATGGTGCTGCAACAATTCAGTCAATTGTAAAACACTATTTACATTGGAAATCAACACAAACACAGAGCAAAAATATAATAAGAGCAAAATATCTATTTGGAAGAGACAATTGTGTCTTCCAAATAGATATTTTGCTATAGGCAAACAGTCAGCTATTAGTTGTCTTTAACAGGGTGTCAATATAATATACCAAGAACAGGCCAATTGAATACCAACATACTGTTTGAATAAACAATCTTTATGGCAATAATTAGCAGAAAAACTACAACTAATTATAACAATTGCAATTTTTAGTAAAGTCGACAGACAAAGACTGGACAGCTGCAGCTTTCCATTCTGAGGTAAAATACCCATTAATACAAATTTTAAATTGTCAGCTATTAGTTGTCTTTAACAGGGTGTCTATATGATAGACCAAAAACAGGCCAATTCAATGCCAACATACTGTTTGAATAAACCAATAATTAGTAGAACGACTACAACTAATTATAATAATTGCAATTCTTAGGAAAGTCAAGAGACAAGGACTGGACAGCCGCAGCTTTCCATTCTGAGGTAAAATACCCAGTAATACAAATTTTAAACATGAAGCTTCTAGACAAATAAAAAAAAGCTTCACTTCAAGAAAAAATGAATAAAGTAGTTCATATGGTAAAATTAACATGTGGTGATCATTGGTAATTATCAAAAAAGAATATTAAAAAAAAAATCATTCGAGGGGGAGGGGTCTATTTGTTGTAGGTCAATATTATAATCTGGATGATTTTTGTGCTATCTAGGAAAACAATTTTATACTTATTAGTTTTTCAACTTAAGCTATCCATCTACATTAAAAATGTCATTTTTCGCCAAAAATCATAATTTTTTTTATTTCTCTGTTGTAAAATTTCAACGTTTAAGCTTCTAAATCTGTTTTTGTTTTATCTCTACAGCATTTTAAAGAAAAGTGACAGCTGTTTAAACATCAATGGCAGCTGTCAAAACAAAACGGAAGTAGCAACTTCATAACTGGAAGTTCTGAATTTAAAGCCTTTTAATAAACATTTTTTGGACAAAACTATTTAAGTTTTCATGAAGATTTCTTTAAACAATTTTCTAGTACTTTTAATAATTAGCAACTTGGCAATTAGAAAGTTTTGAAGCAAGAAAGTGTAGGGAATTTTAAACATGTATTTTATTTTTTTTAATAGTTAAAGTTGCTTTCATAAACTCCAAATGTGTTTTTCTCAGAACGGTATTTTTAATAAAATAATGAAATTTGAAATGTGATTTCTCTAAAAGTTCTTAAAATATTTTGTTGAAAATTATTATGAATGCTTTTGATAGTATTTACTAGTGAATGACCTAAAAGCTTTAAATTTGGATAATTTTTAATGATGTTACACTCACAGTTAGATATAAAGGTAATGAAAATTCGTTAAAAATTCAATGTGTATGATTTTGAAGGACCAAAATTTTTTACCAAATGTAAATTAAGCAAAGAATTTAGATGATTCACTAGTCCAGTGTATAAGAAATGTGTTGCACCAAAAAATATTGAAATAATTTAATTTATTAAAAAATTAGACCTTTTAAAAACCCAATTTTTTTACTAAATTTTCTTCTTTTATTAGAGCTTTTATAAAATCTTCTTCAGGAATAAATTTTTTAAGTGCAATTCTCTATGATAATACAAAAAATCTAAAAATGTAAAAACATGAACTAGTTTCTATGTTTAAAGAAAAAAGTTTTCCGGACATATATTGTATACTTAAGGTATCCATCTAAGTAATAGTTTCAGTTAGATTTAGCAATTTGTAAAATATTTCAAAAATTTTAGATCAAAATACCAATTTCTTTTATTTATCAATTTTCAACATTGTTATTAAATTCTAATTTAGAAGTTGGAAGAACACATATCCAAAATGTACTAAAAAATTCACAATATTCAATTATTCAAAGTCATAAACTGAATTTTAAAAAATACCTTGATGATGTGTAGAATCTCGAAGTTTTAAGATTTTAGTGAAATTTTCAGCGCTCACTTTAATGCGATTAGCAAGTCTGGATCGAATACTTTGTAAACTGTCATGCAGATGACGCAGCTGGGATCCTTTATAAATGTCTTCTGAGAAACGCAATGAAAACATTGTAGCAGCTAAACCGGATCCATAAGAAAACATACCCACACGAATTCCTCTCAAGTCTTCAATGTTTTGGCTATATAAAATAAAAAAAAAATGTATAAAGCAAGATTTTCTTTAGTATTCCTCTTTTAATTACCAACAACAGTAAATACATCAAAATATTTTACAGCTCTTTACTCAAACACAAAATGTAAGTACTTGACTGGTGTTAGTTAAAACATTGAAAAAAAAATGTGAAATGGATACAAAATTCTTAGAGATAAAACTCCAAAAATGAAACAAAAGCCATTTTCATCTACTTTATTATTTTATTCAAATTATATTGTGCTAATAATAAAATCCTGGATCTAGATAAAAATCTTTGAGTTAAACTGACTATCTAATTCAAAAACCTAATGTATAAAAATTTAAATAAAAGCAAGGTGATTAGAAACTTTTGCACATTAAAGAGTTAGAATATTAAACAATCAATAATTTCCCAATTTATAAACTAACATTTATTATATTCTCATTCAATATTATTTCTTCCATAAAAATTATTTCTCGCCTTCATTTTAGATATAAAATGTCTAGCCACATAACTGTAATGTTTCACAAACTCAATGCTATAAAAATAAAATTCAATAAAAATTTAAAATATAAAAAAAAAATTTAATTTTCCAGAATTAGTTTGTTTACATCTGATACAGATTTAAAATATGCATACAAAAAAAAAATTTTAAAAAAGCGATTGATATTTAACTAGTTTCTGAAAACAATACTGAACTTACTGACTTCAACTATTTTGGAATAATAAATTCCTCTATTTCAAATAATAATTTAAAAGGTTTTAATACTTTCCTAAATTAGTTAAATTATTACAGAATAAGTTAATTTAAAAAGCACAAATATTACATAAAAATTACCTTGCAATGAATGAAACCAAACCGGCATACAGTGATGGAGTGTACATATTGCCAACTTCTTTAGCAATTAATAAGCTTGGTTTAGTCTTTTTATCAAAAGTTGCTTTACTGAAATCAACAAAGGCCTTTTCAACATCCTTATTAAAGTAGGTATCTTCTAGTTTCAAGTCTCTGTAACAATAGAAATGATTAAGCTACACAGTCTCTTCTTTTTAAGTTTATTTATATGCCAATATTCTTAGAGTCAATTCAACTCAAGGAAAGTAACAAAATCAAAAAATACATCTATTTGAAAATAACCAGGTTATTAACCCTCTAAGTGGTTCGCACGTACAACTCCGCCAGATAGATGATGTCTTCAAAGTGGTTGTCAAGTACAATTTTCACCCTCCAAAAACGCTCCGAAAATGGATGTAATGTACATATCTGCCAGTGCTTTAACCCATGGAATTTTGCGGTAGGAGGGTCAGGTCGATTGTTTAGGAACTGCACCTCTCTTTGACTAACATTTATTGAGGGACGCAGCCCTACCCCCTGAGGCACAAAGACGCTGATACTTTTTCATGGCTTCGTAAATCTCTATTTCGAAGTATTTCATTTGCGCTAACAGATGTATCTCTAATTGCACCACTTAAATATCTTGGATGACTTTCGTAAAAAATATAAATAAGTCTCTCAAAGAATATTTTTATTTATACTTTTAGAATCCATTATTTCTTATGGGACGATCTTCGAGACTTGACGAGTTTTATGTGTATTAAAAATTAAAATCTATAATATCAATTTATATGTCTATTTATAACCGGAAGTAAAAGGACAATAACGAGGGTGGGTTTCCCGTATTCCATTCTAGTCGACAAAGGGTGAAGGAAAAAATCATAGAACGCTTTGGCCACTGACACAGTAAACCTTTAGCGTATTTTTGGAGACTTTTTTCCTCGATGTGTTCCACACGGAGGGTTAAATCAAAAATTAAAAATACATGAATATTTAAAATATTAAGTAACTGTAGTTCAATATTTTACTAATCATGATCTATCCCAATGTTTTAGGGATGAATCAGCGATCTGATTTCAATCCTAGAGAATTAGAAATTTTATTGCTTACTATACTAAAAGAATACAAAATATGAAAAGATTTTTTTGATTTACCTAAATCAAAAGCATTTTGAGCAAACTGATCGACACTAAGCTACTAACTTTTTTAATACTATTCTATGCTTGGTTGAAAAAATTTCAGAATAATATTAAAAATATAAGTTTTTTAAACATAATGAAGATCATTCCAAATAGTCGAAAAACACTATTTCACTACAATGTAACAAAACAAAGCAGCACGTCTTTTGAGTCTGAAATCTACTAAAAGAATACCAAGAGGAGACAAATTGAGCCATATTTATAGGCCTATAGGCATTTTGAAAAATTTCTAGACTTTCAACGTTCTAGATATATCTAGTCATACCAATTATGTTGTCAAAATGGTTGAGAAGTTGTCAAATATTGTTAAAACTAGTTGCTGAAAGTTTCAGCAACAAGCCAAAATAAGTAAATTTATATGTTCCATAACATTATGTATATAAACAGTTGTTGTTTCTCTAACTATTCTAAATGTGAATTAATAAAAACAAATGTATAATTAATGTACATACTTTATAATCCTCAATGATAAAGTTAATATATCAGCAAACAAAATATTGATATGATCCATATACTAAAGTAGATTTAAAATTACTTTTCTAAAATTAATGAAATCCATACCTGAATATTTCTAGACCTTGATACTCTTCAATCATGTCTGGATCAGGATCTCTTTTGAAATCGTTGAAGGCAATACGACCAAGACTCTTTTGAACTAGCTTACAGTAGGGAGTGTGAAACAGCATGGCATCCAAATCTTTGAGGGAAAAACATTTTTTATCTGGAAAAAAGAAAGTAAATACATTACTAATTTATTTATAACTTACTTGAAATTTACCAAATTCATAATGAAGAAATAGTTTAATTACTGAATGATGCTAAATCACAAGGAGCTTTTGAACATGATGATACAAATTAAAAAGATGATGGTTATAAAGGTGAAATCTTTGGCTATTTTCTCTTATTCAAGTTATCAGTTAATAATTGGATATATGTAGGAAGCATTTGCAAAGCAATTATTCTGTTCTATATAAGACTCTTTGATACAGAAGAATTTAGTCTGTTTTTGCATTCCTTACCATGAAAACTATTCTTGATTCTATTAAAAAAATGAATTCAACAATAAATCAAACATGTAAGATATTATACAACTATTTTTTCAGCTCATTGCACAGAGCACAGTAACCAACAATCAACTGCCGACAGCTGTTTCATCAAATCCAAAGCACCCACTTTAATTTGTTGATAAGAATACCTACTGACTGTTGTAATTAAGAATTGTTTGTTGTTTACTGGGTTACTAGGTGATTTGTAGGTCATAAATTACCAACCACTGATTTAGAATATATGTTTATATTATTCTACATTATTGCATATTGCATGAATACACACAAAAAAAAATATTAATGCAAAAATCTTTGACTCATTTTCTAATTAAAAAAAAGATGCAAACATTAACCTGTAAGTCTTATTATTTTTACTTTTTGTCCTTTTATTATTTTTTATTAATCTTCAGTTAAATATACAAATATTTTTGCTTGAACAAAAAATTTAACAGGGTACAAATTACTTATTTTCCTAGAAAAATGTTTCACTCACTGTAGATTCTTTTAATGGAGTATTTTAGAACAAGAATTAACAGTATAAAATGAGGTATTCATGCAAAATCAAAATCTAGTAGGAATATTTCCAATATTTCCACTTTTTAAAAAGAATACCAAAATTCTGCAAATGCTATGATATTATAGCAGTGTTTCTGATTCAAAAACACATTGAGGAACAGAAAATATATTTTCTAACATGGATTACTAATAGTAATCATTAGGGTTTTTTATTGGTTGAAAAAAATACATATTTAATGTGCAATTAAAATTAAATGCATTTATTTTGTGTATAAAAAAATCACATAAATTTTACAGAAAATAAAATATAAATTATGTACATTACATTAACCAATACAACAGACCAACACTCCATACAAAAATATGGATTCTGAATGCAACCTAGAACTAATTTATATAAAAGCACAACTTTTATTCAAGTCACATTTATTTAAATTTTTTATACTATATAATATTTCTAAATAATTCCAAAATATTAATTTGAATTAATGAAATACCTTAATTATTTGGTTAAAAAAATTTTAACAAAAATCTACAAATTATCTTTTGTAAAGCACTCAGTAACCACTTGTTGAAAAGTGGTTTATTGTGCTTTTGGCACAATTTAAAAGTAAACTGTTAAGCAACTACTGTAAAAATTTGCATGGCATCCATCTTTAGGAATATACAAGAAAGTATCCCTGATTTTTTTTATACCTAAAAATAAAATAGCAAATAATTTTTGAGAAATATTAACTTAACAAGAAAAGTCAATATTTCTATAAAGCACAGCTGGCCATGCTACGTCCCATAAATAAAAGTTTGCAGCTGACTGCAAAATTCATGAAATTTATAATTGAAACAAATATTACTTTTACTAAAAACATTGCTTGATTGATTTATTGATATTGTAATAAATGTTTGTATATATTTATAAAATTTTAACAGTTTCTATAGTGGTTTGGTTTAGTTTGGAGTGCTATGGTCCACTGTTTTGCACACGAGGGCTAATGAGACCGGGATATACAGGGTATCTGCCAAAATAAAATTTTTCAAATCCACGACTTTTCATGACTTTCCCTGATTTAGCAGATCATTTTCCATGCCTTTAATAAGCTTTCGTTAAAAGTATATATGAATAAAATTTCTGATGTACATACATATAAAATATATGCTTTTAGAGAAATTACAGGAATTTTATCATAAAAAAACTATAAACTTACTTATAAGTGTTAATAAACTCACATACATAAAAATAAATTGTTGTATCTACATACCTAAGTTTAATCCTATAGCAATTTTTCAATCAAAATGTTTCCAATTTGAATTCAGTGTACTTTGGTATTATCCAGGTGACCATGAATAATAGCCAAATATAACCCTATAACATTTATATACAATATCCCTAGAGATAAACTTATATTTTGTGCAAAAATCTTAACTAATTTTTATTAAAAACTAATTATTATATTAATAAAATTTTAATCTTACAGTTTAAGAAAAAAAACCAGAATAATATACATTTACCCATCCATTAAGCTTTCTTGCTTTGAGTTTCCTTGGTGAACAAAGTTTACTTGGAAATGGGGTCAATAGGATAATACATAAATACTAAACTCAGTAACTCCAGCCAAATGACAAGTAAAAATAGAATTAAACAATTCAATGCATTCTTTTAATCAGTAGTTTAGCGGATCCATGACTTTTACTCATTTTGCTTGAAAAATCAAGACTTTCCATGACAAAATTAATCCATTGTCTAAATCCATGATTTTCCATGACTTTCTCAGTGCACAGAAACCATGGATATACAACTTTAAGCCGATTCTGAATGGCTGCTAACATCCATGCCATAGTGAGATTCGAACCCACAAACTCTGGTACCGACGATCAGCACCCGAACCAATCTTCCAGCGTTCTTATAGTGATTTATGAATAATAATAAAAACCATAATGTATTTTCAATTTTCACCTTGATATATATATAATGTAGCCTACAGATATAAAAAGCATTATAAATGCAGAGTGCAAATGTTTTAGGTTGGCAGGCTTGCGATAAAGAATAGATCACCTGTGTCTAAAACTTTTCATAATCACATATTCTAACAAAAAAATCTGAAATGTTATTAAATGAATGTGTTTAAAAACTATACAACAAAATAAACAACCTTTCGCTTTCGATAGCTTTTCAGCTTTTCTGCAGAAGCCTTCATAACACTTGTCTAGGGCTTTTGCATAGCTCTGAACAGATAATTTGCCATCAACAGTAGGATATTCACTCATTAAGTTTGGCTTATAAAAATCATACACATGTTCCATGTAAGTAGATCGAAGACCTAAAGTCAGAAATACAAAATTAAAAATGATAATTAATAAAAAATTATTATGATGCTTAAAACATATCAGTCATGTATTATGAAAGAAATTCAAATTGCATAAACAATAACTTGCAATAACAAAATAGGACAGTACACTTAAAACATACATAAAAAAATTATGAGTTGCATATCACCAAAAAAAAAAAAAATAAAATTACCAATAAAAACAAAAAAAATACCTATTAAAATAAAAATTCAATAAAACAAAAAAAATTACAAATAAAGATATTTAAAAAAAATAACAAAAATACATTATGAAAATCTGCTTACTAAGTTGGTGGAATCAAAAAAAATCTATAAAATCATTAAAAAAAAAAAAAAAATACTAAAAAATCCCTATAAAAACTATTGGATTTAAAAATACAAAATTCTTCTTACAAAAAACTAAAAATAGAAATCATTTTTCTTCTTCAGAGTTTAAAAAAAAATGTATTGAATCTTTTTCTTCTTCAGAGTTTTGTTTTAGTTTTTATAGGACGAATCAGACCAAGACAAGAGCCGGGGGAGAAGAACGAAAGAAAGAAAAAAGAATAAGAAGAGGACATGCGAGAGGGATGCTGGCAAGAGAGGCTGAGTGTAGTACGCCGGCGATGTAGATGTAAATATTGTATATAACTTTGTGTCATCGGTGTTAAAAAAAACCATAGAAAATGCAAGAGTTCTAGAGATGATTCTTGCTTACTGTTTCCCTAACTTGAACCAAACGCAGGAGCAGTTTTACAGAATGAATAGAATAAAAAAAAAAGTCTAGTTTAAAATTTAGAATGTACTTTTCATTAGCCTAACTATCAAGACATGAATAAGAGTACGTTAATTTTATTTTAGACATTTCTAAATTTTCTTAAAATAATTTTTTTAAACCTATTATAACAAATTTAACATAAAACACAAGACAATAGAACTGAAAGGAAAATTTGTATTACTGGTAGCAGTTCTTTCAAATTCCTTAAAACAAGAGGTTTTGAATTAGGTATATAAAAACTATAAACAGAAGTTTCAAAGCTGTGAAATCTTTTACAATTAGTAATCTATTATTTACCTCTCTCCAACACAATAGGTGCATTTGGACCTATAAGCATCGCTATTGCTCCTGCACCACCTGTTGGTCTAGCATTACCTTCAGCATAAACTGCAATATCTCCAGCAACTACTAACGCATAACGACCTGTTAAAAAACATACAAGTCAGTAAGATACTCTCAAAGTAATTTTTAGTTTCCTTTTCAATTTAATCAATTTACTGACCCCAATACTCATTAAAATGTGAATAAATATGTGCAAATGTTGTAGGTTATAACAAATGTTACAAAAACAAAATAAAACTGAACATAATAAAAAAAAAATACATATAACACATATTCTTTGATAATATACTCAGTTTGAGTAAGGCTACTAAAATAGTTGAACAGATATTTGTATTTTATTTGTAGAAGTATGGCTTCATGAACAGCAATTTTAACTTAACAAACTAGTCATATTGCACTCGACTTTAATCTGAGTAATTAAAGTTCTAGAAATACTATAATAGATAAATTTAGTAACTGAATTATTAAATAAACCTCAAAAGCTACATATTACCAATATATACTATTCTTTTATTAAATGCATAAATGCATAATACTGCTTGTGATCTACTGTGGTGCAACATCGAATTCTATGATGTTCTCTATGATTTCTCTATATATTCGGTATGACACAACAATGTATAATTTTTTTTACCAGTTGATTCAGTTATGTGGATTTACATAGTAAGCAAGCATTTTTGAAAAACTTCATTTTTTATATAACTGCAAATGACTTTACGATCAGCCATTTGTCTGGATAATTTAAGTTCCAAAATAAGATATTTATTTCAAAATTTAAGTTATTTTTAGATTATATTGCATACTGGCAGTATAAATAATTTTGAAAACAAAATAACTAATTTTCATAACATGAATAACTCATTTTATTTTAATTTAATGATTTAATAAACTTTAAACTATAAAGTAAAGAAAAAAAATCTAACTTTGGATGTTAATTCTAGCATACCATTAACTTAAAACAAAAAATTCCAATGCATTACAAATTATCCAGAAAAGAATTTCAAAAGAATGAAATGAAACTTCCAATATATATTTTATATCACTGGTTTCTTGTTAATAAGACTTATTCTTTCAATAGATATTTAGAATGGCATGGTCCAGTTTTATATAATACAACTTTATCATAGCTAAGAATGTAATGAATATTTGGCAACTATTCAGTATTCAGCTCTTTCGCATAATATTTTGTCTGGCTGAATACTAAACAAATATTTGGCTGAAAATATTCAAGATAATTTAAGAAGAAGAAAAAAAAAGATTTTTTTAAACTGTACTTTTAAATATCTTTAATAAAGAATATTTCAGAATTACATTTCACTGCACTAATTATCAGAAAATCTAACATTTACTAATTTAAGTTACTTCATGGCTTATTTAATATTGTTACATAAATAAAAACATTTTCTTGTAGCAAATTTATCATGTTTATTTATAGATTAGAATCTTTTTCTCTTAAAATGCAGATATAAAGTTTATTCAATAAAAGTCTGAATACTACCTGAATCAGTAATTAAAATTTCTTCATGCTGATTATGAGCAATAAAAATTTCTTCCCTTGAATAATATCAATATCAGTAACAAGCAGTTTGAATATATGATTATATAATTATAATGTAAAGTACATCAAGTTGTTAAATTTTTTTAATATAAAGATTAAAAAAGCAATTTTATTGATATTTATTTTATTTTAATTTAAAATTTGAAAACTATTATAGCTACAAAATTACAATCAGAAGAGAAACTTTTTTTTTAAAGTAAGTATTTGGTTGCCAAATAATCAGTTTTGAATTAAAATTTGACCTTTCTATAGTTTTAGTTCAGTAAAAATTAAAAGTACAAGCAGTAAAAATATTTTGAAAAAAGCAGTTAGAAATTTACTAAAATAATTACACATTCATAATATTACTGCAACATAATAATGAGTTACAATTTATAATTTAATGGTTCAAATGATAATGTACAAAATATTTTCTAAATAAAAAAGCATATTTAGGAATAGGAAAGAATTAGCATTAAGAATATTTTATGAATCATATACAATATGAGTAATTACATTTTATCTAACATGAAAAAGAAGAACATACCCATATTAACTCATAAATTTTAATAGCTATGGCATAATATAAAATATGTTTCAATAAATAATTAAGCATGCAATTCCTAATTTTAAATTTAGTAGGATGAAATGAAGTAAGTGCATTAACTTTATTTTTGTTATACTGTTACATCCACAACTATCTGCATAATATGGTGTAAACTGGATACTTAAGGTGGTAATATATATATATATATATATATATATATAAAATGAGACAGACTTCTCGATAGGTGGTTGCATTCATGGCCATAAAAATGACACTATTTTAGCTAAAGACCTGACCCTTCAGTTTGTCCTGTATCTATGATGAAGTGGGAACGCATCCTCCAACGTTATCTTAATAAAGGTCTTTAACTAAAACGGTGCCATTTTTATGGCCATGACTGCAACCACACATCAAGAAGTCTGTCTTATTACATACATATATATATATGTGTGTGTGTGTGTGTGTGTGTGTGTGTGTGTGTGTGTAATAAAACAGACTTCACAATGGGTGATTGCAGCCATGGCCCATAAAAATGACACCATTTTAGTCAAAGAACTTTATTAACAAAAAGTTAGAGAATGGGTTCTCACTTCACTATAGGGAAAGGACAAGCTGGGAAGTCAGCAAACATAAATTATAAGTAAAAGGCCCTTAACACCTGGGTCAACATCTCAGTCAAAATCTCTGTGAAAATCTGTCTACGAAGCATGCATCTCCTTTTTGTTTGAGAATTTCCTAAATTGTTTGCTAGGGCAGTATAGAGTTATAATTGGTCAAGGTCAAGGTAGTGGTTTTTACAGAGTACCTAGCAGTGATAAAATGCACTACTTCAACCTCCGAACGAAAAAAGATTACAAACATAATTTATTGAATCAAGAAAAACAAGTTGCCAAACGAGAATTTAGTACGCTTACAGCGGCTTTCCAAAAACGAAAGTAAAATAGTTGTGTGGTGAGTAAATCGTTCACATAACAATGCATATGTGAAAAACAATGTGTTGAATGATTAAAAGTAATCATTATAATTGATTAGACCCCTTGTCTGAGAGCATATGTAGCCCCAGTGGTCAATTTAGGTTAGGGGTTAAAAATAGAAAAGCAAAGGGTGCAGGGGGTTTTGACCTTGATTTAAGATTTGAAACCCCTGAGAATTTTCTCAGGCCGTCATTGGGGTTTTTTTACAAAATACCTACACTAGTTTCCTGATCTAGTTTACTTTTCCATACACACATATATATATATGTGTGTGTGTGTGTGTGTGTGTAAAAAATACTGGTATAAACCCACACATTCAGGCTTTACTTATCAATCAATCCCATGCTCTATGGTTGGCAGCATGAGATACCAATGCATGCTAACTACAAAAATTCAATCTGCCAGAGCACTCTAGATTTTTTTTTCTGACTCTGAAATTTTAAGGAGCAAAATAATTACTTGGAATTAATCTTTTCTGCACTTGCCTTTTCAAACAATTAATTTACAGCAAAGCATTAGTATACACATAAATTAATTTCGAAGAGGGATCATTGCCATAAAAGAGGCAATTTCTTTAGTTTAGAATTATTATTAGATAAAAGATAAGGAATATGCTTTATCAATCTTGTTTCTCCTATATAAAACTGTTCAAAGACTGATTTACTTTTATCAAGTTACTATAATCGCACAAATAAAGATCATATAAAAATATTAAATATACCATGAGAAAAAATTCCTTATAGCTAAAGTTGAAAAAATCTAACATTGAAAAATTGATTAAAATCCTTTAATAATTGAAGAAACAATAACAATTTAAAAACAATTGTCCAAAAGATGCAAGCATAGTAAAATTAAAATTTCTATAAATACATTTTGAAAAATTATATTTATTTTCGGATTTTGTTTGTGAAAAAATATTTAAGACTTTTTCACTAACAAACATCTTTTTTATATGTGTAACTTAAACAATTTAATATTGACTGTTTCAAGTAGTTTTTCAAATATTACATAGCAGAAAATGATCTTTCATTTTCACTGTCTACATGATGAAAAAAAATTAAGTATGAAAAGGAAAAAATAGGGACAATTTAAATTTCAAGAAAAAAATCTTTGGGGGGGGGAGAATACCTGTATCGCTTGGCCTTCATCCTGATTAAGCCACTGCATCAAATGAATTTAGAAGAGATTTATGCACTTACACCATTATAGTGGCATAAGTATAATTGTTAGTCAAACTTGAAATAGTTTAGGTATCAAACTGATAAATTGAAATGACAAAACCACTAATTTATTAACAATTATACTATTATAAACAAAATTAGCATTAACAACCAATTTGTTAAGTCTGGTTAAACTTGAACTTTGCATGTCATGACACACTTGCTCCACTTCAACCTACATAGGAATCCTACGTTGAAAATTTACAGTGCATAATATGTATTTTAATTTTAAACTAAATGGACTGACCAATACATCCTTAATTCAGGGTATCTGCCAAAATAAAATTTTTCAAATCCATGACTTTTCATGACTTTCCCTGATTTAACAGATCATTTTCCATGACTCGTTAAAGTATATATGAATAAAACTTCTGGTGTACATACAAATAAAATATACGCTTTTAGAGAAATTACAGGAATTTTATCATAAAAAAACTATAAACTTATAAAGTAAGTGCTAATAAACTCACATAAAAATAAATTGTTGTATCTACATACCTCAGTTTAATCATATAGCATTTTTTCAATCAAAATGTTTCCAATTTGAATTCAGGGTACGTTGGTATTATCCAAGTGACCATGAATAATAGACAAATATAACCCTATAATGTTTATATGCAATATCCCTAGAGATAAACTTATATTTTGTACAAAAATCTTAACTAATTTTTATTAAAAAATAATTATGGTATTAATAAAATTTTAATCTACAATTTAAGAAAAAAAACAGAATAATATACATTTACCCATCCATTAAGCTTTCTTGCTTTGAGTTTCCTTGGTGAACAAATTTTACTTCGTAATATGGTCAATAGGATAATACATAAATACCAAACTCAGTAACTTCAGTCAAATGACAAGTAAAAATAGAATTAAACAATTTAATGTATTTTTTTTAATGGGTAGTTTAGCAGAACCATGACTTTCCATGACTTTTACTCATTTTACTTGAAAAATCAAGACTTTCCATGACAAAATTAATCCATTGTCTAAATCTATGATTTTCCCTGACTTTCCGGGTGCGCAGAAACCATGTTAATTTCAGATAAAATGAAAACCTATTATAAAGCTAAATAAAAATGTATTTTTGATATATAATAACTTTTTATTTTATGTATAACTACTTACCATCCCATGCACTGGATTCCACCCATGCAACTGAATTGAATAATGCAGCTGTACCCCCATAACATGCATTAGTTGAATCCACTCCTTCAACATCATGGTTTCCACTTTCTTTAAACAATTCCATTAGCACAGTTTTAACACTCTTGGACTTATCAATAATTGTTTCTGTTCCAACTTCAAGCCTTCCAATTTGAGTGAAGCTCAGATCTCTTTTCTGCATTAATTGTTGGACAACTGTTAGACACAAAGAATTCACATCTTCTCGGTCAGAACAAAACCCCATCCTATTTTGTCCAAGGCCAATAGTGTATTTGCCTTTTGAGACATTATCATGGACTTCAAGTTCTTCCTGATCTACATAATACAAGGGGAAATATATTTCTATGTCGATGATGCCAACATCTTCCGGCCAACAAGGGTGTCCATTGTGATTGTTCATTTTTATCTAGAAAAAAAAGAAAAAAAAATTAATAAAAATAGTAATTAAATAACAAAGATGTTTTATAGGATCAGCAAGGATGAAAAGACTAGTCAAAAGCTTGAAAATGCTAATTTTATTGACCCAAACTAGAAAATTACTGACTAACTTTATTAGAGTAATTGAGAAATAAAAGTTAATGTTTGCACAACTACTATCTTCCTTTCTGTTATTCTGTAATAATGCAAGTTTTAAGTTAAAGGAATCAATTAGATCATAAGTCAAGACTGATAATACTGATATAGGTTTGGTTTGGAGTGCTACGGTCTACTTTTTGTGACACGAGGGCTAATGAGACCGGGACCTACAGCTAAAAGCCGATTCCGAACGGCTACGAACATCCATGTGACTGTGGGATTCAAACCCACAAACTCCAGTACCGAAGGCCAGCACCCTAACCAACAGGCCATTGTTCGGCCAAAATACTGATATATATTTGAGGGATGGAGCACATTTCAAATAACTTCATTACCCCTCTTACATGCACACACTCAGAAAGAAACAATATATATTAAATATTATAAGTAGTTAAATTATATAAAATTGCATAATATAAGATGCATATGCATGTAATAAGCTTTATATATTATTAAAAAAAAAGTTAAGATATTACATATAGCCACTTACTAATAGCGAAAATTTAATAGAAATATAAGAAAAATATTTGATCAGCAGACATATGTCAACAAACCAAACCACAAAAAAATTGTGTATCTCTTCCCCCCCCCACACACACACACATTTAAAAAAAATCACTTTTACAGGTACAAAAGCATATTACTGCTAATGAACAAGAAAAAAGAAAAAAAAACTACTTTATACATTAGAATATAATTTGTAGACTGAAAATAAACAGAACAGTAATTCACTGGAAAATAACACTGCTTAAAAATTTTAAAAAAAAAAAAAAAAAAGTCAATTAGTAAGAAAAGATTGAATTCAAAATATTCTAAATAAAGCCATTATGCATATCTACTACTTTTGTTTATTGTCCTGATGTTATATTACAATAAAAGAAAAACCATATGGATGAAAATCAAGAAATTCTATTACAATTATAAAATAGGAAGGGTCGAATATAGTTTAATTTTAAATTACATTTATGTTTAATTGAATAGATTAATTCTGCAAAAGAGAGCTTATGATAGGAGAAATTAAATAGGGTTTTGTAGTTTTTTAAGTTTTGATAAGCACATATTAAAAACCCAAAAGGATTATTATGCCTTATGCAAATGAAATATTTCTAATTTAGCATTTTGTATATAAGGACCCAATCCTAGTCTCTGAAATATGAGGTACTTTAAGACCCTATACAATCCCAAGTATCTTACTCTCTCAATACACAAGCTGACATTTGCTTAATGTTTAGTCATGAAATATGAAAAACAGCAGCAAAAAATAATTCAGTTAAAAAAAAAGATTTTATAAACTGTATTGACAGTTCATATAAATATAAATGGGTACTCAGTTTCTCTACTGTTGACTAGCTTGAAATAACTATTACCTTAGGACCCTATGCAATATTATCCTGTTTAATATTGTATTTTGATTATCAGAAAATATACATACATAATATACAAATAAAATTTGAAATAATTATATATTTATAAAAAATTTAAACATAGCTTGCCTGCTTGTTGAAAGTAATGTTAATAATAAATTTAGAAATATGTCCAGGTTCAGAACTATAGCAACTAAACTTTAATAACCAAGACTTGGGAGACCGGGCATTTGCGTTGCTTGAACATTAATCAGGCGCTGCTAGTAGATAAAGAACCATCCTACACTTTCACTCCTAAATTATAACCGTAGTTACAGAATCACTGTTTGGCACAAATATCGTGGTTGTTAAATTTTTAAGAAATAGTTATACACTATTTATATATAACAGCCTTTGTTTACGTTTTCATATGTCTTGCAGGCATAAACGCTCTAGATTTATCCTCACAATATCCATAACAGGAAAATGCACACAATGTGCACTGGATACCTGACTCAGACTCATTAGCTTAGAGACAATATATTTGCACGAGTTCAATATCGCCCTACCCATTAGGTGACGCACTGATTACTAAAGAGGAAAATTCTTCGATCGAGTAAGCATCGCAAGTTTCGCGTGCTTTTAAAGATGGACAAAAATATCATTAGTTCGCTATTAAAATAACCCATGGAGCCAAAATACGTCGCGACTGGCTGTCTGAGTCATGAAACTGTAAAAGCAAGACTCCCGTTGGGTTTGAACAAACTCTGATTCGTAGCTCACGAAAATAACACAAGTTACGCTTTCAATTGAAAACACGTAAGTGGCATTTTAATACGTCCGTGTAAATGTGTACATACCGAAACAACTTTAAAAATACAATGAATCGTTTCCAAAAATATTTAAATAATTACATGTATGAAAAATAGAAGGCTATTTAGGATTTTGTATTAAATATATGTAACGCACTGAAAGAAAATATTTAAATAGCTCGAATTCAAATATTTTTCATTTCGGTTGAATCCCGGATAGGCAGCCTTTACAACAATTCTTTTCCCAGCGTTAAAGTTTTGATACAAACCCTTTCATTTCTAATAAATTTTGCCATGAATCAACTGAATTCGCAAATATGAGGTTTCTACTTAATAAGATCCTTAATATAGAGGTAACCTTACCTTTCCAACAAGTGCGATGTGACCTTATATCTTAGTTTGGTTCTGTTTGGAGAGCTACGGTCTTCTTTTTTGCAACACGAGGGCTAATGAGACCGGGACCTAATGCTATAAGTTGATTCTGAACGACTACGAGCATCCATGCCACAGTGGGATACGAATCCACGAACTCCGGTACCGACACGATCAGCGCCCTAACAGTTCGGGTGACCTCCCCTCTTATTGCACCCTCAACTGCAACAACGAATGATAGTATAGACAGATCAGGGACTTCCAAACTTTTAAACATTACGAACTACTTTTAAGACATCGAACCTATAGCAATCCACTTTAACCCCAGCTCCATGAATTTTTTGGAGTTTAGACTGTGTTAGACGGTCTCGCAAGTTGTACCGCCGTAAACTCAAAGTGGGAACCCACCCAATTAATATTACGTCTCGAAGCCAACAATTGATTTTAATAAATACGTTCGTCAGTGATACAGTCTCTTAAAGCTTTATCACACTAGCTGACCTTAACTGTAAATCTCCCCAGTCGTACACTTACTTGGTTATACAAAACACACACATACCCACATATATAAACATATAATATACATGCAAACACACACACACACACATATATATATATATATATATATACATACTTTATATTTGTGTGTGTGTGTAATAAGACGAACTTCACGATGGGTGGTTGCAGTCATGGCCCATAAAAATGACACCGTTTTAGCTAAAGACCTATATTAAGATAACATTGGAGGACGGGTTCCCACTTCATCATAGGGACAGAAAAAACTGAAGGGTCAGCTAGCATGAAGTTATATGTAAAAAGGCCTAACATCTAAGCTCAACATCTGAGGGAAAATCTCTAGAAAAATCTGCCTCCGACAGCGTGCATCTCCTTTTTGTTAAGAAATTTCCTAAATCGTTCGCTAGGGCTATGTAGAGTTATAATTGGTCAGACCCCTTCTCTGAGGGCGTAAACTGCAGCCCCAGTGGTCAATTTAGGTTAGGGGTTAAAATGGGAAATGCTAAAGGTCGCGAGAATTTTTAGCCCTTGACTTAAGTTTTGAAAACCCTTGAGAATTTTCCTTACACACACATATACATATACACACATACATACTTATATATATGCATATAAATATACACATATATATTGTAAAAGTATCAAGTTTATTGTAAATTTTTATAAAATGAATCAATTTTTCTTCTAATTATTTAAATCATTCTTGTGGTAGCTGTGATACACTATATTTAATTATTAAAGCTTATTTCACATTTTGGAAAGTAAGAGATTGAAACAAGTAACCATTTTCATAAATTTCTCCGCAAAGTTACTATGGGAAAAGTTTCAATTGATAAAATAAGAAAGACGAATAACGAGGAGACTGCCGCCTTCTTGGCTGCTTCAAGCTCGTTCGATAATAATAAAAGCAATCTACGTCTGTAGCCACGAATAGAAAACCACTCTGTAGCACAGTCAGTCAGAAGTATCGAATAATTCAAAGGAGTACTTTTCTTTCTCCCGCACACTCCTACTTAGACTAATTCGTTTGAGTAATTCTAAATCTAGTTCGCTCAGGGATATTTTACTGTGGAGGCTACAACTGTTCTGTCTTATGAAAGCGAGATTTCCACTCCAGGGTTTCCATCAAAACTCGTGCGATAAATTCACTGACTCTTCCTAACCAAAACTCTCAAAATTCCCTGGCCCAAATAACGCTCAATATCAACTTAGATGCAATTAAATTTACGAGTGGTAATATTTATTATCAGCATTAGTAAAATAATTAATTTAAATGCATTATTAACTTAATAGTAGCATTTTAAAAGTTGATTACATTGATTTTATAAAAATTAACACAAAATAAACCTATCGCAAACAGCTTAGAAAAATAAATCCAGATCCTTTTCAATGACTTTCAGAAAATATCTGTAAATTTTCCTGACGTTTGATAAATATTCTTAACTAGTATATAGCCCGTCATATTAGGGGATCAGTGAAATTTTTAATTTTCCAGAATTGTTAAGTACCCTATGAGGCGATACTGTGAATGCAGTTTAGAATCACGTTGAATTCATTTAGAAAGTAATTTGGGATTTGGTTTTAGAGTGCTACGGTCTACTTTTTGCAACACGAGGGCTAATGAGACCGGGACCTACTGCTTAAAGCCGATTCCGAACGGCTACGAACAACCATGCCATAGTGGGATTCGAACCCACGAACTCTGGTTTTGAAGGCCAGCACCCTAACCATTCGGCCATCGTTCGGCGAAAGGTAATTTTGAATTATCTTTCTTAACTACGTCGAAATTATTGTTAAGTTCTTCCCATTTTTTTTGCCTCAGTAATTAATGGAAGTAAAGGAACGTAACTACAAATTCCACTACACCCTGGAGGTAGATAGAATTTGCTGTTAATACCGGTGATAAAATTTTCAATGCAACAAAAAAAATCGATGATTAAATTTAAAATTATCACATATGTACCTAATCTATTATTTAAGTCAAATATAAAAGAAAATTATTTACGTAATATCTAAGTTCAGTGATAAAACTTATGAAAATAATGCAGGCGATATTTAAATAATTTAAAATAAGAAATGATTCAATGAGATGGTTAAAGGAAGAACGTCATAATGCTATAAAAAAGTTATTTTTACGTATTTATTATGTGATAAATTGATAAATTTAATAGCCTGCTCTTAATCAGAGAAAATAGGGCTTGAAAAAAATGCCATTATAAGCTCGAAAAGGGGGAAAGGGATTTCGAACGTTTTACAGACAACAGTAATTTTTGCTGTGATATGAGGCATATTTATACCAATTTAATTAGAATCTTATAGTTTAGGAGAATATAAACTTGACTCGCTTCGAATTTTGCTAACCCTAACTCATCAAGAATCCAATATGGATGCCTGTATCCATTCCAGGTCCAACCGCTTCATAATTTCGAGGACAGATGGACAGATAACTTAGGCTATTATTATATAGGGGATATTTCCTGACTTTCCATAATCATTTTGAAATTCCCCGATTTTCCAGGTTGCTGACAAGCTCGCATACAGACCAGTGAACATATACATTGTTTCTATGTATGTTGTATTTACAAGGAATACGCAGATCTCATAAGCGACCTGGCTCCTATGTTGTACACAATTTTGTCGCGATCTGTAAGCAGAAAAAATATAGTGATATAAAACTGTTATCTATAAAATATATTTTATTTTTATTAATATAACTAGCTGTGCCCGGCCACGCGTTGCTGTGACTCAGTATAGAAATGAAAGAAAAAAGCACATATCTTTAAAATATGTTAAATTTAATAACACTGCGTCTGCTGGGGTTCGAACCACTGGTTTCATTCCTCGGTGCTAGAAACTTTACCACCGGGCCAAACACACAACAGCCAATAAAATTTCTAGGAGACACACATATTTTAAACTTTATATATATAAACGGTGTGGATAAAAACATACTCGTATTAATACAACTCTAGTACTCTCTATACAGCATATCCCCTATACAACATATCCCCTATATAATAATAGCCTAAGTTATCTGTCCGTCTGTCCTCGATTTTATGAAGCGTTTGGACCTGGAATGGATAAGAGGCATCCATAGTTTGCAAAATTCAAAGAGAGTAATGTTTATCTTCTCCTAAACTATCGATCCGATTCGAAAATAAATTGGTATAAATATGCTTCATATCACAACGAAAAATACTGCGTTCTTTAAAACGTCCGAAATCCACCCCTTCCCCTCTTTTCAGGCTTTTAATGCCATTATTTCAAATCCTATTTTCCCCGGTTAAGAGCAGGCGATTCAATTTATCAATTTATCGCATAATAAATAGGTAAAAATAACATTTTTCTAGCATTATGACGTCATTCCTTTAACCATCTCATTGAATCATTTCTTATTTTAAATTATTTAAATTATGCCTTATTTTCATACGTTTTATCACTGAACTTAGATATTATTTAAATAATTTTCTTTTATATTTGGCTTAAATAATAGATTAGGTACATATGTGATAATTTTAAATTGAATCATCGATTATTTTTTGTTGCAAGATAATTCTCAGCCAAAAAACAAACCATTTTTTTACCAGCCTCATAAGGTACTTTACAATTTTGGAAAATTAAAAAATTTACTGATCCCGCCATATGACGGGCTATATGCTAGTTAGTAAGAGAATAGTATTAACAAAAAATAAGCTAAGAGTACTACTCCGTGCCGAAGTAAAAAATATGTGTTACAATATGATTCATCTGAAGCATTTTATTACATTTCAAAAAAAGTAACGTAGTCATTTATTGAGGAAGCTGCGAAACGTCATGTAATGCAATTTCCTATATTACATTGCACGCTAAGCTAAAGGATTTTCCTCTTTAGCATCCTGCTTTTTAAGCACTGTATGAAAGCTAATGAATTATACTCGCTTTATGCATTTATTTTTTTTAAACCTGCAAATTCGCGCAAGTTCATAATTCTAAGAATTAACAACATTCGTGCACTACACTCTTTTTTGTGACATGAACACCAGCTAGGGCTCCTGCTGTTCAGCGTAAAAACAGGAATAAAAGCTAGTCAGGCTTGAAAACGCTAATTTTACTGACAGAAATAGTAACGGATTTTTGAAAGTACTGACCAAATTTAGTATAGAAATGGAGAAATAAAAGTTAATTTTCGTACAAATACAACCTTTTTATTCTGTTATTCTGTAAAAATACACAAGTAGCCAGTTGGAAGTTACTTTAGAATCAATTTAATCACAAGTTAAATTTTAAAATGTGATGTGATCAACATTGATAATATTTATATACATTTGGAAGGGTGAAGCACATTTCAAATAATTTCCCCTCTTATCCCATACGGCCGAACGGGTAAAGTGCTGCTCTTCGGAGTTAGCTGGTTTAAATCCTGTGATGGATGGCATAGATGCTCGTAGTCGTTGGGAATCGGCTTTAAGACGTAGGTACCGGATTAACCCTCGTATAGCAAAATAGTAAACCGAAGTGGTTCAAACCAAACCATATATTCACTCAGGCAGAACAGTAAATACTGTGTGTATTAAAATTATATCACCATTGTGAAATAATAATTATATGTATACAACGAGTATACCTTGTATAGTATTATAGGAAAGTTAGTTTATTATATGGCTGCTTACAAATGCCAAAATTTAATAAACAGCAAAATAAGGAAAATATTTGATCAGCAGACACACGCCTACAAACCAAACCACAAAACTGCATATCCAAGAGAAAATTGCATCTCTCGCACACACATTGAAAAAATTTCACTAGCTTACATATTGGTTCATTCTCGCTCAATGTTAACACATAAGAAAAAAATTTCCTCAGGTCAGTTCTCACTCAAAGAACAGCAAATTTTCTAGGATGCTATCTTCCCTTTAAAAAAAATCGATAAAAATATACTTAATTTTAAATTATTTGTGGGAAATTTTGGTATACTCTTTTTCAAACGCAAATAAGAAAATTTAGCAGACAAATTAAAAAAAAGGGGGGGATACGATAACATACTACAGAATTTGTAGTTCTATCACAAGGAGTATTTTTTAAAACAATACTTAAAATGCGAGCTGGTCAGAATTAATTTTATTCTTCCATCTCAGGTTAACATTAAACGAAAGGAATCAGATATGCAACAACAGACCCACCTTAAGTAAAATCTTTTATCTTGTGTATGCATGTGTGTGTGTGTGTGTGTGTGTGTGTGTGTGTTATAAATATATATATATATATATATACATATTGATAGCTACGAAAAACAAAAAAGATTTCATAATCCCGACTAAAAAATGTAACATTTTTCCAAGTCATTTGAAAAAAAGGGCAAAACATTGCTGTTACACGGAGATTTAATTTGTCAATAGTTAACAGAAAATTTGAACTACTGTCTGTTTTCAAGGACTTTGAAACCATAGCAAAAGTCTGGAGACTTCTAGTCAGCAATTCGAAGTGGAGCTTGTTTTGATGAGAGTCACAAAATTGTTTCTAATAACATAAAGAAGTGGTGCCTGTCATCCAGATGATGGGTGCTAAAGACAGACCATAAAACTGGTCGCCTTCAAAACTCAGAACCGATCGCAAATAATTAAGCGCAATGAAGGAAATAGTACATAGCCCTTGGACACATCTGAAACGCAACTCGTGATAAATCCTTCACAACGTGTCGTATAATTACATTTGCAGTGTGCATCTTGGCGAACAAATAATGCCAAGTGCTCTATTCGTAACGGCAAGAGAAGGTTTTTGGAGCGAAGACCTCGTCTGAAGTGCTGACGTTGGGTTTTCAAAGGCCGCCGCAGACGAGGAAATAGGGCACGTTTCACCCCTAAGTGAGAAAGACGTATTAATGAAGCACGCTTCGCATTTTTCTGCAGAAAACACGCACATACATATGTCAAGATGAATAATACCTCAAAAGGAAAGCATTGATTGGCGGGGAAAGTGTTTCATGTACATCATTCCAAAAAGTCATGAAAAAAAATTCACTACATACAGCTAAAAGTGACAGGATCAGCAGTAGTTATTTTTTCAGTCCTTGAGTTTTCCTAGATTCTCTTTTCAACTTTTCAAGGATATATAACCGTAATTATCAATCCGTAGCCCCCCATCTCTCGCCCTCAAATTTGATAGCAGTTCCAAACTTGTTTAATCTTTCCAGATGAGTTGGTTGGTTCACCTGGAAAGCTAAGGACTACTGTTATGCTGCCCGAGAACTAATGAGACCGAAATCTACTTCTTAAAGCCGATTACGAACATCCATACCAGAAATGGGTTTATAACCCACGAATCACGGTACCGAATAGCAGTGTCCTGCCCATTCGGTCTTCTCAGGTGAGAAAAAAAAATTAAAAACCAACGTTGATAATGCGCAACTATAAAAATTTTACAACGGATCCTGAAATATAAATAGTTTCCTATTAAAGGAGACAGTTTTATTGGATTACTTTGGGGTTTACGCGTAAACACCTTTCTCGCACCTTGCATAGGTCCCGGTCTTATTAGCACTCATGTAGTTAAAAAACAGTTGCGCTTTAAACCAAGATACCAGCAACATGTTACACATTGGTTAGATATGGAAACGCCACCAAACAAAGTATAATGCAAGACAACAGTAATATTATACAGAAATTAAAATTATTTATAATTTGTTTTTAAAAAGAACATCGAATTACACAGGATATATATAAAGAATTGAGAAAAAAATTAACCAAGCCATAATAGGAGTTTTTATTTGTTACCCTCTTAAAAAGCATAAAGCATAATTATAAAGTTAAAAAAAGTCAGTTACACGCAAAAGGCAGATTAAGAAAATGTCAGGTTTCGAAAAGAAACATTCTATAAAACGCATTTCTTCGACTGAAATTGCATACCCTGTCGTAACAAATATGTAAGGAAGTAAAAACACTCGATTAAACAGAAAATGGTGAATGGAGCCCACGTTTTTTTCGCCTATGCAACATAAGTTATTATTTAACTTTTCTATTGTTAGCATATGCTTACCTAGCAGGGTAAGCTTTTACGGAAAGCAACACAACGATATTTTAAACCTTGATCTTCCTTAAATTAACTATGATTTTACCTCACGTAAAAATGTCCTCGATCCTAGTAAAAATAATTTAAGGTGCCCAGTAAATATTTGAATTTCCCTTAGAAGAACGTGTGAAACAAGCAAGAAAGTAAAAACTCACTCGCGGAACATCGATGGCCTAGCAGCAAAAAGAAACGTTATTTAACACAAAGGTCGCGGAGAACGCAAAGTTTCTTTCACCTTTTCTTTTCTTGAACTTGTCCAGGTCATTTACACGGCAATATAAGACGGCGATGAGAGAGAGAGAAAAAAAATTCTTGCTCTCATTCCATTCGCTTGTTGCCCTTGTTTTCAGAGAAGTGCAAGTCGCAGGAGTCTCATCGGAAACGGAATTTCCCTCTATATAAGTAGTTAACAAGGGCAGTATGACCGCTTAGGAAAAACCGAAGCTATCGTATACAAGATTTCTCAAGTTGTACAATGAATGCATGAACTATTTATGCGACAACTACGTAACGAATAAGACAATTTAATCAGAGAGAGAGATTTAAAATACAACTGAAAAATTTACTCCAACTTGGAAAAGAACTATTTGTTACAGCACGTAGACAGAACAGAAAACACTTTTTACCACCAAAATATAGAATACCTACACCAAAATACAGCTCACAATCCAAACGAATTATTTAAGCTCGCTTTTAGAGATTTATATGCTGAAAGATGCCATAATGCAACTATTACTAATGGGTGGTGAACTCAGTTTCTTTATATATCGTATATCTAAGGTAACTAAGTAACAAAATAAGTATGTAACATTCAGTCTGTATTTAAGAAATGAAAAATATGATTCAAAACCTTTGACAAAAGATTCCTTTTACACGCTCACAACACTTAATTCCTGACTACAAAAAGTTTCCCGTGGTGCTATTCTTCAGAATTGGTTATTAATAATTCCTTGACAACAAATTATGACAGAAAAAATTTATAGAGTGTTTCCAACTATTAAGCCTATCTCTCTCTCCCACACACACACACACACACTCGTGTGTGTGTGTGTGTACATGCATGCATGCATGCATATATATATATATATATATATATATATATATATATATATATATATATATATAATGATGATAAAAAATTAGCGCGATAAATTATTGAACTCTAACATTCATTTCTCATCTGAATTCGGTGTAGAAATTCATTCAGAGTCAAGAACAGACAACTTAGGGGAATACTAAACTTCACGCATTTGTATATTGTAGAGGTACATAATGCCAGATCAAAACGTTTTATGCTTCTTCCACACTATGGCCAATTGTTAGCCATTGCAGTACTGCCCTAACAGCCATCTTGGACGGTGGTTCACGAGTTGCATCTGTACAATGGGCCACTAAATGAGCCAAGCAAGTGGATGCGTCCATAGAGTAAACTGCGCAATTAAGTAGAGTATCTGACTTTTGATGTTTGGAGAAAAACCGATTCCGAAGCCAGCGTCTGCCATTGTCGACCTCGATAAGCCATACCCCCTCCAGATAGTGGTAATGGCTTGCAATGGACCATAGAGTGCAAGGGCCTTTAGAAGTAATGTCTACATATAATGTCCAGAAGCTGTGAGAAAACTCCCTTCTTAATAGAGACTTTTGACAACGACTGCCCAAGTTTAATTTGATTTAAATAATGGATAAGACAATCAAAATCTATTTCCTATATTTTTTTCTATTACGCGATGCATTTTTACAATTCTTTACTCACACACACATCCTTTCGATTCCCGAGTAAGGCTCGGATTTGCTAGTTTAGTTCGGAGTGCTAAGGTGTACTTTTTTGATACACGGAGGCTAATGTGACCGGGAGCTGCTGCTTAAAGCCGATTCCGGATACCCATACCAGAGTGGGATTTAAACCCACGAACTCGTACCGAAGGTCAGCGCCCCAACCATTCGGCCATCGTTCGGCTTCTTATTTGTTGCTCGCGTTCTCATAGGAATGTCGATCGGCTACATGATTCTGCCTTAAAGAACTTAATAAGTATAAGGTAGTATTCCGAAAGACAATACTTTTATATACTGAAGAAATAAACGGAAAAACATTGAAAATAATGAACTTCTGTTCCTTGCATAAACAATTCATTTGTTTACGTACAGAACATATTTCTGAAAATTTGTATGCATACTGAAGCAAAAGAACTTTTGAAACATCTATTTCAGTTGAAGTATATGATGATTTTATTCAATAGTTTAGAAAGCCTATGAGACTTTTAGAAGTCAGATAAGTGTTTCTCCACTTCACATTCAATGTTATCAATTTGAATTGGAAATAGCAGAATACTTGAGTCACTGACACTTTCAAAGTGTACTCAAAAAGAGTTTCACAAGTGCTGCTGAAAAAAGTATCTAAAAATACCGCTTTAAGTCTTCTTGTAGTATACAGAAGCATCATGGTATCGGTAAAGTTTCTTTTAAATAAATTTACGTTTATAAGTATTTTAGAAACAATCCCCGGAACACAACCTAATTACTCTTTGCTGTTGGAGTGAAAGTAATATTTATGGGGGTTAATTTATTAAATCAACATTACAATTTAAAAAAAAAAAAAAGAAATGGCTAAAAATTAAAAACAATTTCATAACATTTCAATAGTCACAATTTGTTAAATCAACATTTACCGTAGTTTCCATTCGAAAATTAAAATTTATTTGGTACATTTGGAAATTTTAATTGTGTTCATACAATATATTCAAATTTCATACCTGTTGATTTTAGGATCAGATGCACAAAACTTAATACATATAATTTACAATAAAATGCTATTCAATTTAACTTACAATGCCGTAGTGTTTTGTCTAGCTTTCACATTTATTTTATTATAAGGAATAAAATATATAATGTATAAGTTAATGATCCATCGAACCATGAAAATGGTGGTCTTTCCATACAACAATACAGCGAGAATAACGATTCCTAAAGGAGAGAAATTTCTAAATGATATCAAAAATATTTTATATTAAAAGAAAGACACAAAGTACAACCAAATCATTTCAACAAGTTTCGTATTTCATGGTGTTTAATCACTGGAATTATTAGAAGTTCATTTTCTGACTTTTTCTGACATTTTACGGACACTTTTAAAGAATTTCACGGCATTTTATTTTTTAAAAATTTTCAAAAAAAAAATTATATATATATATATATATATATATATATATATATATATATATATATATACGTGTAATACAGTTGCAAAGAACTACTTTTATTTTAACATTTAAGAAGATATGAAAAAGATTCAAATCATCTAAAGTTAAAAAATAAATTATAATCACTGAAATAGTATGAAGTTTTTTCTTGTGGAGAATGCTTCTGATACTAACATAATGAGTGAGAGCAATAAATTACCAATACTTAAATTCACATTTTCTTTTATACACTTTCCTTTTTTTTCCCGACTTCTTAACTTTAACATTCCTGAGAGGTACCTTGTATTTTAAGCGACTGTTTCAAATCGACAAATTGGATAAATGAATTTAACACATTTAATATGAGGAAGATAAGTTAGATACGAAAATCAATATTACTTTCATGACTAGGAAACATTCTTAATGACAAATATGCTCTAATTTTTTTTTTATCCACCCCCCTCTAACAGATGATCTTTGGCAAGGTTACAAACTATGTCTGTTAAAACTATTATACGTTCAAAGACAAAATTCATAAACAGTGTTTTACGTTACGATAATATTCTCAAATTTATGTGTCACTACGTGCTGTAGTGCAATTTGCGATAAGCAGCGTAAAATAGGAAACTTGAAAGGAATATATTTAGTGATGGATCTGGGGAAGAGATGTGATTATATGAAGTTCGAGTTGGTAACGTGAGTGCGAGAAACAAACAAACAGCATTTTTTTCTTCTGGAGAAAAAAAAATTACACCGAGTAAAATTGCAAAGTTAAATCGGGAAATATTTTCACTGATAGATAGATTTGACAAGAAAATATGGTTATATGAAGTCCAAGAGGGCAATGTAAGAACCATATAGAAGGAAGTAAACTTTTGACTAAGAAAGTTTCTTAAGATTTTTCTTAGTCCCGTGACCCTACAGCAAACATCTTGACGTTCGTTTCGGTCTAACTCTCCTAATTTTTGTTTTAAGTTCTGTGAGGGTCAAAAGCTTTCAAACCTCTGGCTTTTGTTCCATAGCATATAAGATAATTAATTACATATCCATATTATGAGCTATTTTTTAAAATAGTCTTTGTGATCTAGTTGTCATTCTGTACAATGTAGCCTAGAATTTCTTAATCGGAAATCCAAAGAAACACCATCGAAATACTGTGAAAGCAAAATGCACAGTAGAAAAATTCGTGACCTCTTATAGAGGTATCTTCCACAATTTCGTAACTATTCCTAATTATGTCACCAAAGGCCTCCGAACCGGTTTCGCAATGCAATTTCGCGAACACAGATGTTTCGCTAGGGGGTTTATCTCGGGCGTTCAGATCTCGTTACTGGTAAATTCCTTCTTAAAGTTCATTATCACGCAACATAAGTTGTTTTGTTTAGGGGGGAATTTTTCTGTGAGGGAGAAAATACAGCTTTCGGCAAAGATGCATCTGAGAGTTTAAGTGCTCTGTGGGGAGGCAAATCTGTATTACTAATGAACTATTACTAGGAGGAGGAAAGTGGATAATTAGAAGACTAATTATTATGATATTTCATTAGATGCGACTGAAAGAAACCTACGCCAATAGTGACCAAGAGGTATTCCCTAATTTTACAATGAATAAGTGTGGACCGGTACAAGGTTACAGCATACTCCTACACACGTTGAATGACCTATCAACGCAATGAAGAGGCTTCAAAAAAATGAGATATCGCTTTAGGAAAACTACAATAGAATACTAGGCAACTATCAACAATTCTAACAGCCAAAACAAACTCTCAAACCAACTTTCCAAACTCTCTCAACACAATGGTCGCCAAGGGAGGTTCCCTATGACCGACATCTAGCTATTTCAACAACAACGGGAGGAGGACGGTGTCATAGGTGACCAGCCAAAAGTCTGGTCTTTGAGCTATCACTCTGCAGTGCCGATCACACTGTGTATCTAGCTTTATAACACGTTGACTTCCAAATCTATTTTGAAGAAATCTTGTTTACATGAACCATATCATGGTAAGAGGCCATGTGTTCAAGAGAGCAGATCTGGATTACTAATAAACTATTACTAGTAAGAAAGTGGAATTAGACGACTAATTGTGTTATTTTACTAGATGCGAGTATAGTTTGTATTCCTAAATTTGGAAATCAGGCCACGAACCGTGGGCTCTGCAATCTGAAATAACAAGAGCGACTTCGTCTTTATGCATTGCTTTGAAAATATTTTGAAAGATCCACAATCAAAAGCATATTGTCGAGGATAAACGGCAAAGATCTTCGGCCCGCAACTACCGTCTTACCGCTACAACAAAATATATATTGTAATCTTCTATGTTTTTTTTTTTCCGTCCAGTAAGATCTTATAACGAAAGACTATAGAAGTATTTTCACTATAGAATATTTCTATCCTTCTCTTACCCTCCCAACTCAACTCACGGATAGCTGGATGTCGGAAAGACAATGACATGTGCAGTCTTTCGGTGCAGTTGTTCCTTGGTTCGAATTCCACTATTGGGAATGTTCGTACACGCTCGGAATGAGCTTCAAACAACAAACATCTGTTTAATTGGCTTCTGAATAGCAAAAATGCGCATAACGCTGACAATAAACCACACCAATTTACGCCCAGACAGACAAATAAAAATGTATACTCCTAAATGTATAGAAGTGGTGACTCATTGACATCGAATAATGTAACACATTCAACGTTAGTTCTTACTATACAATGAACCTTTCACGTCCTATTTTTGACCAATTATACTATAATTCACTAATTCTGTAAATAAACTTCTAAAAACTTTTTAAAACGTGATGAAACTACCTCAAACTGTGATTAAGCTTACATTCGAATGAAGTAAATTTTTTTCTATTTTTATTGGAGTAAATAAGTTAAATTATTTTAAGATGCAATTATTCTGAAGGTTAAGAATAATTTAAACTCTACCAAAATTTCGACATATATTAATTACGAGTTACCGGTGCATATACAGTGCAATTACTAAATACCTATAACAGCAAGAAGTCTAAGAAAAAAAACTGCGAATTTGTTAAAGCACAGGAGAGCCAATTAAATTGTAGACGACCTTGTTCTTTTTATAACAACAAGATTAAAATAAGTGGTGTATAATTTTTAATTTCACTGACACGATATATATAAATTAGGAAAATAGGCATGATCATATTATAAATCAGTGATCTTTAAATTTTGTCAATTCACAGAGAACTTAGAATTATAAGGTTTTTCCACCCCAAAACTATCGTAAAATAACATTTAAAAGTATATCAAAATGCTATTGGTACTTTATGTAAAGATTGAAAGAAAAACGTATTTTTTATCAAAAATATTTTAACATAAAGTTCATTTATCTCAATAATAGAATTAACTCGTTTCCCAGGTAATCACTTACCCTTGCATTATATTTAGTGTCTGGGATGCGCTTGAATTTTCTTTGCACAAATGAAGGCTAGCTCTAAATGCAGTCGCATTTGACAGCCTACATTTAATTTCTTTCAATAGTTTGTTGCCACACATGTTGTGAAAAATAATTCTTTAAAATAGGTTGCTCAGAATGGCATGAAATGATTACAGCTGTAAGAGAAACATCTGGGTATTCAGCATGAATCTGCAACCAAAAATTTAAGAGCTTTTGGTTAATTTTCACATATAACTAAATGTATCTTTCATATTCTTTTAGTTTATAAATACTAGTCACAACTAGTTTTAAATGTTTCCAAAAAATTTTTAACACATTGACAGACAGTAGGAACAAGTGAAGTTCGAAAATTAACACTATGTGTTTTTGTAATTTTTATAATATTAGAAGTATAGTTTTACTCTTTTTGCTTAAATAAACTTAATTTTGATTAATTCAGCACCTTTAATTAGGTTGCGGCTATAACCGTCATGGCGCCAGCAAACACTAGACACTAAGTAATGGGACGATGGCGGCTATAACAGCAAAAATTTAAAAACGTAAATGGCAGGTATAATGACTCAAATAAGCAATTTTTTGTGTGCAACAAAGTATTTTTGGGAGTTTTACACGAAATGTTAGTTTATAAACAAAAACAAATAAATGACAAAAAAAACTATTATAATTTTATAATTATCACACATTATTTACGGTGTGGAAAACGAAATTCAATCTAAAAAATTGTTTCTAAAACATGACACTAGGCTTCTACTAGTAAGCCAGTAAATGCACATTTGTGCCGCTAGAGCCGTAGTGTCTAAACACGACCGTTTCGTTTTGGACGGCTATTGCCGCCATGCCACATAGTGAACTTCACTTTGACGGCTATAGATGCAAGTATCCTGTCTGTCAACGGGTTAATCTTTTATTAGCGGAACACCTAGTGATGTACAGTTTGAAGACAACTGATATAAGTGCAACTGGTATCAGATGTCACAACCAATGATTTCGATAATTTTCGAGTGCGATAAAACACACTCCCAACAAACAACACAGACTAAGTTTGCTATTTTAAACTGTAATCCTATAGTAATTAATTGATTAATGTAATATCCGATTACACAGATATTAATTTTCACAAAAGCAAAAAAAAAAAATCGAAATTTTAAGTACAGCTGCTTGGGTGAAACATTTTACAGCTCCGTGAAACTTTAAAAACATTAGCAGAAACATTTAAAAAATTAACTTTATCATCCTCAATTAACTGTATTAATAACTTCCATCAACAACGTATCTTTTAAACCTTTGC
>CM063505.1:35839571-35964571 GCA_032207245.1 Pardosa pseudoannulata
AATATATCGTGAAACTCTAAGAATAAGCTGATTTAGCATGACTGCTTTTTACGGATATTTTTGTGCTCTTATGTAGACTTCATACTATGGCCAGCTGTTCACCACTTCCTGATGGTGACCTCGAACAATGGTTCACGGGTCGCATCCACACGCTGGGCCACTGAATGAGCTGAGCGCATTGATTCGTCCATAGGGTCTACTGCACACTTAAGTTGCGCATCTGGCTGCCTTTGATCTTTGGAGAAAAACCGCCTCCGAAGCCATCGTCCGCCAAGGCTATTTTATTGTCTGCCGCCATCGGCCACGATAAGCCAAATCCCCTCCAGACGATGGTGATGGCTTGCAGTGGACCATAGTGTGGAGGGGCCTTTACACATCTAAACTGCTGATATCTCGAGTGTTTTGTGCAGATATTACTAAAGTGCGACCTATATATTTTAGCGAACAACTGCTTGCTTATATATTTTTTTTTTTTTTTTTTAAATTTTTTTTTTTTTAAATTTTTTTAGAAAAATACCTTTATTTGAATGTATTATTTTTTTTTTATTTATTTTTTTTGTGTTTTATATTTTTTTTAATTGTTTTGTTGTAGTACTCTTTTGTGCTAATTGAGGATATTTATATTGTGATGGGTTCGCTCTTCAGTGAGTAGTTTCTTCTTTTTTCGCAGCCGTTTTGCAGTGTAAAAAATATAAATTTTATATTGAAAAGGATATATTTGAAAAATTTAATTGCCAAGGACAATGCAGGGTGTCCAATGAGAAAACCAATTAGAAATTCCCCGTCATTCACAAATTCTTCTCTGATAAATTCGCACAATTTAATACACAATATCTTTCAATTCTTTTATAAAACTATTTAGGGAAATGAATTAAAAATTCTTATTCTTTGTGTTTGAAATACATAAAAATTGACAATATACAATTTTGTTAAATTATAATAAAGCTTATTTGTCTATTCCCTTCCAATTTTCATATTTCATACATTTATAATCAGAAAAATAAAGTCCGGTCATTTGACCCGCTATGGTAGAAATAGGTATGTATTAAGTGTTGGTATGTTTAGTGTTAAACAACAGAAGACAAAAAGTAAGCCTATTTTTCTTTCATTTGGGGGCCTAATTAGGGATTTCTAATGTGTTTTATATCGGACTCTTTAACTTCTCTCAAAAACGATACTTTTCCTCCGTCGAGTTTGTGACGTCATCGTTCACGAAGACACCGACCGCCTATGTTGTTTACATGTTAAAAGGCGACTTTTAAATTAATTTCTGTGTAAAGTATCGCATATAATAGAAATTTTTCTTATTATGTCTTGCATTAAAAATCATATTATAAATATTATATTCTGCCACTCTGTAAAAATACAACAACTACTAATTGCAATGAGAAGATATTTTTCAACGTTCCCAAAGATCCACATACACGTAAAATCTGGACAAATGAGATGAAAAGGGATGAGAAATTAAACCTCAAATTATCCTATAAATCATCTCTATGGGTTTGTAAAGACCATTTTCGGTAAATAAATGCTTGCTTTTGTTTAAATATTACTAATTTAGAACAATTAAAGTATATAAAAATACATCTATACCTTTAAAAGGACTGTTGATTAACCAGTGCTATTTAACTTTTAAAACTGCTAATTTTCGAGTATTATCACAGTGTTCAAGTACTATAAATGTTCGATAAAGAATATAAATATCGTAAAACATATAAATATCTAAAGCATATATCTAATAAATAACTCGGAGGAGGGGGTTCCCACTTCATCATTGGGACAGTACAAACGGAAGGGTCAGCTAGCATGAAGTATGTACAAGACACTTAACACCTGGGTCAACATCTGTGGGAAAATATCTCTAGAAAAATCTGTCTCCGACAGCGTGTATCTCCTTTTTATTTGGAAATTTCCTAAATTGTCCGCTAGGGCCATGTAGAATTATAATAGGTCAGACCCCTTCTCCGAGGGCGTAAACTGTAGCCCCAGTGGTCAATTTAGGTTAGGGGTTAAAAAGGGGAATTCAAAATGATACGGGAATTTTTAGCCCTTGATTTAAGTTTGGAAAACCCCTGAGAATTTTCCTTACATATATATATACACACACACACACACACACATACATATATATATATATATATATATATATATATATATATATATATATATATATATATATATACACACAATCATTACACCTGAAATATCTAAAATTCTTTTTACCCGTCTCCTAAAACTAACTCTGGAATAAATGCTCATTTTCTGTCCACTCGCCACATTTTACAGCTGTCCCAGACGAATAAATTTTTCTCCTTCAATGTCTAAATAGTTAATAACTCTGACTAAGCTGTTGGTCTCTGGGGAACGAATTCGCCTGAATTCTCGCTGTTGGGAGAAATTTGTAATAGAAATGCGTTATTGTCACTATTCGGTGCTTTACCCTTGTCTTGTAAAGTCGACCATTTTTAAATTCAAATAAAAGTTCCTCCACGTATTTCGCTGTTGTTTTAATGGGGCGACGTAAATTTTCTTATGTCTGCCCATTGCCTAGTAACCAGGGCAATTCAAAATAACAGGGCTATTTTCTGCTATAACGGTGAGAGTAAATTCGCATGTTACATACATATAATTCTTCTGTCCGTGTGTTTGTAACAGAACTCCTCCTAAACGGCTGGACTGATTTTGATGAAATTTTGTGTATGTAATTAAGTGGATTCGAGAATGGTTTAGATTCACAATTTGATTCGATATAATTTGGTTTGATTCGATGTTTGTTATGACTGTACGCATAGTAGCGTCAAGCATTATTAAAATAATTTTTATTCCTTAATTTTCCATCAAAACGGTCAAATTTATAATTTATTTAAAAACCTTTAACAATTTTTGAATTTACAGCGTTATATCAGGACAACGTCTGTCGGGTCGTCTAGTATATGTGTGTATATATATAGATTGATTAATTAATTAATTGGCAGAATTTGTTATTTTTTTTTTCAAATTTTTTTTAGAAAATTCCTTTTTTTAATTTAACAATTTTCTTGATAATTTCCTGGTATTTCGAGTATTTTCAAATTTTTGATAACTCCTGGTTGCTGAACACCCTACAATGACAACTAGAAATACTTGTGCTATGAATAAAATTACACGATAACAGTATTATAAAAATGTAGTGATCATTTATTAGTTTCAATCATTTTGATGCCCCATATCTGAAAAACAAAATTCCATAATATGTATATTAGGTTGTATCTATTTCATAGACATAAATGACTAGATAAATGTTTATTTCTTCCTATTTTCCCACAATGTGAAAAAAAAGGAATTTCAAAAACAACATAAGTCAGATTTTAAATTTAAAAATAATTCGTAAAAAAGACCTTTTCTTTGAAATTTATTAGAATTCATAGACAGCAGTACAGATAACTCACATTGAAACACAACCTTTAAATAAATACATATACAGTTTCAGATACATGTCTTTAAATGTCCTTTCTTAGTTTAGCGACGAAGTGGAATCGTAATATTGTTGAACGGAGAAAAAAAAAATTCTTGGTATTGTTTTCAATGCCATGCGTAATGTTCACAGTTCTGAACTGAGTGATTAAAGGGAAAAATGGAAGCTTTTGTTGCAACTAAGTAACATAATTTTAGTCAGTCACGGTTCGTTTATTTCGATCAGAGCATCTGTTATTGTGCATTTACTTTAACCTTTAAATCCTACGATTTTCAAGCTAGACAGAATAAAGCTGAGATTTTATATTAGCGTTATCTTCGAGAGTCATGGACTTTGATAAGTTCTTTTGATGGTTTAGTTGTTCATTACCTCTCTATTTCAGGGTACTCTCTCTTCACCGTCTGCGTTATTCCTAACACCCTGAGAATTGCCGTTGAATTCAGCGCCATCTCTACAAATCTTTTAGCTTGTTATCTATCAGACGCTCGCGACAACACAAATTTCCTTTATTTATACTTAACAGAGACAAAGTACTTTCACTTATCAGTATAGCACTTTATTACGAACATAAGTATCACATTGTTTTGGGACGCATGCGCATTGAAATATTTCAATTTAGATTCAAGATTTAGTTTTATTATTAACAACTGACAACAAATATACGAAACACAATCCAGTGGCATTTTTGACTCTAAGACTATGCCTAGCATTGCTTTTAGGGGTCAAGTCTTTACGTCTTGTTAGTAAAATCCAATACATCCCCAAATGAGGCTTTCAAGACGTTCCAATTATTTTGAATTGTTCACCGGTTTTGTGCCCTTGTCCCAATGTTCCAAAAGAACCTTTTGGCGTACTTCAGTACGCGAAAAAGTTCCAGTTATCAAATTTTTATATCGTAGATACAAGTATATTTTTTTCTTACACGGACATAGTGGTAACGTGGAAAAATATTCTCGTTGATAGAGATTCAACGGAAAAAGGCGTTTTATTAAGTATAGTTGAAAATATTCTACATTCCATTAAAAATTACGTAGCCGTATGTATGTTTATGTACTTAACACTAGATTTACGAACCGAGCCAATTTCACTCATTAGAAATTTTATCACTATATATATATATATATATATATATATATATATATATATATATATATATATATATATATATATATATATATATATATATATATATATATATATATGTATATATATATATATATATGTATATATATATATATATATATGTATATATATATATATGTATATATATGTATATATATATATATGTATATATATGTATATATATATATATATGTATATATATGTATATATATATATATATATATATATGTATATATATATATATATATATATATATATATATATATATATATATATATATATATATGTATATATATATATATGTATATATATATATGTATATATATATATGTATATATATATATATATATATATATATATATATATATATATATATATATATATATATATATATATATATATATATATATATATATATATATATATATGTATATATATATATATATATATATATATATATATATATATATATATATATATATATATAAACACAATATATATATATATGTGTTTTATATATATGTATATATATATATATATATATATATATATGTATATATATATATATATATATATATATATATATATATAACTTTAATATCCCTTTTCAAAAACATAGGTTGGTTTTTAGTTAAATAATAAAATATATGTAAACTTTCATTCCTCTTCCCCGCAGACCCCTTCATTTCGCATTATCAAATGTGGTTACCTATTTTCACGGTTGTGAGCCAATTTGACTCATTGAATGTACATGAAAATAAATAAATATAGTAATAAATATAGTATAAAGTAAATATAAAATATATAAAGTATAGTATAAAGTAAATATAGAAGAAGTCGAGAACACTTCCATTTCGAATGACAGAAATTCATGTTACTGAGGCACGGAAGAATTGTCAAGTTCAACAATCATGCAAAAGAAACAGATGTAGAAACCACTGTGCAAAATGTAATAGAAATGTTTGCGGAAAATTTGTTTCAAAAATATATTTTATACGTAAAAAATGTTTTCCATGAATTTTTTTATAATAAACATTTTATTTAAATTAATTTGAAACTATTTTCTTTGCAAAAAAACTTCAATTTTCTTGTGTGAGTCAAGTTGGCTCACTTCAGTAAAAATAGGTATAAGATCAACATTTGTAAATCTAGTGTTAAAACTAAAGTGAAGGCAAAATTTAATAAAATATACAAGTTGTTAAAAGTATTCTACAGTGCACTGAAAAGTTTCATTTCAGGCCGAATCTAATGAAATATACAAATTTCTGTTTAAAATTGTTTTTATTATATTGTCTATATCATGGTTTATTGTTGACTGTCCGTGTTCTAATTATAATAAATCATAAAATTTAACGTTATTTTCTTATACAAATTAAAATTTAAGAAGTTATGGGGTAGCCCAAGCGAGCCCAAACATCCTTTCGGAGAGAGAGAAAAAAAAAAGTGGTTTAATATTGTAGATTATTTTGAGTGGGAGATAGTGAAGGGAAGGGATGTGATGAGAGAAATCTGGTAATCCTAGCCCAATACAACGAAAAAAATAAATTAAAATTTTTTAAATGATGGTCCGAATTTCACATTAAAAGTTAATGGCACATTTAATCAACTAAAAATATTAAGAGCTAAAAAAGTGTAAAATTACTTCATAGCTGTACTTAATTATTATAAAAATTTATGCTTTAAAGAAAAGTATAAAAATCTACTATAAAGCTGTTCTATAAAAGATTTAAAGATCTAAAAAGGTCATCGGGTAAGAAATCTACTGTTACTAATGTCTGAAATGTACCTTGCAACAGAAAGAAAAAAAAAAAAGCGCTTTCGCTAATCAGAGAATTTTAACACATTGTGTGCGGGTACATTTCTCAATGGAATTGTACCGGGAGCGGGCGTTTTGCGAGTAAATTTAGTTATTTAGTTAAATTTCAATGAATCGAAAATTATTTCATTTTTTAATCAACTTTTCGTATTTTACACTGAAATACATACATATATATATATATATATATATATATATATATATATATATATATATATATATATATATATGTCAGGATTTAAAATATAGAGTAATATAATTTAATTAGGGATTCTTTTAATAGGAGTAACGCACCTCGAGTTATTAGCCACATAAATACGGCTCACGCGCAGTGATATGGGCAGAGAGCGATAAGCAATTACTATACTCAGACCTGCGGTTCCTCGAAACAGTGAAAACTGCCTTTGTTAGCAGTTGGCCACAAATATGCGACGCCATTAAAGATGTTCGATGAGTAGTTTGCTCTGAGATTTAAATAAAGATATGAAGCTGATGTCAGGACTCTAGTGTCGTTTACTGGAACCCCGACATATATATATATATATATATATATATATATATATATATATATATATATATATATATATATATGTATAAAGTTAATTTTAAAGCTAAATTGATTTTTTAATCAACCTTCCCGTTCTGTGGTAACTAGAAAAAACTAGTTTTTATTTGTCTAAATTTTTCCAGAATCTATGTGGTAGACAAAAACTTTCGGCTTCGTCTTCCTGTATTACCGTTATTTTTGTACCCACCAACAAACCATGTTGTTACACAAACCCGTACTAGTACGTGACCCGCGCTCAAGTATCAAGCATAAAAAAAACTACTAGTACGTGTCCCGCATACAATGTGTTAACTTCCTTGGGGTAAAAATGGGTAATAAAACGGCATCATTCCCGTAGCTTCATTTTTTAAAAAATTTTTATTGTGAATTAAATCTGGAATTTATAGCCTTCGTGTTATAAAGCATTAATTAAATACCTTTCTCAAATTGAAACAAAGTTCACAGACAAAAAAGCAGACAATTCCACAATATCACTTCACCCACAAATAACTAATTTTTAAAGATATAACTGATATTTATTTCTTTTATATCTAAATTTTATTAAATTATAAATAAGTAAATATTTAAAAGAACTGTCTAAAACATGCATACTTATCAACTCTTCGGTTGAATCATCGGTTGGTAGACGTTTAGTGGCACAAATAATTGTAATTAATATATAAATTGTAATTAATTGTATTTAATATTAATAAAATCTTTATGCGTTTATAATAAAACAATTTTTTCAATTAAATTTGATGCTACAAAATTAACTTATTCCAAACTAAATATCTATCAGATAAGTACAAAAAGGGAGATCATACTGATAATTAATACTGATTTTGATCATACTTATAGGATAACTTTTAATAAATAAGATTAATTTGTTTTCATCTGTGTGGTCTTTTAAAATTATTTACAATTAACTACTGACAAACATGTTACCAAAATACAATATACAGGCTAATACTGTATTGGGTGGTGGCTGGAGACATGCCAAGTGTATAATTATTAGAAGGATATTTATACATTGTTTTATCAATAGAGCGATTTCATGCAACGTCATGAACAACTTTACTGCCCTTCCCATTTCCTTTCAAGATTATGATAGCCAACAGACAACCAGTAAGCCGCCCTTCCATTTGAAATTAAAGCCAGAATCGCCAGAAGATGAGATGTGTACTGCTGCGTGAAATCGTCCTATTCTGTAAATTTTTGCTGAAATTAAAGATTTTTCAATTTTCACAAACTGCTAAAGGGAAAAATCCACTGTATCCTTTTTTCGAAATTTTCGATTTCATTTTCACGGTACGACAAAACGTAAAAATTTTCGGTCTAGCAGCAACGCCGTAAAATTAAAACAAAAACCGTTACTTTTATGGATACTTTATAAAAGTTGACAGGCATTAATGTTTAATAATAATAATAATATAGATTATGCAACCTAAAGCCCTATGAATACAATTTTGCTTGAACTGTAATGACTAAAATTGGCATTAATTGGTGAAGATTTACGATAATAATCCGCATTTACAGAGTACGTTTTGCAAGTTTTGCTACCCCAATAACCATTAAGTAGAACATTATTTCTCAAATTGTTGTCTATTAAAAGTTATTCTACTCCAGACATGAAAAATAAAGAGAATTTAAAAACACTTAGATAAATCAATATTTAGTAATTTATAGGACGCTAATAGTGACCCAGTTCTTTCATATTCCATGCAGACATAACTATTAGACAGCATTTCAATTATCCCTATTAATAGGAGAATGTTATGTAGCCTCCACACTATGGTCAGTTGTTCACCATTTCCTGATGGTGACCTCGAACGATGGTTCACGGGTCGCATCCACACGCTGGGCCACTGAATGAGCTGAGCTCATTGATACGTTCATAGGGTCTACTGCGCACTTACGTTGCGCATCTGGCTGCCTTTGATCTTTGGAAAAAAACCGCTTCCAAAGCCATCGTCCGCCAAGGCTATTTTATCGTCTGCCGCCATCGGCCACGATAAGCCAAAGCCCCTCCAGACGGTGGTGATGGCTTGTAGTGGACCATAGTGTGGAGGCGCCTTTAAATAATTTTGCAGGAACACGGTAATGAATGCCAAGTCAGCGTAAGTAAGGTACAAATAAAAAAGGACTGATTATACACAACAGAAAAAGACGCTGAGCTTGCGCGCACTGATAACACAGCTCGTTCGTAGCTGTAAAATACTTTCCTAATAGTTATAATGATTTTGCAAGATTAGATCAAGGATATCCATAGAGTAAGCTAAAAATTTGGTATCTAGATTATTTCGTGTGGTTTGATTTTTATTCCACTCCGTATAAACCCGCTACAAAACGTACTTGTAAAAGCAAATAAATTAACGATAACAGAGATTATCATTTCCCAATGATCTGAAATACTATACTAGTATTCTGAACTAATATTCGAAAACTAGTTTCTAAAAAAAAAAAAAAAAAAGTCACATCTATTAGCTAAGAATCAAAAAGATCTATTACCATAAGATTCGGAAATGACACAAAATACAAGCAAGTATCGAGCAACATCAATATGAAAAAGAAAATGAGAGGGGTTTATGACCAGTTTGATGTCGCAATGTGAGAGAATGTGCAGTGATGTGTATGCATCAAAGTTCTAAAATACAATACCAGGTATTCTAGTTAGCATAGTTTCTAAAAAAAAGTCACGTATGCTAGTTAAGAATCTAAAACTAATCTACTACCACAAGATGAGGAACTGCAAAGTTAGAAACTACAAAATACGAGCAAAATCAACATGGAAAATGAAAATGAGAGTGGTAGGTGACCAGTTTGATACCATAATTTGGGAAAATGTGCAATGATTTGCATGTTCATCAGTCTGAATAATTAATATAATGTTAATGAAATCAATGACGAATGAACGAAGTTGTCCCGATATACAGGTATTCAAGTTTGCTTCCATCTCTTACTTATGATTAATCATATACTTAGGACACTATAGGGAAAATCTGAATTCAAAAAAGGTGACGTAACTCGAAAAAGTTTCGGACCAATTATAATGATATCTCTGGAATCAAGTTTTACAAAACAAGCGATAGGAAATAGCCACTGCATTTTTACTATCAAAGCATTAGGCGTCAACGCATGAGAAAAAAAGAATGTAACAGAATAAACTTGTATTACTGCCATATTTCAAAAGAGAAAATCATCTCTTGCACCTGTAACCAAAGAGAATGACCTCAAAATGCCCAAAACTAGTCCGGCATGGTATCTACGCCATTCGGGAATGCCGGAACACATACTTCAGATTGGGTCCAACGGTTTTTTTCCCCAGAGTTCAAAAGAAAGCGTAACAGTTGCTACTACAATGCAACCATTTCAAAGAATTCGTGACTAAATATGATGCATCAATCGTTTAAAGCAAATTTCGCAATTTAAAATAAAACGCCAAAAAAAACATATCACAAACACTTGCCATGCGGTAAACCAATACCCTAAGGCATAAGTAAATGATGAAGAAGCTTGTCTCAGCAACTCACGAAAATTAAACTGTTTTGAGTTTATAGCGGTTATAACAAATTGTTTTTCATAAACAAAATAATTTTAGACAACATGAAATTGCTGTGTTTAAGTTATCATTCCACAAAAAACAAAGACTAATTGTATTTACAGAAAACAGAAATCATTTTCTTAACTTTAAATGGACATCAAACAGCGTAGCAATATAGCTTCTCAAGTTTTAGCACTTCTAGCAGTGTTTTATACATTGCTAGCTGTATCGGAACTAGAAGAAAACTGAAAAGAAGGGCAGAATAAAATCACGTGTTTTTGCTTTTTCGTATAAAATATATACAACGTAATGCCACCAAGATAGTATAATAGCACATTGTGCTCCCACCCGATGTGTTTGGGCTCGATTCCCGAGTAAGGCTGGGATGTATTTGTGTGTTGTCCCCTCAATGAGAACGATGTTACAAAAATAATGATAATGATAAATAAAAGGACGACAAACCAGCGATCTATAAGGTAAAATGCTAATAAAGGCCAATGGAATTGTAAAAAATATATACAACGTATATATATATATATATATATATATATATATATATATATATATATATAGTTGGTTCCAGAAAACCATGGCATACACCCCCGATACGACACTTCAACTCACGCACAGAAGGATTCTTAAATTTAAAAAATGGAACATTTGAGCGTTGAGACAATATTAAAATAAAAATATAAAATTACGAAACAGATATATCGATTCGGTACAGACAATTCGGTTGAGATACCTTGCTCAAGTATGATGTTTTGTCAGTGTGTGAACTTATGACAAGGAAGGGCGGCTGGCATGTGCCCTTGAGCCCATTTATGTTTAATAGTTTATGCAGTACAGAGAGATTACAAACAAAGATATTGTTTTTCCATACTTGCTTATAACAAAAAATATTGACATAATCCTCAACAAATTATACACATACTCTTTTTAGGATTATTTAATAAAAGTGTACAAAAGATAACTGGCATGAGTACGTTCCATAAAGAAATCAAGTAAGATTGAAAAGCAAATAAACTAAGACAAAACTGCCTGCAATCTATAAAACATGCATTTTACGAAAAATTTTGATAAAATATTACATCTCGCTGCTCTGAGAGATAGAAATTCTTAGTTATAGAAATACTAAACACACACACATATATAATTCTCTTTAAGTGTAATTAATACTTATTAAATAAGTTTACCTTAAAATTTACAAATTCAACTGTTAAATAGTCTAAATCGATAACATCTCAGCATATATGCAATTTGTAAGGATTCATTTTAGAAAGCAAACCGGAGGATGGGGGGCATGAAAATAGGTACCGGGGAGGTACCTTCCGGGGGCATGAAAATAGGTACCTTCTAGAGAACTTAAAGAACTGTCTAGGAGGCTTTGACCGGAGCCCCTCATTTTTTGAAGTGTCCCTGTGAGACATTTGTGATACCACGCTGGTAAATCTCCAACGTAAGTAAAACGTTTGAAATTTAATTTTTCCCATAAAATTTTCCACGATGTTTTCTGGGAAATTTCACGGTTACGGGCGACAGACTTCGTAGACTTCCTCGGAACAAAAATCTGTCTAACACTATTCACCCTTTCTTCCGAGACGCACTGACGACCACTGCTTTTCTTTCTGTACAAACAACCTATATCTTTCTTTTGTGACTTGGAGTTTCATTTTCGTCCCGTTTTTTAACTGCACGTTGCGCAGAAATAACTAAAAACACCCTTCCATGCATATTCTAATACGCAAAAACTTTTCTGCGTCACTGTCGCCCTTTTTGGATTTCAATCACAGGGTTTTAACGATGTGCTACCAGCTATTAATCAACAACTGGAGAAAAAAAAATTTTTTAACTTTGTATATTTTCCTTTCATTTTGTGCATCCATGTGTAATATTTTCAAAAATATAAATTTTTGAAACCTAGTCATTCATCTGCACAAACCTTGTATTATAAAATCGAAAAGAACTTTATGCAAATTTATGAACAATAGTTTGTGAAATTTACTTCACTTAGATGACCCAAAAGTTAAATTCACCGAAATTTTTAGGCAATAAAGAAAAACGAACATTCTAGGAACTGCGAATGCAGAAAAATAACTTTAGTTGTATGGAGGGTTCTATATGTATGTGTGTGTGTGTGTGTGTGTGTGTAAATTGAAAAATAAATTATATTAATAATAGGACACTAAAAAGTAGGTAAAATAAATTAATAAATTTTAATTTTAAAGAAAAATTTGTAATTGAAACGATGCATCCTTTGGAATGCGTCATGCGTCATGTTTCAAATATCGAGTCAATTTTGCGTACGTCTTTTACACACTACTGTGCAACAGTGGAGACTCTCCTGAGGACTGTATACGCGTGTGTAGGTTGGTTGGTTGGTTGGTTTAGAGTGCTACGGTCTAATGTTTTGCTACACGTCGGCAAATGAAACCTACTGCTTAAAGCCGATTCCGAACGGCTACGAACCCATGCCAACAGTGAGATACAGACCCACGAATTTCGGTACTGAAGAGCAACGCTCTATACATTCTGCCATCGTTCGGCGTGTGTATTACAGACCAGGAATTTTCAATGTTTGGGAGATTTCCCCATTTAATCCATGCCTCAAAATTAATACAGCAACCTTTATAGGGAGTTATAACCTCCACATTCCTCTTCGCTACGATACTTTTTTTTTAATACTCTGGATCGAAAGGAATGTTTTTAATCTATCATTTAATTTTAGGTAAATAGAAACGGGTAATCCTGTAACGAAATCTTTGAGAGTAAACCCTAATCCCATACGCAATATGTTAAACTTTTTTTTCGCATGAGCATTTGCCCACAATTTCAAAGGGTTAAAAAGAATTAAATTAAGGAATTAAGATTTCATTAAAATATTAAAATTGGCATAAACAATGCAATCAAACTGACAAATGACAAAAAATTTAATTTCATTCACTTTTATTTAGCTTTTTTTAGCACTTCTTAGTTTAGATGCTTTTTCTTTTATATATTTTAATCAAATTAGTGCAATTTATAAATGTTTAACAAAATAAGATATGAAAGCAAATTTTTGATTTTCAAATACATTTTCTTTTTATTACAGTTTAATTTGACACAATGATCTTTATTACACCGTTACGTTTTATTTTGTTGAGTCCTAAGATAAATTCCTGGTTGCGCGCGTGTGTATAGGTTTGTGTGTGTATATGTATTTATATTTTTTATACACATACATACATATATGCAGTGGACCACGAGTAAAACAAAGTGCCGTGCAAACCCATATTACAAAAATAATTATTAAATATATTATAGTTCATGTTTATACAATTTTAAAAAAGGAATAAATTAGTATTGCTTTAAATAAAGAAAAATCAATTTCTTTATTTAGTTAGAAGAGCAAAGTGGCTATTCTACATTGGTGTGTTTTGTGTTAGTTCGGTTACCTATTAATAACAATGTCCAGAATGCAAAACTCGCATTCTTACTTTCAGTTTGTAACCTTTTTTAAATAAAAACATTAATTTCTTGCAAGATAACATTTTAAAATTAAATAATTTACTATAAAATTATTTATTTATTTATACTATTTTTTTTTTTCAGAAAATTACTTGAGTGTATCATTCTAGATTTCTTGAATACCAAATTTTATGTTCCAAAATTTCCACTTTCTCCTAAGGAAGTATTCCCGTCCGTTGAATAAAACGTAGTGTTTCTGGAGGAAGAACATGAAAAAGGGTTCTTTAACTGAATTATACCTTTGGTGATTTGAGAAGATTTCTTGAATTATATCATTCCAGATTTCCCGAATTTCAAATTTTATGCTCTAAAATTTCCACATTCTCCCAAGGAAATATCCCCACCCTTTAAGTGGGGAAATGTGGTCTTTTGGGAGGAAGGACGGGGAAAGTGGTCCTTTAACGGAATTATACTACTGGTGATTGAGAAGATTACCTGAGAGTATCATTCCAGATTTCCTGGATTTCAAATTTTACTTCCCAAAATTTCCACATTCTCCCAAACACACCCACCCTGTAACTGTAAAGTGGTTTTAAAGGAGAAGGGAAGCGGGTTTGGGAGCGCTACGGTCTACTGTTTTGCTCGCGAGAGCTAATGAGACCGGGACCTACGGCTTAAAGTCGATTCTGAAAGGCTACGACCCCACGAACTCCGATACCGAAGTCCAGAAACCCTAATCATGCGCCGTCGTTCAGCGGAGGAAGGGCGGGAAAAGTGGTCCTAGTGGAGGCGAAATTAATATCGAGCTTAAAAATATAGACCAAAAATAATAAACGGTATTTATGAAAAGTAACCTTTCAGAAAGCTTTCGCTGTATTGGTGTATAAAATATCACCAGTAACTTTACAACTAGCACATAAACAGTGATTTTTAACAACAACGTACAAAGTGTACTGAAAAAATAGTCATTCAATTGGGAAATTTGTCATGGTAAGTTCATTTCAAAGGTACCATTTTGGATGAATCGGAGAAAACGAGGTTGGTTTGTTGGGAGCGCTGCGGTCAACTTTTTTGTTACATCGGAACCACTTTTGAAAGCAGATTCCGAACGAATACTTGCTTTCACTTTAATAAACTAAAACTAGAAATAAAAATATATAAATCAATTTGAAAACAATATGTAAATTTTAAAAACTTTAAAAAAAATCATTAAAAAGTTTTTAAATACTTAAAAAGACAGTAAAAATTTTCATTTTTTACTCTGAATACATAAGAATCTTTGAGTTTGTGTCAACTTGTGAATACTCCGATTAACTTAGTTTACATTTCTTTTTTATATTATTTAAAAGCGACAGATATCATTGAATTCATTACAATACAGAAGCTCAAATGGGCAAGATGCCCGATAAGATTGGACGACAAAGGAGCCACAATACAAATCTTTTACGTTAAACCATTTGGTATCCGAAAATGGGGAAGACTAAGACTAAAACTGAATTGACTGTCTGGAAAACGACCTGAAAGCAATCAGGATGGCAAATTGGGAAACTCTTGAGAAGAACAGGACGGCTTGGGATGGAATTCTGAGGAAGGCCAAGACCTAACCAGAGATGTCACGCCAGTGAAGGACTTAGTCTTGGTTTTTTATCGTTTACGCGCTAAACTCGTGAATCTTTGTAACTTATTTTTAACTCAAGTACTCGACATCCTCTCTAACTTTTAAAAAAAAATTTTTGTGTCCGTTTTAGTAGCTTAAGTTATGGATTTTGAATCCATGCCTAACAGAAACACTGAATTAGAGAACTAGAGAATTTTTTGTTTGGTTAAAAAAACTTTTTGTACATAAAATACCGCTTGTCAGGAACCAAGAAATGCTGAACCAAGTGACAAAAAAGCTATTTCAAAAATTAAATACATAACTATTTTTTTTCTTTCACAAATATTGCATTAACATAGTTATAAAACTCAAACTTCTTGGCTCTTCTGTCATTGGAAACACAACAACATCATTAAGCAAATAGTTATTCCTAAGCAGGGGTGGTCAAATGACAGACTCAATAAAATGTTTCAACACACAGTGGAGTTCCAAACCATTTTTAATTGAAATAAATTTATCATTTATTATGGTAAATATAACTATATTCAATTGATTTACTGCTTATCAATCTTAAGCATATTTATAATTGGCTTTGAGTGCTACAGTTTACTGATTGTCTTACTACATGATGGCTAATAAGACTGGGACTATGTAGACAAACTCCAGTATCAAAGTACTCCAGTACCATGTTAACCATTCAGTCATTATCACCTTTATACACATTTATACGCTTTTACTGATCTATTGGTGATTTGTGAATGACAAAAACTTTGATAATAAAATATTGTTTTCAATTTTTAGCTTAAATACATGTATGTTGTAACATCACTCAGAGACTTTGATGCTGGCCAGGTCTGCTCTATAATGCATTATTGTGACTTACCATCATTTGAAATAAATCCAAAATCTATCTAATAAAAATTTAGCTACAGTTTAAACTAGCACGAAGAGAAATGACTGATACTGTCTTTCCAGGTCTATACTTTTTAAACCTACACAAATTTACAAGTATTATAGTTACAGATTGTAAATAAACTAAAATCAGTTTAAGTATGTATTACAACAACTTTTGTATTTAAATCTTTTGCAATATGAAGATAAGTACTTAGTAACGATTCCATAGTGCACATAATATTTGCAGTTAGAGTAGAAATACACACATACATGTATGCATATCAATGCATCAGTAATACACACATAAGATTAAAGTCAGAGATTCAGACTCCAAATTACATCAATAGACTAAATTTTATTTTAGTGAAGGAGTTGTTTAGGCCCAAAATTTTTTATATTTTTCATCATAGTTGACCCGACAGCCCATTGTGGGCCTTCGCCTTCTTAAGATAAGAAGTCTTTCCCATCCTGCTCTGTTTTGTGCTTGGGACCTCCAGCAACTAATCTTTATGAGACCAAAGTCCAACTTCAGGCAATCGATCCACCGTCGTTTTGGTCTGCCCCTTGGTCATTGTCCTAAAGGGACAGTTAAAAACTTTTAAAGTAGTAGATCTGCGTCCATTCGCAATAGATGTCCAGCCCATCTCATTCTATATTTTTCTATATTTATAATATTCTCTCTATTTTCTATATTTATAATCTCTCCTTTTATATTTTTAACAAAGCTTTATATTTTATTTTGACACTTGTATTATATTTTTGTCAAATTATAATATAATATACACTTGTATTACAATACAATTTGACAAAATGGGCATGCGTCACAACAAAAGATTTTGCCTGCAGTACTTTGGTCTTGCTACCCTACACATCACAAATACACACATTCATCAAAAAAGTAATACAATATTGATATATATATATATATATATATATACACCAGTCTAATTATTACACAGCAAAACTGGTTTTGGTTTTGGAGTGCTATGGTCTACTTTTTGTAACACGAGGGCTAATGAGCCCGGACCTACTGCTTAAAGCCGATTCTGAACGGCTACGAACATCCATGCCATAGTGGGATTCGAACCCACGAACTCCGGTTCCAAAGGCCAGCACCCTAACCATTTGGCCATCGTTCAGCCACAGCAAAAAAAAAAAAAAAAATCAATGATCTGCTATGTTTTAGTTAATCTGAAATGGCTATTTGTGTATAATGTATTACTTAAGTCTTTGTTTACTAAAGTTATCTTTCTACTATGAAATAAAATAATTACAATTTTTATATTTTCATACTTTCTTTTATAAATTACAATACCATTCGTGAAAATACTTTTTAAACACTTTTACTTTTTTTTACATTTTAAGTTAGATATAATAAATGAAAGGCTCTTTTATTAACGGAATAAAAACAACATGTATCATGTAAATAAATAAACATGAAGTGAAGGAGTTGTACGGGTTGCAACCTCCCTCTCCCATAAGGATTGCTGCATACATATAAGGATTATTGTATAATTTTAGGATATAAATTAAAATGGGATATACCTCCCCAACGAAAAATATCTGGCTGTGCCCTAATTAACCACAGTAATGTTAGTTTTATAACTGATTATACTAGCAACTATATAGTTCACATAAAGTTCTCTAGAATTTTCCAATGAATTCCACATAACAGAAGTATAAAAATATGAAAAATGATTTTGGCATTTAGAAGTAACAAATATTTATTTTCACATTAAATTAAATTGTTTTACTTTTTCTATTATTATAAGTAAACTTTAGAAATGTATTAAAAATTATTTATTAACTAAATTAGCTAATTACAAAAAAAATATCAATATTTCAAGTATTTAATCATTTATAAAGAGGATTTATCAAATATTTAAATTAATTGTTCATAACATGAAATAAAAGCCAGATAATACTCACATGCAGTTTGGTATGGTTTTTATATTACAATGACTTAGTTCATAATAATAGGCTTATTTCAGTTTTAAATTAATCAGATTTCTACAATTATTTGTTATTACAACCTATTATGAATTATTGTCAGAACAAATTAATTGAATCAATATATTTAATAGTTTATTAATGGAATAACTGACATTTCTTTAAGTAGTTTAATACATAAAAAATTTTTATACCTTAATTTCAGTATGAAAGCATTTTTCTTTAATTTAAAAAAAAAAGAGAGAGAGAGAGAATTGCACATTTATTACATTTTGTTAGCAATTGATATCAGGGTTGGCATGATTTAAATCAGTTGATTTAAATCAGTTTATTTTTTTTTTAAATCATTGATTTAAATCATTTTTTTTTTCACTTCTCTTAAAACCTACATTCAAAAGACAGGAGAATTGGGAATCAGTGAGCACAGAAATGCCAATAAGTAAATAAGTGTCAATAGATAGTATGTTTTGTAAGAATTTGGGGGTTGTTATCAGAAAGTATGTAGTAGGGGTAGGTACGACTAGTTATGACTAGTGGAATTCATTTTATGTAATTGGGGGGTAAAGAGAGTATTACAGAACTTGAAATCCAGTTTGTCTACCAAATAACAACCGCCGTCACATTATCTGCTAGAATGGAAAGACAGTTTTCTTCTTTTGGTATTTTTCATTCTAACCTTCGTAACCAATTAGGAGTGGATACGACATCGAAACTAGTGTTTTTATTGAAACAGTTAAATCTATAATTCGTTGCTTAAAAAGTATTGAAATAATTGTGAATTTTTTAATAAATACTTTACATTAAATGAATATTGAATTTGTTCTTTAAATTTACATCTTATTTAGTTTGCACCATCCAATTACGAAATAATGAAATGTATTTAGATTAAAAGTTATGTATTTAATTTTAGGTAATCAGTGTGTAGAATATACTAGATAGATAAGTTGTTACTTATAACAAACTATTCCATGTATATTGCAAAAAATATAAAACACAACAATAATTAAAATTAGAATTCAGAAAAAAATCAAATAAATCTGATTTAAATCAAATAAATCTGATTTTTAAAAAAAAAATCATGATTTTTTTCCCAACCCTGATTGATATTCAGTGCCACAAAAATATCAAAATTATACAAACTTTCTACTTTCTCTTTCAAACTTTTTAGGATAGATAAATTATATTAATTTTTTTTTTAAATTTCAAGTAATAATTTACAGTTATGAATAACTTTATAATATATTTTCGGCAAGCAATATATTTTCAGATAAAAAAAGAATTCAACTTTTTGTTTGCACTGAATTACTCTTTTACTTTCTTGTCAAATTTATATCAGAAATATTGAGTCAAAACTCTGAAACTATATAGTCAAAAGAAAACTTTAAAATGTTACATAGAATTATTTACACATAATTTAAGTAAATAATTCTATCAAAATTATTTCTCTTAGCAGCATTTTCATCTTAGTTATGAGAATGGTACACAGCAGAAATCTAGGCAATTTAAAACATATCAATCACCAAAAATTACTTTACTCTCTTAAGTATAATACTACAGCAAAAAGAAAACAATTTTATTTAATTATTTATTATTTAAACGTCATATACTAAATGTTAAACTACTTATTTAAGTTGCACAAATATAAATTCAGAAAAAAACAATGTAGTACAAAATATATTTAACACATTACATGTAATGAAAGATTGAATAAGACACAATTTTCTTTTAGTACCCAAGTGAAAGTCAGAACCCTTATAATTTTAGAAACATTTTGATTAATGTCTTAAAATACAAACAATTTTAAAGCTAAGTCTTTCTAACAAGTAATCTTACAATAAATGAAAATAGTACACTTATAAAGATAATTAACACCTCTAATGTAAAATATGCATAAAAGGCCTATGATCTATGTACACGTTGGACAACGTACATTTCAATAAACTTCAGTTACTAATGTTCAAAAACTGAAATTCTTTCTTTCGGAGAAAGATCAGCTTTTTATTATGTTGGTATTAATGCTTTAAAAATGTAAACAAAGTGAGTTGATACAATTTCTTTCTATTCAAGTAAACAATTCCAAACAAAAACTAAATACTCACCTGAGAATGAATGTAATCAACGTAGAAAACGTGAATGAATGTTGGAAAACAATAGCACACGTCACAGCAAATTCAAAACATTCACATATACCGCTAGTTTAAATGTCTCGTGTCCGAAGTTACAATTTTGATCTTAACGATGTATACACACTTTTCTGATTGAACATTTAGAGGGGCCTACACAGGGAGCTTTTAATTTTTTAAACACTATTCCAGGAAGTAGCTTGAAGCATCCTGAGGGTAAAATATATGCCTCCAGGGAAGGCACCAAAGTCACGGCCAAGTTCACGACTAACTTTTCGAATCACATCCGCATGTTACGTATCGTGGACACAATTAAACGTCACTACCGGTAATAGATGATGCCATTATTTTCTTAGGTGATAAAAATGAAAACCGGTTGTGACGTAAAAAATAAAATTAATCTTATATACTTATAAACTTTAAAATTAGTGCATACTGAATATATAAATAAACATATATCAATTATTTAGAATAATACACTCCATTGTTGAAATTAGAAGTTTTTCAATGAAATATTTGATACAAATGCTCCCAATTTCATGCATGTTCAATTAAATTCGTAAAGCTAAATTATAATTGCTAAAATTATAGCTCTCTTTGACATGTGATTAATAATCCAAACTAATTGAATAGTACTATATTGGTTACATAGATTTACTAATTTATGTTCGTATTATTTTCATGGAGAACAAAGGGAAAATAGCATTAATAGCATTAATAAAAGTAATAAAAAACGTATTTTCTATTGTACCCAAACCCGAGAAAAACAACTCCGAGAGCACCTAAGAAAAGAGGTCAGTGGCTTAAGCAAACACCAACAGACAACTGATATGTATATCCTGCAGTTTACAAGGCCTAAGAAGGTGGGGACCAAAGTGCTGAAACCTATAAACCGAGAAAGAAAAAAAAATGGGAATTACACAAGCTATGGAGAGCGGTCTCTCCCTCAAGATGGCAGCCATAACACCAGGGATCAGAACTAATCCCCCTAATCTTAAGATGGCTTCCGACGGCACAGTGACCAGTAAGAAGACCAACAGCCTTCCTCAAGGCTATTTTTATAAAACATCAAAAGCTCTTCATGGCATAAACTGAAGCAATCACGATTAAGCTTGTTTATGACCCTCCCGATTGCGCCAGTTAGCGTATTGAATCGTGACCTTCGAAAGTCACGATTCAATAAGCTTGAAATTATAAAGAATAGAATTTTTGATTCACCCATGAGCTAAGGACATGTTTAGGACTAGTAAAATAAATACTGGACCTTTTCCTGGACAATTCATCAACTAGCTAATTATTCTGAATATCCATACGACCGGGAACACAGTAGAAATTGACCTTGCTACATGAACTAAAGCCACTGAAAACCCCAAACCCCTCCTAAACCAAAACAGATGGGCATTGCACGTTAACAAGGCTAGAAGTGCAGTTTGACTCACAAAGAATTTGCTTAAACTGACTAGCTTAGCCAAAGACTGCGACTGGTAGCGAAATGGTTTATTGCGCAAGCTATTTTAGAGTTTTGCTAGGTTTCTAAGTATTAACAAGCAATAAATTCTACTGGCAGATGTGAACCAATAGATTGCGTGATTGACCCTGACTTTCTGTTTTGAAGCTCTGAAGGCTATAAATCCAATCGGAACAGCCAGAATAATTATTAAGTAATGCATACAAAATCTACAAAGTTAAAAAATTTTTATCAAAGATAAAATTTTCAGAGTCAATGCGATTTCTGACATAGAATTTCATTGGTTATTGCTTCGTATTTAGGCGAATGTGACGATATTCCTACTGATAAGTAGTTTTCAAGGTGTTTATCTGTAACTCGTGATTTATATTTGATTCTATGATATTCATTGTCAAAAACAATGACTTACACAAGTATGAGAAAATGAAGAACAATTTTAATTTATATGCTGCTTTTTTCAAGAATGGAAATTTATACCCGTTAACTATATTACAGAAATTCTCCTCTAATTCAATGGAAAAAGAGAAGACTTTCCCATGGAATTTTATTGAAAACTAAAAAAAAAATTATTGTGATCTCACAGCGGCAGGTACACGTTAAGCAGTCGGTGGGAGCCATGGTGCCCGCGGGCATAGGGTTGGGAACCCCTAGTATAGGTATAGCCTTCAAGTAGCAAAACATTTCTGGCAGTGCTTCAAACTAGATCTTGCAACGTAAAACAAGTTGAGAGTTGTACACATTTTTTCATAGAATATTTCATATTTTAAAAGTTCAATAAAAGATAAAGCGGTAGCTTAAAACGTACAATGTATGTAAAAAGAAAAATACTGAAAATTTCACATATAAGTGTGCTTATTACAGGTCAATGAGGTAAAATTTTATAATTTCAACTTTCTGGCGAATTTGGCTAAAAATAAAAAAATAATAATAATAAAACCCAACATTTTACAGCAGTTTTAACGTATTTTCGTCAAACTACATAATTATACTAAAAACTTTTTTTTTTTTATTGTGTCTAATATTTACGATTTATAAAATAAAGCACTTTTGAATAGTTGAATCATCTCAAAATAGTCGAGCAAGTTTATTTTTAAATGATTTTTATTAAAATTCAATGTATTTGGTGGCAAAAAGTGTACTACAACCAAATCAGTCGGCTACTTAATTTTTTAAAATTTATTTTGTAGAATCAATTTTTAATGAACTTTCTATCATCCGATTAACTTCAAATGTTGCATAATTCGTATAAACATTAAACTCTATGAGGCCCGATCATTATTCACTATAAAACTATGATGCTTTATAGAATGTTTTAATCAGAAACATTTTAAATCTCTGAAACCTTTAAACCCTTAATTGCTTAATTTTGTGCTACATACCAATAAAAATATTTTAAAATGGCATAAAAACAAAAAAAATAATGATTAACTACCATATTTAATATTTTCATATGTCCAAAATCAATGTAATAGTTAAGTTTCTATGGAATGATATCATTTTACTTTGAGGCAATTTTTATACATTGAAAAGTGGTAACGTCTCTTTCATTATTTCTTTTAATTCAAACCAGACGCCAAATCCTTTTAAGTAGTTGAAAGGGATTAGGAAGGTCATCAGATCACTGTTGTGCAAGTACGTATGTCAGCTAACTATTTAGAAGTATAACTATCCCTGACAGAGCATGCAGTAGGTCCCAGTCTCATTAACCCTCGTGTTGCAAAAAGTAGACCATAGCACTCCAAACCAAAACCAAAACCCAAGACAGAGCAATGTTCATCGTACCTAGTTGCAGTTACATCAGGGACATAGCTACCTAGGTAGACATACTTAGATGTTCAAACATTTTGCAGTTTTTTTTCTGTGTTTTCTCTTATGTACCTGTCTGCATAGGCCACTATTACCTACAATGGCAGGTCAATCAGTTTTACTCTCGTATAAAATATACATGAAGGAACAAGTACTGCCATACATTGTAAAAATGGTGGTTGCGTATTAAATGTCAACTCATAAGGAATAATCTCAGGGCTAGAACTAGGACACGGAAAAGGAGACTTGTCACGGGCTCATCAGTCGTGTTGGAGCCAAACTGAACACAAAGCGCTTGTTAAAGGCGCTCGTCTTCATCGTGGGAGTAATAAGCTAAATAATTTCCAAAACTCCTTAATTCTAGTTTAAGAGTAGAGTTAAAAGACAAGAAATTAAAATCACTTATAAAAGTAGGTGTGGAAATTTACATTTATGTATATCTGAATAGATTTTAAGAATCCTAAAATTTGGAAAGTCTATAAAGAAGTTTTAGAAGAAATTCACCAGCTAGAACTAGAATATATATATCGAAATTCTATAACTGCATTAAGAATCTAGCTATGCCTGCCTATAATGACAACTAAGTGTGAACATTTTTTTAGCAAGCTACGTGATAAAATTACATCTATCCTCATCGTAAGGACAAGTACTACTAGGGATTTGGTTTGGAGTGCTACGGTCTACTGTTTTTGCAACACGAGGGCTAATGAGACCGGGACCAACGACTTAAAGCTGGATCCGAATGACTACGAACATCCATGCCGAAAGGGGATTAGAACCCACGAATTCCAGATTCGAAGATCAGTGCCCTAATCATCTAACTAGGGAATGTATACTGTGAGGAGAAAAAGAAACAGCGAACAGCTTTAACACGAAGAAGGTCGACTTATTTGCGAATACTCTAAATCTAGGAAAGTACCTTTCCTGTTTATGTAAAACATAAAGTTGTTAGTCTTCTAATTTTAAGTCAATTCTGACTATATTACTATAGATATGTTTATATATTTTCCCTATTACATTTGGCGGTAGAGGCGCATGCCAGTTTTTTGCCTTGGGCACCAATCAACCTACTTACGGCAATGAATAATCTAATCATGGAATAAAAAATGATGAAATTAATAAGGGAAACAATATTAAACTGCATTTTATCAAGCCTTCAAGAGGATGATGGCTACTCCGTATAATTATAATATAGTTACTAATTACTAATTTTTACCTCATTACCTTTAATTTAAAAGTTTACTTTGATTCACTAATTTTTAAAATTGAGGACCTTTTGGGTTACCAAGTTATCAAAGTGTTTCGGGGAACAAAGAGAAAAAAATCTACATTTGGGGACTGCCCCCGAATTTCGAAGACGTAGAGTCATCTTAATTTAGAACAATATATAGCATTTAGAGACAGAAGCGATATGAATCAAACAGCTCTCAATGGTATTTCTTTTTACACTTGTGGAAATGCAGAATTAATTCAATGATAGTCACCAAGAACAAATATCGGTAATTTTTATATTCTTAAATGAATTTGGAGAAGAGTTGTAGCCAGAGGGGAGGATCAAAGGGCTCGTAATCTCTCTTCCAAAATTTCTTTAGTTTACTATAATGCATTTTAACCCCTTACCTGTTTTAATGCTATTTACTTTCTCTCTCCCTGTTTTAATTATGGGTGTATTTGAAAGGCTGAAAGTAATTTTTCAGGAAAAGTGGTTACGTAATATTACGTCAAAAACAGGTAGAGAGTTAACATTTTATAAAGACCTTTGGAGAATTTTAGTCACAAAGGGTAATTCACTTGCCAAATTCGCCTTTAAATATTAGTCTATATAAATAGGGAAATGAAACCCTGAAATACTTTAGAAGGAGTGGATTGAATCAGAATGCATGAGAATCATGGCTTTAGAAATTTATGTAAGCTAGCATCTTAATATTATTACCGAATGACTTTTTAATTACAGAGCTACTATTAAATACTAGAGATCATGGGTTCGAATCCCACTGTTGGCAGAGATGTTCGCAGCTTTTAGGAATCGGCTTTTAGAAGTAGGCCCGGTCTCATTAGCCCTCGCGTAGAAAAACAGAAGACCATAGTTCTCTACCTTAATATTATTATTTTAATAATACATTTTCAAAATCACCCTACAATTTCCCTAATTCATACTGCAGATATAGAGAACTTAATGGAAGGGAAGGGGGAAGAGAAAGAAAAAAAGAAAATTTAGATCCCAATATAATCCATATACATAAACTATAATAAATGTTCACATTAATTCTAAATCTTGGAAAACAACTTCATTATTCTGCTTCAAAAATATATTTTGCCAAAATTTCAGCTATGTACATGAAAAGTGTCATTTAAAAAATATCGTGAAAAAAAGGATCTAATTTTAAATAAAAGAGAAGTTGATACATATAAATTTTCTTTTCTCATTTTTGCATGTGATTTGTTTGAGTTATGTTATTTTATATGTGAGCTGAAGTAATTTTATATCTAGCATAAACACTTAGCACAAATTAAGGGGAAAAGTGACTTTTAAAATGACAGATCTTGACCAAAAATATGAAATCAATTTTTGCTTTGAAAATAACAAAAAACAAGCATTTAATTATTTTATTCCAATTTACACTTTTTTCCCCCCATATACATGTAACAAATGTGTAACATTGGAGATATAGGTTTGTACCTTTAATTTTTTAAAAATAATATTTTTCCAGTTTGACAATTTTTGTATTCTGAAACGTTTTAGATGAATCATTTATTCAAAATTTTGGAGATTTTTTTTCTAATGTTCTTATTAAACTGGGTAAGCTTTTGGAAATTACAAAAAAATTTTCCAAATTATATCGTAAAAGTATATGTATCAACCAATATCGTAAAGTGGAAGAAACAGTTGTTAAAACATTGTATAATTTTAAATAATTGTCTTGTAGTATTTAACATATATGAAAATCAGTACCCAGTTTAGATTTTAAATTCTTCAGATAAAATGAAAATATAAAACCAATTTATTAGTATACTGAGCACTAGGAACATTTTAAAAGAATATTGTGAATTAACTCAATTTTTATCAAATTGTCTTGTATTTGAATCAGAAATTCTTTTTAAAAAAATTATAAATGAATATTTACCCAAATGTAACAAATGTGTAACACTGGAGAAATGGGTTTGTACTAAATTCCACTTTTACAGAGGCAGGATTTAATAAAGGTAAATTATTACATCAAGAGGCACTGGTTTAAAGGCACTTTTGACAAGATAGAGTTTTATGGTATTGAAGTAGTGCTAACATTATAATAGACTGTACCACGATAGGGGGGGATTACACTTGCATCTGTTGCATTCCTTAAACCATACTTGTCCCTTAGGTGGTGTTAAATGAATAGACAACCTCATGAGTGTACCTCCTTTAAGTATAGTCTCATGAGTCTCAGATGCTTTAATGAATCTTTTTCTCTCCATCTTTCCTGGTAGTCTTGAGCTGACCTCTATAAATTTGCTGTCTAATGTGTTGGACAAAATCAGAACATGACGGACCTCTTGAAGGTCAACAGCAGTTTGGTAGCAGCTATGGATTGTTGTAACCATACTTGAGTAAGAATTTCAGTTCTTTACCCAGGCTGGATAGAATGGGGAGAGTTGACTGAAGGGCTAGCCCCTTACCTTGTAAAAACCGAATCAACTGCAGAAATTGAAAGCCTACAGAAGCCAGATGTCATGGGGTCTGAGCTAGTACCTTGTGTTACATAAGGTAACACATTTATGAAGAAGCAGAGGGGAAGCTGTATAGAACTTTTGTTGTGGCAGAAGACACTAGTAACACCCAAGCAGAAACAAAGAATTGGACATGAACACCAGAAAAATATACCAGTGTGGAAAAACGAAAGAAGCCCTCACATAAATGGAGAGATACATGTTCTACATTCTGGAAGTGTCTGAAATTAGATAGACCAGATTTGTAGATTGAAAACTGGAAACAAACTATCCTTTATACTGGAATGGAAGACAAGCATGAGAGAGCGGTCAGAATTATAATGTCTGAAGACGTTGAAAGAAGCCTTATTGAGTGTGAGCTAATAAACGAAAGAATCATGATATCTGATAAAGAATAGCAAGATTTTATTCTAGATTTATGAATTTAACAGTTATTTAAGTATATTCTCCCACAAATGACAAAGACAGAGGAAAAGGATAGTTTCTATGACAATTGAAAAGTGTTCTAGAAAAAATACCAAAACATGACATGCTGCTATTAATGGGAATTAATTGGATATCTAAACGCTAAAGTTGGGAAAAGATGCTCCAAGGCAAAAGAAAAACAGTTGGTAATGAAGCTGTCAGAGAGTGAAATGGAAATGGGGAACTATTTGTAAACATTTGTGAACTGAATAACTTAGTGATTGATGGAAGTTTATTCAAACAAAAAATGATTCATAAACTCACATGAACACCTCCAGATAGAAATAATAAAAATCAAATTGACCACATTGCCATAAGTCGCAAATTCATATGATTGTTAGAAGACAGAGCTATGAGAGGTGCAGATACATGGAGTGATCACTCACTAGTAGTGTCAATCATTATACTGAAGTTACAAAAGAACAGGACAGTAAAAGGTAATATAAGAATGTTACAATACTGTAAAACTGAAAGAAGACAACACAAAGAAAAATTTCATTCTTATACTGAAGAATAGAATTAAACATCTACAAGATGAGGAAAGCTTAGATAATAATGAAATTGGATCTAAAGTTGAAAACCTATGGATGGTTTTCAAGAATATGTACAAAGATTCCACAAACAAAACCCTAAGAAGGGGGAAAGCAAAACCTAACAAAGAATGGATAACAGGAAGAACACTGGCAAAGATTGAAGAGAGATGAAAAACGAAAAATATGACATCTATAGAGGTCAATACTCAACTTTAAATAAACTAGTACAGAAAGCTGCAAGAGAAGGTAAAAGGAAGTTTCACAAAGAAATAGCCCAAGAAGCACAGACTGAAGTTGAGAGAGGGGTCATTAGTAAATTGTACCAAAATGTCAGGCATATTAAAGGTGCAAATAGATCATTAACTATTGTGATTGATGACAAAAATCACAAAATTTTGACTAAAGAGAATAATGTTAAGAACCATTAGGAAGAACATCTTGAACAAACTTTAAATGTTTTTTTATGATCTAGGTACTCAGCAGTTGTTGCCTGACATCACATCAAATGAGACCTATGAGCCGAGTATTTCTACAGAAAAAATTTCCCTGGCAGAAATAAAAAGTGTTCTTTGAACAATTAAGAAGTCTGCTGGAAGTAATTATGAAACATTTAAAGTGGAAACCAGAAACATTTAAAGTGGACATGGAGCTTACTGCAAATGCACTACAGAAGCTGTTTAACGCAATATGGGAGGAAGAGGGTGTGCAAAAAGAGTGGAAGAAGGCAATAATTGTCAAAATTCCTAAGAAAGAAAACCTTACTAATGGTGATAATTGGAGAGGTATAAGCCTAATTTCAATACCTGGAAAAGTCTTTTTGAGAGTATTGCTGAATCGCATGAAAGATGAGATTAATGAACACACCAGAGAAGAATAAGATGGCTTCTGCAAAAGGAGCAGCCTTATTCAGCAAATTTTTGTATTGAGGAACATCACTGAACAGTCTTGAATTTAATGCTTTCATTATTTGAATTTCATATACTTCAGTAAAACCTTTGACTCAGTGAACAGAGACATAATGAGGGAGATACTAAAGAATTATAAAATAACTCAAAAATTCATTAATATAATAAAAGATCTATACCATAATAGTAAGGTAATTCCTCAGCTGACCCAGGCTTTTCACCCATACAGCAGCTTTTACTGAAGACCAGTTGCCACGACCGCAACCACAAGAGCTATATAGCTGCTGCTGACCTACGAGAGGTTCCGTCTTGGCTCGAGGATTAATATGGTCAACCCCAGTAAGGAACAAGTTCTGGACTACCAGGGAAGACGAAGAATAAAGATCACTCAGGTGAACCCCAGGCTTGTGACACCCATGTATACCTAAAGGAGGTATACCTCGGAGGTTGTCTCTGAGTTAGCACTACGGCTAAACTAGGGCACATACGGCTTGAAGCTTGTGCCCGCGTACGCGAAAGGCTTTGCCCCCCATACCATAATAGTACGTGTGTTTTACACTGACCCGGCAGGAGCCATACAGCAGCAACTATGATGACCATGCCACAACAGTGACCCATAAATCGCTACCAAGCCACCCTGACCTATGAGAGGCCCGTCATGGTCTGATTATAATGTGGTCCAACCCGGTAAGGAGCAAACTCTACAGAGGTAAGCTCAGGACTACCAGGAAGAACGCTAGAGAAAGATCACTCAGATACCCCGGGATCGTGAACCCCGTACACACTTAAAGGAGGTGTACCCCTGGGGGGATACCATAATAGTAAATCAACTATGAAAGCAGATAGAATTTTATACGAATTTTCGAAGTAAAAAATGCTGTTAAACAAGGCAGGGTTCTTGTTCATCCTTGTAATTGATTAGATTATGAAAATGACTGCAGTCCAGAAAAGAGGTATTAGATGGCGATTTAACATCGTCCAAGAAGATCTGGATTTTGCTGATGATATTGTGTTGATGTCATCAAAATACTCTGAACTTGAATATAAGACAGAGTTGTTCAATAAATATGCAAATAGTGTAAGGTTGCATATAAAAAAGGAAACACAAACAATGAGAATAAATGCCAAATCTCAAAGAAAATTGGAAATTGATCAGGATGAAATGGAAGATGTAATTAAATTCATATACTTTGATTCAGTCCTGGGTTGAAATGGAGGAGTGGAAAAAGATACTAAAAACATAATCGTCTGGGTAAGAACAGCTTTCAAAAGCCTTAAAAAATTTTGGAGATCCTCAAACATCCAAAGCAAAATAAAATAAATATCTACAAAACAATAGTTAAATCAATAGGCAAAGTATACCAATAAGAATAACATGAAAAACTATTAATAAGTTTAACAAAATATCTGAACTGAAAAGCAGGTCCAGGGAATTCAGTTGACAGAAACTCCACATTCGCATAGCATATATTCATCAATTTATAAGTGTTTGGTTACTAAAACATACACACACAAAAAAAAAAGTGGGTTTTAAATGTAAAATTCATAAAAAAGTGTATATATGGCAACATTTTTAATTACAGTGAATATAAATATATAGTTCAACAAAATATTGTACATTATTACATCAGTTTGTTACAGTATATACATAAATTAAATAATATGGAATTATATCAGTTTCAATATAAATTTCATCCTTTTTTGTATTCTACTCTTTCAACTATAACATCATCACTCACAAGTTGGTAAACATACGACACTACTGTAGATGACTGGATGTCCATCAAAACAAACGATGGTATCTCTGCACTAAAAGCAAATTAAAAATATTAAGTTACAACCAAAAACAACAAAGTTAATCAATAAACATTATTTTAGCAACAATGTTTAAACAAAAAAAGATCAAAATGTTAATACAGTAAATATATATTTCATAACAAATTTTAAAAAGGTTGCAAAAATTAATTTATAAAACAGGGTTGGTTGATTTACATAACATTAACATAAATATTGAAATCCCAATTTCTTTTTGCCCACTTTTTTTAAGCAGGATTTCCCCCCCCCAATCAATAACAGATGCCACTAGCAGTATTAGAAAGAACAGTAACTCATATCTTCCCTTAGTAAAGAGCTGAGCTCTTTACTAAGGGAGACAGAAGCTCAGATGGCAAAGGCATTGGTTTTATAACCAGTGGATTACAAGTTCGAGGCTTGAGCCAGTCAAATATATGCTGTGTTAACAGCAGCTGGGGCATGTACAATAGGTTCACAGGTTGCAATGTTTTCTAAGTTTCTATAAAGCCCAGAACTACAACTGTCGCCTCTCAAAATCTCTTCCTTTAGGACATCAGGATACCGTCCCAAAAGTGCAACATGCAAAATTCATCAGGCTACAAGATTAGTCCTCAATTGTTCCATGTGGTTTGCACCACCCTTACTACTCCTGGCATCAAAAGAAGCCTGCTAGAGAATCCAGTAGTCAATTCCTCCCATGACAATTACTCTGTGTTCACTTGCCAGTGCACTATGCTATGAACTGTTAAGGGGCCCAGTACTTCCAATCTGCCCGCCACTGCCAGGACAAACCTGGAAAGTCTCACAGCCATATATGGGCCCAGATTAGTGCTTGATTATACCTTCCAAGTTTTGAAATGATACCTCTAGAAGTTGCAGGCGAAGCCTGGGGGATCATCTGTTAGGACGCTGCCTTTAAATTACAAAAACCCATTTTGTTTGTGTTATCCCAGAGCAGAATGTTGACTTCCTATATGGTGCTCCCATAATAAAATGAGCAACAAATATCTGGGGCTTGCTGGTGGAAATGCTATAAAAGTGTCTTTGTGTTAAAATAAGTAAAATTCTACTTTAATAGTGGAATTTCTGACCAAATTATTTTCCTTTCAGGATTTTCTCTTAACAATCATCAAATCCATAATATTTTCTCATATTTATTTTTGTGTTTATTAGAAAACTAATCTTTGAATTAAGAGAGTTTTAAAATCTGATTTGATAAATAATATTTTATATTAGTATTTTTGGTTTTGGTTTGAAGCGCTACGGTCTACTTTTTGCAACACGAGGGCTAATATTTTATATTAGTAAGTGATTAAAACATGAACAGTTTAAAAAAAAAAAAAAAAAAAAAAAATTATTGATGAGGGATAAAAAAGAATCATTTTATGCAATTAATATATATGATTTGTCGATTGTAAACAAAATTGCACACATTAAGAAAAGAAATAAGAAAGTGAAAAATTAATCATAATTTAATACTAAAAAAATTCTAAAAATATTATATTTAAATACAAAAATCTGTTTTAAATTATATATGTATATATATATATATATATATATATATATATATATATATATATATATATATATATGATCAACTTTTTTTAAAAATCATGATTTTTACAAACTTTGCCTAAATATTTGACCTTTTAAATGCCTAAATTTGTCAAACTCTCATTACAATAGATTTTACTAAATTTAAGAACTACATACGAACTTTAATGACTAATTTAAGTTACAGCAGATATTGCTAATAACATTTTGGTTTGTTACCATTTCTATTAATCCAACATGCAATTCCTATTTTATAAAAATATATGAAATTACTAGCATATTTTTTATTTATTTTTTAAACAATGAAAATTCTTTGTGTTTCTCATGCTTGACAGAAGAAATTTCACTTCATAACAGCACAATCAGCTATCATATTTGAAATTAATCTTGTAATTTTTTCAAATCAAGCTTTTTTTTTTTTTTTTAATGTGAAATATTTTATAGACCTACATAGAATATTTCAAAAATGTCATTAAAAGAGAAACTAAAAATTTTAAGTAAATACAAATTCTACATCCAATAATGGTCCATGAATTTTTGTTCAAGCAATAAAAAGCTTTAAGTTTATAGAAAATATATAGAAATTAAAAATGTTTTTGCAGATCTTAATAATTTGAAAATTCTTGAGAAACACTTTGTGAAAAATAAATAAAGGTTTTATCATAAGCTGGGCATGATTTAAATCAGTTGATTTTTTTACTGCTTTTAAAACATATTCCAAAGACAGGGAAATTGGGAATCAGTCAGCACAGTAATACCAATAAGTAAATAAGTGTAAATAGACAGCATGTGCTTTCCAAGAATTTAGGGGTTGTTATGCATAAAAACAAGGACCAATACAAATCATGATGCACTATTATAAAAAAATATACATTAACATCAATCCTTACTTTTATGTAGTCATACAACTGAACACAAACAGAATATACCATAAATTTAATTGTTTCTTATTAAATATACAAAATGTAATATATCAAAATTACTACACCTTGTTTTTTAAATACCCTATTTTCCAGCTATAAAATGTCAGATATATAGACGCGTTTTCTGACATAAATTCTTTTTACCAGTCTGTCAAAACTAACGCTAGAATAAATGTAAATTTTCTGTCCACTAGCGACATTTTTCAGATCTAAAAAGAAAAATTGTACAGTTTCTAAAATAATTACTGCCTGTGTGATTTTGAGCTAGAATAAAAAATCAAGGTTCACTCTTGCTTCCTAAAATGTGCTGATCCATCTTTAGTTTCTTGGGAACAAATCACATTATTTGCACACTCTGGGTCTAACATTGTTGAAAGACACATTAATGTTGGAGCATTCTGTGCAGAGCAGTTGTGCTGTACAAATGATTGGTTAGACCAATGCTTTTTGATCCTCAATAAACTTAAAGTTCCATAAAGCTAGACTTGTTTTTTTATATGACTTCAGTATTGCAAAGTGATTAGGAGTTCTTTACTCAGCAAGCCCAGGAAAATAAAATAATTCGAGCTAATTTCCCATGTAATTGGTAAGAAATATTTGCACTGGTTACATTTTTAAACAAACAATATAAAACCATTTGTTTTAAAATAATATAATTGAAAATTATTACCAATCTAATGGATTATAAGCTCCTGTAGCAGATCCAGGATTCATATAAAATTTATTTTCATATTCATATGCTTCAAATTTATGAGTATGGCCAGATATAAGAATATCTACATCTAGTTGCCGCTGAAGTAAAGCTAAACTATCAGGATCTCCCCATGGCACTACTTGATGACCATGGCACAGGCCTATGCGGAACTGTCCAACAGTAACTACTTTCTGTTCAGGGAAATTGAAATTCTAGAAAAGAAATATATATGTTACTTTTCAAAATACACATAAATTTAATACACAAAAAGTTTTCTTAAATGAAAAAAAAATTAAATATTTAATTTGTTTATGGAGCATTTAAATTTCAGTTTATAAAAGTAATGGGCACATTGATCTTTTTATTTTTTTTTAATTGAGATTTTTACATATTTGTGCATAATATGTGATAATAGCATTACCTTCATTTCTTTAAAATTAAGAGATTTAGTCAATTAAAAAATAAACTGCAAGTCAACAGAGCTTTAAGTTAATAAAATCCATCCCCCTTCTTCTGAAAATCTTGAAAATAAAACTTCTTATTTCTTCTATTTTCATATGTTCACTAATATTAAGTATTTCCTATTACCTGAAAGGCATTTATTTACATACTTGTCAAGAATTAAAAGATGACTTCAGTAAAACTTGTCAGTTAAAACATTGGTTAGTTTGCTGATGCTTAGTGGTAGAAGAAATTTTAATTAAAGTTAATTGTATCTTTATCTAGTGCAGGAAAATTGTAGTTAACAACTTCTTTATGAATTCACTACATAAAAAAAACAATTTGTCAATTAAATTTGATTCTAGAAAACACAAAATTAACTTATTACAAACTGAATATCTATCAGAGAAGAGCAGAGAGAAATCATATTGATTATTAATACTCATTTTAAACATACTTAATGGAATTTTAATAAATAAGGTTAAGATAATAAAGGACCCCACAAATGAAAAGAAATATTTTCATTTGTGGAGTCCTTTATTGTTTTTAAATCATTCACAATTAATTACTGGCATAAATATGTAATAAAAATACAATATCCAGACAATGCTGTATTCATTGCCTTGCTAAATGAATAATTATATCCTAAAAGGATTTTTTTTTTTTTCAGTTACTTAAATTTTTCCTCAAATTAAAAGTTTTATAATTTTTACAAATATCTAAAGAAAAAAAATCCATTGGCCTTTTTTTTTAATTTTATTTTTTCTGTACAAAAACCCATAAAATTTTACTGTTCATCCCAAAAAGTCAGCAGGCATGCATTTATAAAGCTTTTCACTAAAAATGGACCAATTCAAATTAATGTGAAATTTATGTTATAGTGCCCTTTACTTCTGATGTACAGATTTAATAACAAGTCTTATTGAGAAATTATATAAATTTAATTACATTTCCTTATTTTAATACTTAATACTGAGGATGGAGTAATTATCCAACAAATATCTGGTCAATTTTTGCACATCCAAAATCAGGGATGTTTATTTAGATTACTTAACCCTTAAATGCCTGATTTCTTAAAAACTATTTTTTTTAACTTTCCTTTCTTTTATAAATAATGGGAAAAACACTTTTAGAAATCATATTTTGTTTTAAGTGTAGTTTAAGGTTAAAAAAATGGTTTGTTGCCAATCGGTAACATTGGGCTTTGAAAAAATTAATTTTCTTGGTAAAATTATAAAATATCAAACACACATGAATTTTAATAACTATGATATGGAATATACAAGATATTTTTTAAAAGTAATTAATTCTTATTACAAATACAAATTTTCTGACCAAACATTACAAAAATCAATCTGGAATAGAAAATAAATTGTTTACTTTATGATACTGGATGATATGAGTGCAAATTATCCACAAAAGCCTTTGTCGCAACCTTTGGGGATGCCATAAATTTGACTGTGTATGCATTTAAAAAAATAAACAACAGTTATAAACTATTTGTATCTACAAAAGCCTTTGTCACAATCTTTGAGAATGGCATAAAGCTGGCTGTGTATACAAAAAAAAAAATAAATTACATTTGTAAACTACTACAAGAATAAACTATCTTGAATATAGAAGAAAATAAAACCAACACGATTTATTCTCCTCTAAGCTTAGTGAACTTTATGCCCATTGTTGCATATTGGCAACAAACAGAAAAATCTGGTTACAGGCGTTAAAGCAAATATTTTACAGTTAAATATCCAAAGAAAGTAAAAAATATAGGCTATATACATTACTTTCTCATGTAAAAATTTTTACTGGAGCACTATAGAAATCAAAAAGCACATACAGCAAGCAAATGAACAAATATATATATTCTTAAAAGAAGTAAAAGTAACATCTACATGTTGAAAATTTATTTAATAATGTCTTCAGTATCTATTTTATTGACAACATTAGGTATAAGAGCTTCAATATTATTCTGATAGTATTTTAGAAAACTATATTGGGTATGATGCCAAAAAGCAATATAAGGCATTTAAGGGTTAACTGATAAATTTTTAAATTTTAATCTGTATTCATATAGTAAGAACTGGATAATTAATCTAATAGTAGGTACACAGTACAGTACATGAACTTTATATTTATTTTTTTTTCTGCTTTTATGCAGGAGCAGGTGTCAGCAGTCAACACGAAGTCACAAGTTAGGGATACTGGGATGGGATAAAGAATTTACTTAGAAGTGTATTAAAAGCATGAGATATAGAATAAAATTTGTTTCTTAAATTTTTCAACAAGTTGCAAATTCTGAAATAGCTAAAAATTTTGAAAAAAAGCTTTAGAGGCTCAAAAATTATAGTGCTGGTATCCACCCACACTCTCCAAGACGGCAACTTTCCTCATTCTAAAATTTGATAAGGCAAAGTAGGCTATATTTCTCTTCCATGAAAAATTACTGTTTTGAATGTTATGTGCCTCATAAATTGAGTTAAAGCTCTATAATAAAGGAAAACTCCAGAAATTATATAAAACAACTTGTTAAAAGTCAAGTTTATAATAAATATTAAAAAAAATTATTACACTTAATATAATAAAAAAGTTATCCATAAAAAGTATTACTTGATACTGACAATTAAAATACTTTGAATGCCATACTGCATAGTAAACAAAAACTAAAATTTCAAGCTCATGTACATTTGAAAATGAACTCAATCAACATCACATACATGCTAATACAATATAAAATGTATTGAAATATGAAACATCAATACATTAAAGCAAATATAGAATAGGAACACTAACTCTAAACTCCTCAGCTCCTAGGGGGCCAGGGCCTACGGTGCCAATCTCCGTTTAAGTGACCAAGGGCCCTGGGGTGCAAAGCATATGTTCCGGTTAGGTGGTCAATCTTACGCGGAACCCCCAGTGTTTATTTCCCAAGCACGCTTGGTCCTCAGTTCATCTACCCACTGAAGAGATGAAAGGCTGAGTCAACCTTGCCCAGCCCGGGGATCGAACCTCGGACCTGTGTCTGGGAGCGCGAAGCGCTACCCCAACGCCTCTGGGCATCGAATAGGAACATTCTGTCAGTATATATAATTACTGACTGTTAAAATGGTAAAAAACTGTGACATGTAAAATTAAACAATATAAATAAAAATTAATCAGCGACATAGAACACATATAATAGAACTGACACATAAAATAAAATTTACATTACCTCATCTAAATCCCCTCTAACAACATGCACATCACTTGCGAGAGTCTTTAAGTAATCGTATGATTCTTTAGAACATAAGTTCCCAGTGCATAGTATGTGTTGTATTCTCCCTGGTTTTAACAGCTTTTTAAACTTGGGGGGCAGACTGTAGCATCTGTGAGGAACATGAAGATCTCCAAGCACAAGTACAAGCTAATAAGCGGTAGGGAAAAAAAATGTTTATGTTGGTCATAATGCGTTTCAAGATACTTTAATATGGTTAAATTCATAATTTTAGAGGAATTTATCAGATAAGAATTTTAATAAATAACAATAAAGATAATCTTAACTTTTGGGAATGAGTGTATAAAATCTGTAGTATTGTATCGCTCTACTCAGTTATTCCACAAAAAGCAGAACTACATTCACAGAGCTGAAATCCTTTATATTCATGGTGGAAATCATAAGAATGCTCCGCATTTAACAGTATTCCATAATTTATAATTGAGAAAATTCATCAAAAGCGGGATGTACTAATCAATGCTACGTCCAAAGAAATATTTGCATAATTTTTTGGAAAGGAAAGATTTCTGAATGAAGTATCTCTGTTTTTATATTAAACCAAACATGAATGAATTTTCGATTTTAAAAATACATAATCTTTGCATTCCTAATAGAATGAGTTGGTCTCAATATGAAGAATTTACTGATGAAAAATACGGTCGTGATTTCACTTGATGGTAGTACCGATCTAAAGTATTTAACGCCCGTGAGTTACAAAAAATTTGTACCTCCAGGACCAAATTTATAATATTTTAAAGAACATTTTAAATACTATCATTTGAATCTTAAAAGTTTTTATAAATTTAGGACGTTAATGGAGGGAAAATGTATGAAATGTCGCCAGACCAAATGGTTTGGTTTGGAGGACTACAGTCTACTTTTCTGCAATACGAGCTATAGACAGATATCTACTGCTCAAAGCTGATTCTGAACTGCTATGAACATCTATGCCACAGTGGGATTCAAAACCATGAACTCTGGTACCGAATGCAAGTGCCCTAACCATTCGGCCATTGTTTGGTTTCAGACCTGCTGAAGGTAAAATGAAGCATTCTATTTCCATCATACCTTTGACTCCTGATTAATTTGACATGCCTAAAACTTTCCCATGGTTGAAGTTAATCACCATGCAAAATATTATCACTGCCTATCCAGCCATTTAAAAATACATAGGGAACAAAGTACAAAGGACATAGCATTCATAGGAATATATAGGGATATGAATACAAAGTATGTAATTAGAAAGAATCTTTAAAAGTATCCAATTATATATATTTTTTAATTAATTAGGGTACCACCTACTGATCAAAATCAGTTGCAGAGCCGCGATGACTCAGTCAACAAAGGCGTCGATGTCATAACCAGACGGTTGTGGGATCCAAACCACCTATTGTCAAAATCACCTATTCATTAATGATTTAGGAGCACATATAAAAGGTTCGTGATTTCAATGTCCTCCAAGTTCCCAAACGATACCTCGGGAGGTGATCTAGGGGTCTTCTGGTTAGTCTTTGCTTCCAAATTGTGAGGACCCATTTGTTTGTGCTGTTCCTAGAGAATAAGGTTGGCTGCCAGTATGGTGGTCCTGTGACGACTTCAGTGAAGAGGTAGCGTGAAGAAGGATCACAGTTGGAAATTATTTTTATACTTTATGGAGTAAATATTGTTATATATACAACGAGATTCTAATTATCCCTAAAACAAGTAGAAATGTAGAGGATTTTTTGCTGGCACTGAATTGCCACGGCGATCACACTCGGGAAAATAAAAAAAAATTAAATAATCTCACAAATGGGGAGGTTCTTCCAGGGTGCAATGCAGCCCAATCTATTCCTTGTTCGGCATCCGATACCCTGCCGCTCTTATATGAACGGACTTTACGAGTCTCCTGAACGCAACCACAAAAAAGCTGGCTCCAGTCAAAAGACGCAAAAGCCTCCACGAGGTCAAACGGTACCTCTCTCGAAGGTACCGGGTCAAAGCACCTACGTAAAGAAATGTGGAAAAACACCGAGTCGCAAAATTCTACGCTTATTATACCTGAGATCAGTTACGGTCCCGCCAACCGTTTTTTTTTTTGGTCAGTTCCGATTCCAGTTACCTGAGAACTCCAGCTAAGGTTACAGCTAGTTTTTTTAGTTGAATTCTCATTCGCTAGGTGTCCCAATTCCGGAATTCCCGAGGAATCATTAACGTGACCTATCAGGGGCGTAACGCCTATTCAATCCATCTGTCAACATCCCGAACTCTTCGATGCCACGCTATTGTAAACTGGTCGACAATTGGGATTTCTGATCAGCTGATTTGGCGAGTGCTCTGAAGAAAGGGGAGTGTTCACAGTCCCATAATAAAATGGCCAACGAAATCCGTGGCATTGTATAGGAGAATGCTGAACAAGCCTTTGCCCCCTCGTTATAAATAAAATGAGCTACAGATTCCTCAAAATAAGACCAATTTAATCATAACTACCTTGTTCACACACACATGCAGGGAGTAACAAGGTCCCGCTCTATTGACAGACATTTGTCCGGGGACTTCATTTTGGCTGAGAAAAATATTAATACGTTATTACGAAATTAACAGACATTTATACATATCAACTTTTTCTTTCGCTAAAAATGTACAGTTCGTATTTATGCTGATTATGTCTTAACGCTATATAAAAAATATATACAAATATAAATAAAAATATAAGAGAGCGGTAGGTTTTATTAAGTAGCCCAAAATACTCGTAACGTTTCTATGGAGAACGGATAATCTCGCCATCAGTTCTTTTGTGAGATTTGACAATATTTAAACATTCTAGAGATGTGGAATCTTAAGTGCTGATCCTTTTTTGTCTTTCTTTTTTTTATTTTGTGGGTTTTAATAAGTATGTTCCTTAATTATGCTGTTTTCTATTTACGAGATCTATTCAAGTTTTATAGGATTGTATTGATCTTGAATTTGTATCTTTTAATAATTTTTATAACGGTGAGGAAGTAACACCGCTAGAGTCGGTGCTGTGCACGCGTAGGATGCTGAAGTCTTCTCTCATTAAATGTTTCATATGCCCCCCCCCCCAAAAAAAAAAACACAAGGTCAAGATGGAGCTCCTCCACACAATAGCCTTCCTGTTAAGAACGTTCTAAAAATCATTATATAAAAAATGAGTCAACAGATTTACTTTCGTCATGTGTGAAGACCCCGGTCCCTAGACCTCAACCCATGTGACTTTTGGCTTTGGGAAAATTTGAAACATCTAGTCAGTTTTGATAAACTAAGAACTATACCTGATCTGAATTATATATAATTATAATTATCCTTAATATAAATCCGGGTATTCGTTTCAAATTTTGATTTTATCAAAGTTATTAAAGCTAAATTTAAAATTAGAAATTCGTCAATATTTTAAGATATTTTAACGTAAAAAAAAAATAAATAAAAATAAAAATAAATTCTCTTCATATAAACTATTCTGTTTAATAGCAAAATAATACCACCAGACAGTTAAAAAAATATTTTAAGTATTAATAAGGTACAAATAGAAGAAAAATTAAAAAGTAATACACTAGGAATAATTTAAGAATTAGTAAAATATTTTGCGAGTTTATTCTGAATACATGATACAGGAAAAAACATGTTTATATATTTTCTCACTTTATTTGGCGGCAGGGGCGCCGACCAGTTTTTTGCCACGGACGCTAAAGGACCTAGTTACAGCCCTAGAAGTAACAGGTAAACTGGAAATAGCAGGGAAAACAGCTGTTTCCGGTTTACTGAAAGTAACTCCGGTGAAAGTAACCCAAAAATTGATAGAAAACTACAATTTTGCTATAGCATAATATTCAAAATTTGATTTATCTAAGTCTAAAAATACTCGATTTACCGTGTTCACACAAACATAATTTAAAAAATGGTATTTTCAGACACAGGGAGGTAAAAAAATGTGACCATCATCAAAACCCCAAATAGAATTTTTCTATCGATGACAATACTTTCTCTGTACTATGCATACAAGAAAGTAAAAAAGCAAAATATAACCAATGGTAATAAGGAAATTCAACCTCTCCCCCTTCCATCTCTATACATGGTTAGTAGAAGGGAAGATGATGCTAATCAATTGGACTCTTCGTATGTAGGTAACGCGTAAACATAATCAACTGTTGTATTTCATTTACCTTCGCTCATTTTTTTAAATAAAAATCCACACACAAACTAAGGAAAGGATCTTAAGAATTAGTAAAATATTTTGCGAGTTTATTCTGAATACATGATAATATATGTTTTCTCACTATATTTGGCGGCAGGCGCGCTGACCAGTTTGTTGCCACGGGCTCCAAAGGGCCTAGTTACGGCCCTGGGAGTAACAGGTAAACTGGATATAGCAGGGAAAACAGCTGCTTCCGGTTTTCTGAAAGTAACCCAAAAAGTGATAGAAAACTACAAAATTGCTATAGCATAATATTCAAAATTTGATTTATCCAAGTTATTATAAAGATACTCGATTAATCGAGTTTACATAAACATAATTTTAAAAATGATATTTTCAGACACAGGGAGGTAAAAAATGTGACCATCATCAAACCCCCAAATCGAATTTTTGAACGATGACAATACTTTCTCTGTACTAGGCATACAAGAAAGTAAAAAAGCAAAATATAACCAATAAGGAAATTCACCCTCTGCTTCTTCCATATCTCTATGCACGGTTAGTAGAAGGGTTTGGTTTGGTTTTGGAGTGCTACGATCTACTTTTTGCAACACGAGAGTAGAAGGGAAGATGATGCTAATCAATTGGACTCTTCGTATGTAGGTAACGCGTAAACATAATCAACTGTTGTATTTCATTTACCTTCGCTCATTTTTTTAAATAAAAATCCACACACAAACTAAGGAAAGGATCTGACTGATAAAAGGTACTGGAAAAGATTGGAAATGCCAAGCTAGTAACTTTATGATGGGCCAACCCCTATATAATGAGTTGGCCAACAGTAGGTTATTGTTGTTTCTAACAAAATGCCAACCAGGGCCCGACTAAGATACTTTTGCGCCCAGGGCACAATCCAATTTTTGTACCCCATGCAAAATTATAGTGACAAGTTATTATCATAATTACAGTCATATAAAAATCATAACATTGAATTAGCAAACATATTTAAGAAATTAGCATTAAAGTAATATTCAAAATCAAAAACACCAAATTTTCATTTTACGTAATCATTATTATCTCTGTTTATCCCTTCTAAAAATTAAGGACTTTTAAAGACCTAGAGTGACCCACTTTTTTTATTTTTACCTTGTCACACTCACAAGCTCTGTGGTGCAGAAAATAAATAATAATAGAATTAAAAATAATTTAAATTGATGAGATGATTTAATGGTTTATAGTGGTATGTTGCTAATAATCTGTCTTATAAATATGCAATAACCCATAGGATAAAAAGAGCACCAGATTTGTTGAGGGAATTAATTATCAGGTAAATAACAGTAAAATTAAAGTAAATAGGAAACAATATAGTTCATGACAAACACAATTACCTCATACAATAAGCCTTTGATTTTGGTAGAAAAACCGCCTCTGAAACCATCGCCCGCCAAGACTATTTTATCGTTGCCATCATCGACCACGATAAACCATGCCCCCTCCAGACGTTGGTAATGGCTTGCAGTGAACCATAGTGTGGAGGGGCCTTTAGGATGGGCCAACTGTGTTTGGAAGAGCCAACTTAATGCTAATTATTTTAAATTCTTATTCACAGTGAACTGTACAGTTGCATCACACTATTCTCCGAGTTCGGAGAAAAATGTAATTCCTTAATAAAAGTAACTCAGTATTCCTTTACAAAAGTAACTCACTAACAAGTAGGTAAGATGTGATGTAGTTCCATAGTTAGCAAAAAGAATACACATGAACTATAATTAGTTTATAAAAAAACTACATTCCCCCCCCTTCAAAATCAGGGGAAAATGTGATGCAGTTGTATAGTTTACTGTGAACACAAGAATTTACTCCATTGCATTTCCAATTAAACATTAAACTTGAAATAATGGAGCAATCTCATTTTAAATAGTGCTAGTATTAAGATGGAAATTGATGCTACACAATTTTTTCATTTACTTTTAGTTTTGCACATGTGTGTAGCTATTTTCTTAGCCAATGGTATACTGATATTTATTCAACAGAAGTAAACAGGAATATTTCTACATTGGACCAAAGGAAGACCAAGCCATTTTGCTAACTAAAGGCCACCATTTCATTTTCCTGTTTCAATGCAAACACAACTAAAAGAACAAATACCAACTTAAGGTGAACAGACATCCTATGCTCCATCCTGGCTGGGTATTGTATATCTAGGCATATTTATTAACATACCAAAAAGTATACGAGAAAGGGGAATACTTGGCTGGTTGCATATTTTAAGATTTTGACTAAATTATCAATTAATAATGATAATTTTTTAAAACCACAAAATATAAAATAACACAAATGTGAATAAAATCTTAAAATCCATGAGAAATGTTTTAAAGAAATGACAAATCTGAAAATAACGGTAAAATAGCAAATATGTAATATAAATTTAAAAAATAAAATCAGAACCTTTCAATGTACAATAAAACTTTATTATAATTTATTTGAAGTACAAAATATATAGATATATATATATGTATATTGTGTAACCTGAATTTTACATCTTCTGCAATGCAGGCGTCATATGAATCAAGTACAGAAGATACATCTATCATACAGTACAATGATTCACAGGAATGTTTTAATGACAAGCAGTGACAAAATTTCAGATCTGAAATTGCATTTAATCTCATCTAAACACCTTGACTGGAAATCAGAAATGCCAAGTTTGGGAGGGAAAATGAGATACAAATATATTTTAATTTTAAATAGAAAATACTGTGGTAGTATTGCACGAGACATGGTATTAAGTAAATTTTACTACATTGGAATAAAGTACAATTTCCATGGTATTTTTAAAAAATGATTAATAATAAAATAAAAATTACATTTTTTAGTTAATTTCCATTAATTTAATCATTAATAAAAAAAACAGCAATATTAAGCAACAGCACTATCCAACTGGGGGCCAATAAGACAAATGTGGCTTTCTAATTGATTTTTGAAGTTTTCCAATGGAATCAATCTTCTTATAAATAAATTTAAATGATGTTTAACCAAATATGCACAATTTTTACCCTTATAAATTATTAAAGTGAAGGGATTAACACAAAACACAAACCCATACACCTATAAATTACGTATAACAAAAGAATCTTTTTGATCACTGAACAATATTTTTTTCAGATCTCACCTTTTTAATTTTGACTAAAACTATTCCAGAAGGTACTTTTACAGGTTTTTATCAAAGAAACGAGTACCTGTTCAGCAGACACTATGGAATATACTGCATTTCTTTTTAATTTTGCTGTAAATTAGGCATAAAATAATACGGTAGCTCCTCGTCATTTGTATATTTAGTTTGTTTTAGGTATATTATGCTCTTAATTTTTTTTCTGCCAAGTGAAAAGTATTACTGTAATTGCACTGCTAATTTTACTATAGTATTTTAAGTGTTTATGGTCATAAAAGTAAAATATTTACCTTATCCTCCTCCTCCAAGATATATTGTTCAGTTAGCTCATCTCTTGATGAGTGCAATGCTATAAGGAGCTGTTATAGTTTACAAAAGGGTGCTATACGAAAATCTACTAATTTTTACAGCAATTACTAAAGTTTTTAATACATTTATTAATTGAATACATCCTATTGACAAAAATATTTTTCTGTTTTAAATAAATTAACTGAATAAGCTTTCTGAACTACAAGCCTTTAATTGCTCTTGAAATTTTTATAGAACATAAATGTGTTTTGTAGACTAACAGTTGGACAGTGCTGTTATAGACAGAACTATGGGAATAATTTAGTAAGAGAGGTAAGAATAACTTTTAAAAATATTACATTTTGCCACAATACAGATCAGTACTTAAACCAAAGGAAAAAAAATAGAATCTCCTTTTGAAAAGTTTCTACAGAAACATTGAAACATTCGTAAAATGCACAGTATTCATTTTCATAAAAATTGAAAATGTTGTCTAAACAGACAAAACTCAAAATAGATTACATCCATGTCATAAATGAATCAACATCAGGGCACCAAATAGGCCCATCGTCATAATGAGTCAAAAATAAATAAAAATAAATCACAACAAAATAGTAGATCATTTATGAATGTATTATTTACCTACACATAATTCTAGTTGTCTACAATTACATAAGAAAAAGTAACAAACAAGTTGTTACTGGATATAAGCATTTTAGCCATAAAACTGAATTTTAAATTTTTAACGATTTTTTTTCTTAAAAGTTCATAAAGCAACTTTTTTTTAAGGTATTACCAAAACAAAAATTAAATTTTTTTCCAAATATTTCCTTTTAATAAACATCCTAATCTTTAGTTGTCAATTAACAATGAAACTTTCAAGTGTAGGAAATGTTTACATATCACAAATTTTATTCAGGAGAAAATCAAACTTCTTAATTGAAACAATATATATGCCTTTCTCTTAAATTATCTTTTATCACATTACAGAATTAATAGTAAACAACTCATGATATAAGTTCATAAGATAAATTCATATGTTAACTTAAAACATTGCTTCTTGCTTATCATAAAAAAAAATTAGTACCCCCCCCGGCAGTAATTTTTTATAAATTAAATCATACATTATAAACACAAAGATGGGAGAATTAACCTGAAAATCTCTACAGAAATGTGGCAGGAAATCCTTATAATCTGATAGCGAAAGATGATATAATGACAGCAAAGACTCGAGCCAGAACTATTAAAAGAAACCATTGTAAATGGATGATTTGCTGGAGATCACATAATTTGGGAATGAATTCACACTAGCATTCTGATATTGCTCTGCATTTTGACAAATAGCTTTAAAGGACTTTTTAGAAAATTATAAGAGAATCATTTATTTTTCATAGAATGCATATTTTATAAATGATCATCTTATGACTACAACATTATGTAATTCCATTTTTAGAATTTAGAACTGGGAAAAAAAGAAATAAATAAAATGAAATAAAATCAGCAATTCATAATGAAATTAATACTGCATAACCATAGGAGATTAATTACTGTGGTAACAAGCTGGAAACATTTTAGTAAGACTAGCTGTGTAACAGGTTTATTATTATTACAATATTCCTTTTATAATCCTACTTAACTCTTTTGTGGGCCTTGGGAAGATTTCTTCCAACCTTAAGGATCTTATGCAAAAGTTACCATAGGCCTACTAACATGGAGTATAGCTGTAGCTTATCAGCTAATAGATGGGTATTCCTCAAAATGGAAAGGTCATTCTGATAGCTTCCAAGCCAAGAAGCATATGGTTCCAGAGTGTTGTGCACTTAGTACAGGAAATCATGCAAAAGTTGGTTTACAGCTATAGATGACAAAGGAAAGTAATACAAAGGCTGAAATAAAGAGAACCTGCTACATGTTACAGAATGTGATGCACCCTTCTGGATTACTCTCATCTTTACAAGCAAATAACTGCCATTGAATTAAAATTTTCCCTTGATTATAAGGAGTTCCGAGTCAAAGTATACTAACTACCTCTAAAATTAAAATTTAAACATACATTTTGGAAAAATAAAATACATTTCCTTTAATTCCATTGTTTAACTGACAACAAAACATGAAATACCAGAAGAAATTCAGGAGTAATAAATGGTCAAAAGGGTTAATATACCATTACAAAGATAACTATGTTCAACCCATATAACATTAAATATCCAGGAAAATGCTGACAAAATTTGTGCATCTCAATCAAGAACTACTAGTTTCAGCCAATCAGTTACTAAAAAAATGAAAATTACTTTAAATATTTTACATTTTGATAAGCATTCACTCTTGCAAAAGGCAAAATATGCTAGAATACATCAGAATGCTAGTATATCAGGGCAGTGCAATACATATAACTGAAGTTTTTGTTTATTTTTTTATATTTACAATGAGAAAAAACAACTGTAATTTGGAAATATTGTGTAAATCTGTGGCAAATTTATCAAGCCAGTGGTTTCCTTTATTTGCAATACTGTTAATACTACTAACATTTACATTTTGCTAAATTACCCAAATGTATAACAAAAGTTACTCTGAACAATTCCAATTTAATGCAATTAAATGGCATGAATTTTTTTTTTTTTTCATATCAATAGATAACTACTACAAGAAGTGAAATCAATGCCCTCTAGACAAATAATATGAATTCACATGTAAATGTATACTTCAGGCAAAATATGTGATTAATATGCTTTGTTTGTTAAAGCTTGTTTATCTATTATTTGATGAGATCTTTTCACTTCCAATCACTGAAACCATAGCACATATATACTACATCAGGCATGCGCAACATATAACCCATTTCTCGATTTTGTAAAACCTGCAACAGCTTTTCTAAATATTATTGAATTTGGTCCATTAACTCTCTTGTTGAGGATTGTACTGGTATTTACTGTCTTTTATAGTGATACTGGATATCATGCTTGAGTTAGTTATCTTATATTTGTGAAGTGGTTGATGTCTTCCTGTTGTTCACTTTGCAGTTAAACTCACAGAAATGTAAGGACAGAATTAAAAATATCAATTATAAAAGAATATTATGTTATTTTATCTTTACATTTTCTGATGTAGGTTTAAATGAAGTCATAGAAAGATTCAATCTAGTTAAGATTATATAAAATAAGAATATTTTATATTTTATATACATAGGTAACTGCTTTAGAAGAATAAATGACTTTAACATTCAGGAACTCATTATGTTCAAATATAGCCAAAGGAAACTACACATAAAACCATGCTAAGTTACCACATATATTTTGTTCCTAAAGATTTCTGCTTGATTTCATTATAATAAAATTTACTGTTATAATACTTAGCTGTCATTCCTGCTTAGGTTGGCTTATGAAGAAGACTAAATTGACTAAGTTTTATGAAAAGGTTGTCATGCTTACCATATTGAGAGTGAGAACGCTATAATTTCTAACAACTGTTATTTTAATGAATGCTGAAATAGTGCTTATTGTAATTCTCTATTATTATTCAATTCTTCCACAAATATAATCTTCTTTATGTCTGTTTCGAAAAAAAAATTAAACTAAGCCTCACTATGAGATAGAAAGTCAGGTTTTGAGTAAATAAAATTTTTTAAATAGGGAAATTTCCTAACATAGATATACAAATAAATCTGGGAGCATGAAGATAGAAAGTCTTAAACAGGACAACTTTTTAAGTATATGATTAAAGTACTTGGGTCGTAGTAATATTTTTAATTTCTAATTTGTGTGTAGTCTTGTTAAAGTTGCACATGCCTGCCTCAATCTAATTATTTATGGGATTAAAAAAGAAAACCTGTTTTTGGTTCAGGAGTGGTAATCTTAGATAGAAAATCTGCATTAGCTTTTACCGCCTTTATTTAAGGCTAAAAATTCCAAATTTTCTCTGGACATTTTATTACCAATTATGTAAAACACAACATGTTATAATTTCAATAATTGGATTGAGAACCACTGCTTTACACATATAATTAAAAATATAAACTCTTTAATAATTAAATAATAATAGTAAATTAGATGTGCTATGAAGAAACTAGGAATAAAACTTATTGTCTACACTTATTTGTTTGTTCAATGGCTATAGAAATTATAACAAAATTCTCAAATGATATTTACAATTTTCTTTGAGCAATTCAATCACTAACAATGAACTGGTGAACATTGATTGATCATTGCAACTTTTCTTTAGTACAATATAAATAGAAAGTCATATTTGCTTTACAATTTAATAGAAAATTCAACAATGTGAAGACATCTTTAGCAACATTTTAATACTGATTTCAGTTTTAATACATTCATGCACAAACATCAAAACTAAGCACTAGTATAAAATTCAACAATTTGAGCTAGAATCAGTTCTCTTTTTGTAAAAATGCATTTTACAAAAATATATTTAGTATTCAGCAGATGAAAAACCTACATAATTTGATCATGCAACTCAGTAAAAAATTACAGGAATTATTTATTATCCTTATTTTGGCAGAATATTTTAGTATAAACTTCTCATATTTTTAGAGCTTCTTTCAAAATTAACACTTGCTCTTTAAATATCAGCCATTATATCACCTAGCAACAATATTTTTGACCTACACATCATTAAAAGAAATTTGACAGACTCAAAGTAAATGCATTTAAAAACTACATGAAAACAAGTGTGAGAAAGTTTATTAAATACCATGTTTATAGTCTAAATGAATAATCATAAATGGGTGAAAAAAATTGAAATAATGTCATAAAATGTTTTTGAGAGGATAGGTAGTGTAAAAATCTACCAAGTCACACCTTCTATAGGATTTTTTGAGAGGTAATTGAAGACTTATTATTACATTACAATATTTTCGATAGTCTCACTATAAACTACATATCCAATTTACACAACTAATTCAAAAAGAAGGAAATTTATACTAAATAATGCAACATTTTCATTCTTGTAAAGAGAAAAGACCTTTGAATTTCAATCTTCAAACATAATTAGATTCTAACTGGAGATTTAACAATGTTTTACGAAACAAGATACATCAGTGAAAATGACTATGTTTTTTCCTTAAACATTTTTATCAAAATTAAATATTTTACTTATTAAGGGTTACTTATTATTTACAGCTATTTCATGAATTTTATCTTTAAAGTATTTCTTGTATCTTTTCAATTCTTCTATCACCCTATTTTGCAAACTTTGGTAGATATATTATAAGTTCAACTATACAATTTTAAAGGCTGTTGTGACCATTTTTAAAATTTTCTAAACTGTTCTGTTAATTTTAACTTTTAAGCCAAAACAAAACTTTTTAAATATCATCAGAAATAGCAATTCCTTATATAAGGAGGAATATGAGAAAATAAAAAATGACAATGTAATAAAAACAAATCTAAAAAGTCAAAATTTTAGTTTATATTAAACACTGATTTTTAGTATTTAGATGAATATTATAAAATGTAATATCACATAATTGAGCATGAGTCATAACTAACAAAAAATTATAATTTTTAAAATTTTAAGAATACAATGTAATATAATATATATATATATGAAAAAAAAAAGATATTCCCTGACATATCAGTTATATAAACTCAGCAATAGTTTTAGCCAACAATTGCATGGCTTTATGAAGATAAACTTCAGTACTTAGCTAAGTACTTCGTCAAACATATACATAGAATGAAAAGATATAAAGCCCTAATCACAGAAATTAAAGAGCACACATGGTTGGAAAAAGATAAGATATACAGGAAAAAAATACTGGCCAATGCATTGAAAGGGACTTAATCCAATAAAAGATAGCATTCATTCTTGGACAATTAAATAAAATTATACATAAAAGAAACTGAATGAACTTCTAAGCCGCAAGAAATATCTCTGGATACAAACGTATGAAACATCTTCATCTATACAATAATATATATATATTATATATACATAATGTATATAAATATATATAATTAGCATAATCAATAATATTGCTAGAAAGTATAAATAATTCATTACAGCTCAAAGTAATGAATAAGCTAACAAATTAGAAAATGAACATATATTAACTATTTTAAAGGTTTAATTTTAAAAGAAGCAATTCAATTAAGCCTATTAGGTCAAAAAGCATTTAAAGGTAATTTATTCCATAAATAAATTTGATGACTATAAAAGAAGTAAGTTAATAATTTATAAGACAGAAAAGTTAAAAGAAATTAAAAGCTTTAAAAGAATAATTTGATAAAATGCCAGTGAATTAAGCATAGTAAGCTTTAAAAAGATTAAAGGTTTACTTTTTAATATGCAAAACCAATATTAGTATTTAATGCAAATAAGTACAAAATACTTCCTAGCAACATTCTGTCATGCTACGAGATTTTCTGATTAACAACAATCCTATATGAGTCCAGTTTACAGATGATTTTTAAGATTTTAACAACAAAATGCTGACTAACAAGAGTCCCCCCACAAGCATTGTTCATAAAGCTAATATTTGCCTTAAAACAGCATGTCTATATACATTTTGAAGTGTTCATCACTCTGATTTATCAGAGATCGTCAAAAGGGATGTCAAATTTTCACTCAAATGGAATGATGCTCAACAACAACTTTGTACTGCTGTTTGGAAGTGAGTGAAGATCCACCTTTTTCCATCTGTAGGATGAAATATATTTCTCTAAAAAATAAAAAAAAAGCCAAAATGAATATATATATTGATTGTCTGCCAGTTTTTCATAAACTGTTAAAGTAAGTAAAACAATCTTTTACAAAAGACTGTAAATAACATAAGAATGTTATACTACATATGATTTTTTGCCAAATGCAAATTTTTCCATTCAGTATATTCAACACAACAGAAAATTTTTGTTACGTATTTCTGTAATAAAATAACTATTCTCTCACATACAAACACAATAGAAAAAAAGTATGAGTAAGAACTTTTCCTTTAGGTAAATAATTAAAATAACTAAAACCATAATTATTAGTTATAAATGATTTATTTTTTCAGTTCAAGATATGTTTTAAAATGATTCTTGAACACAGAAAATATTGAGTAAATCTTAAACAATTTTACTAAGAAAACTTTTAGACCAAAAAAGTTACATTGGAGTAAATGAATATTTTTATAAAGAAATTCCTTATTTTTAAAATATATTTTTTTAGTGCATATTTATATATATCAATACACACACGGGTCTACTTAAGAATTGGGTTCCCCTTGGCAAATTTGGCGAAAATATTGGTAATATTTACTAAAACACCAAGGTAATCCATCCAAACAATGTATTTTTTATTTTTTCTGGAGACTTTAATTAAAGCATAGTGCGCCATTGTGATAGAATTTTATGCTCTTACTTAATTAAAGAAAACGACTGGAAAACCAGACATTTATATTTATGGGCAATTAATCCTTTAACAGTTTACAAATGCAACAGGTCCAAATTATTAGAAATCAGCCATAGTGAACCATTAATGGTTTGTTATATCTAATTTTTTAAGCATTGTACACAAGAAAAGAGTTACACAAGGAGAGTTGGATGCAAATATCATAAAAATTATAATAGAGATACAGATTGTTTGGACATGGTGAGATCAGGAGAAAATGTTAGGCGACCATACTTAAACCATTATCACCCAGTTGGCAGGGGAACCCAATTCTTAAGTCAACCCTACACACACTCTCTCTCACACACATGCTTCTTATATAAATTAATGATATAAGTATATAATTTAAATTTAAAAAATTTAGTATCTATATTATTAAATTAAACACAATAAAATTTAATGAACACAATATGAATTATGTTTTAAAATTTTCTTTGAATATTTCCTACTTTCTTTTAAATTATTAAAGTTTTAAAAATATTTTTTAAATAAATTTTTATAAGTTTACTCATAAATATTGTTTTTTTATGTTAATATATATATATATATATATATATATATATATATATATATATATATATATATACCTAAGATAAAATATAACATAACATTTCTATACAATGCATTTTCTCCATCCAAAAAATATTTTATTTCACATTTTACAATAAATGCACAAATTAGAAAATATATTGTAAATTTTTTTATTAATAGATAGTTTTTAAATCTTATAAAACAATTAAGCAATGTTTACCTCATATAATGAATTTACAAGCAATCTAAACTAGTGCCTCTTCATATGCAATGATAGATGATCAGATCTAGAAAAAGATCGTTGACATAACTGGCATTTGAATGGCTTTTGACCAGTATGCTTTCTGTAATGTCGAGTGAGCTCATCAGACCTTGCAAACTTCCATGTACAGCCCTCCCACGTACACAAATATGGCTTTTCACCTTTGAAATAAAATAAATATTAATGAAATAAATAACACAAAACATTACAGTTTAATACAAATTGCTCAAATATGCATTATAAAACATAAAATTGTTTTATTAAATAATTTTAATTATCTAAACAAGTTGTTTTTAAATTTATTTTAATATTTAATTTTTTTAAATTCAGTTTATGCGCTTCACAATTGAATTTTTAAGAACAGAAGAGTAACTGAATTTGTTGTCTTGATAAATTCTTTAATGATATTTTATTTTCAATTAATTCTGATAAAATTATTTTAACCTTTTCACTACCATTTAGAAAAGTAATTCCATCCTCCACTTTTCTTCCAAAATCCAAATTAACAAACTAAAACTGCTCATACTGTACGACATGCTATATTCAGTTAATACTATATGACACAAAATTTTTTTTTAGAAAAAGAAACCAAATAAATAGTGTAATACAGGTATGTGAAAATATTTAGTTAAAAAATTATTTTTAAATGGGTAACAGGAAAAATAAAATTCCTTTGGACACACTGAAAGTATCAAATCTGAACTTTTAAACCGTGGATTATCTGCCTGAAATTAAAATCTAAAAAACTTTTTGAGATTATTAACAGGATTCCTATCTTCCTTTGCTAAAAAGCAAAATTGTTAAAAATAATAAAATTCTGCAAGCTATTTTTTAAACCAGTACTAAAAAAGTTACAGTAAGACATTAATAGATTTAAGTAAATACCCACTTAAGAAGTTTTCCAAGGGCCTAACTGATTAAAACTTTTTAAGTAGGAAAGCGTCTTAAACAGGAAATATGCATAATAAGCATTATTTATGTGTATGTGTGTATATATATATATATATATTTGTATATATAAATATAAATATATATACAGTAAAACTCACTTAAGAAGTTTTCTAAGGGAATGGAAAGAGAAAACTTCTTAAATGGAATTAATTTTTTTAAAAAACAAAATAATTACATAGATAATGAGGAGAGATTTTTTTTCTTCATAAAATAATATATAAACAGTAAGTTTGATTTTTCTCAAAAATTTACATTTTTGCATACTTAAAAAATCAGCTAAGAAAGGAAAACAGCATAATTACCTCAGAATATCTTAAATTCAGGTAAAAATTTTTGCTTTCAACAAGATTGAAATCGATTTTACAGAAAATAATGGTTATAGTTTTTGTTTTTGTTTTTTATCGGCAATTTGTAATTGATATCAGTCAAGCTGTCTTAAGCTTTTAAAAACTTTTTCAGGCATATTTTAAATAAAAATGACAACTATCGTTTTCAGCCATAAACATTGACCTTTACAAACAAAGAGAGAGGAGAAAAAAAAACCAGTAATCGAAAGGCAGCTATAAAAGCCTTCTATTAGTAAACTTAGAAATGAAAGAAAACTTTTTAAGCGGGAAAGAGTTTGGAACGAAATTTTATAAATGGGTTATTTTAGCATTGTATGAATAGGGGGAAAAATGAGTACCAAAAATATAAACTTATTAAGCGGGAACTTCTTACACGGGTTTTACTGTAAATAATAATAATAAAATTGTTTTACCTGTGTGTGTTCGTTTATGGGCTTTAAGATGAGAACTTTTTGTGTACACTTTTTCACAACCCACAAAATCACATTTGTGAGTTTTTCTCCGACGCAGATTTTCTGAATAAATGTCTATACTTTCTTTCACTACATTGCTTGGTAAACCCATAGTTTCACTGAACATTTTTCTCCCTTTATACAATGGATTACACAGCACCATCCTCTCATCTGTTAAACCCTTGTGGAGTAAGTTGTTGAAAAAGTGTACTTCCTTTTCAGGATGAAACATAGCACTAGAAATGGAAGAGAAGGAACTATTAAGAATTTATAAGACTTTATTTATTTGTAAATAAAATATTTTTCTATTAATTATTTTCAATGAAATACACAACAAAATCAAATTTACCACAGAATTTCAGAAAGTTTTTAATATTAATGAAATTGCGTCATTTTCCATTCCCCTTTTTAACCCCTAACCTAAATTGACCACTGGGGCTACAGGTTATGCCCTCAGAGAAGGGGCCTGTCCAATTATAAACCTACATGGCCCTAGCGGACAATTTAGGAAATTTCCAAATAAAAAGGAGATTCACGCTAACGGAGACAGATTTTTCTAGAGATATTTTTCCACAGATGTTAACCCAGGTGTTACGTGTCTTGTACATAGAACTTCATGCTTACCCTTCATTTTGTCCTGTCCCTATGATGAAGTGGGAACCCGTCCGTCAACGTTATCTTAATAAAGGTCTTTAGCTGAAAAGGTATCATTTTTATGACCATTACTGCAACTCCCCATCGAGAAGTCTGTCTCATTACATATATATATATATATATATATATATATATATATATATATATATATATATTTATATTACACCCGTCTGAACTCTTCCAAGCATACAACACCTAGCAGTCCAATACAGACAAGAAATTGCCCCATTAGATGGGAAAGTTGAAAAGGAACCCGAAGAAATAATATCTTGTAGGGCAGAACAAGAAGATAGGTGATCTCCATGCATTGGGGCTGAAGCACAAAGAACACAGTTCGGTGAATCAGCAAGACCAACTTTGTACAGATGGGCCTGAAGAAAATCATGTCCAGTCTCAAGGTGGAAACAGCTCACACTAATAGCCCTGGGCAAGGTGCTACATATTTGCCTATCGAAAAAAGACCATTTTTTTTCCGTACGTAAAATCCTTATAATGGCATAGTCAAGCCTTACAAACATGTTCACGGATGGCCCGCTTAACATTTCTTAGAGGGGCATAAGTTATGGTTTGGTGCAGAAAACAGCCCTCTTTAGCAAGCGCATCCACATGCTCATTCCCAGGCACATCACAGTGGCTAGGGATCCATTGCAGAATTACCTTCTTCCCTGATTCAATCAAGAAACTAATTTGCTTTTTACACTCGAATTCAATGAGATTAAGTACCCGAGTATGAAATTAAACATAAAGTGTGACTAAAATGATAAAACAGATTCAACACTTGAATGTCAAAACTTAAATTATGAATTCACAAAAACAAAATGACAGATTAGCTTCATAAAAGTTTTCCTAATTAACACAATTAGCAATCTTTAGTAAGTTAATAATGATGGTAATGAAAGAAAAAAAGAGCTACAAAACAATTATTGCACACATTTAAAGATTTTTTTTTATTATAAATAAATTTACATCAAGAACAGATATTTTTTCACAGCAAGAACTCTCAGCATTTCATTTCATAACATGGTTATTTTGCATTCAAACTAATTCATTCACTTCTTGAAGACTTTTTCTATGTGTTTAGAAGCTTTATGTTTACTTTGCAGAACAAACTCTATAGCAGTCTAGTTTTATTTTGTTTTTTCACAGCTTTACGAAAATTGCAATAGTTACAATTTGTCACAGTACTCATTGTAATTCTTCAAACAACAATGGAGAAAGGATTTGATTCAATGCTGTTCACATTCTGTTAATTTAGTATTATGCATTGCACTTAATGCCATTCAATATTATTTGATGCCAGAAAATTTTATTTATTTTTACGAATCTTTATAAGATACCACTGATTATTATTAAAATAAAATAATTTTTATGGTATAGTAAACAACATTAAGAAAAACATTTTTAAAAAAGTAAGTTTTGCAAAAACTGGTTAATTTATTAAATTTTCATTTTAGAATATTTCTTTTATAAGCAATACAAGCAGCTCTTTTCAATAATTTTAAATTTAAACTTTACATTATATCTGTATATTTATTTCAGCAGTAGACCAAAATTTGATGTCCAACATTCAGTGACTTTCCAAAATATTGGTCAACTGTTAGGACATTTACTGATATATTTGTGCTACCTATGTAAATATATATATATATGCACTTGTAAAACAATGTAAAATGTTCTATACATACAGGGATGCCTCCTTTATCCTCTGAAGAGAAAGTAAAGAAGGTTCTGACTTAGATACAGGGTCGATGATTTCTTCATCAGAATTGAAATCTGCAGAAAAAGAAGGGTTAAAACAATTTAATTTCACTACTTGAATTCGAATCTAACAAACAGTTTTCTAACAGTGTTCACATTCTTTAAATTTCTCTTTACCTTTATTAAGTCTTAGGTCAACGCAAGAATAGCTGTCTGCTGTAGACGACGGTGAAGAAGGAACTGTAGGGGATGCAGGAAGGCTGGCAGGAGATGAAGCTGGGGAAAGAGAGCAGCGGCTCTTGTTTACAGTTAAGTCCACTGGTTCCAGCTGAGTGGGAGGACACGCTGCCTAATCACCAAGCAAAAACATATTTATTTACAAATTGCAAGGAAAAATATTTTATTATAATCATGAAATAATTTTATAAGCCTCATTTGTGCAAAATATCTTACTGTGCTATCCGCAAAAAAATCTTTTATATAAGCCAAACTATCATTAATACAAATAAGACTAACTGCAATTATAGATTTTTCTTCTTTTAAAGTTTTCATATTAGGTATATTTCTAATTTAATAAATAGCACAATATTTACAAGAAATTTGGATGATAAAGTATCACACACATGCTAAAGGGAAAAAAAATTAAGGCCTTAATCATCAACTTTTATCATCTAAAAATATTTGCCTCTGAATGTCATAAAAGCAATTATTATAATGTACCTATGATGAATTTGGTGTAAAACTTTTAGAATTTTTACAAAGAAATAATTTTTAAAAAATATGTTTATTTCCTTACACAACACATTTAATCTTGTCATAGAGTTTTCAAGGTTATAATCTAGTTTAAGTTGTCTGAGTTGATAATACATAAAGAATCCCAATTAGGATGAAATAAGTTTCTAAATGCCTATTTCTGAAAAATAATTTGTGCTATTGGTGAACACTTATAAATCTAACAATCATTATTTTAAATAAAAGCAATCATAATTCAATAACACAGCTTTCCTACTGTTATATTTTCCTTTCCCCAAAAGATACAATATTTAAGTGGAATTTTAGATGATAAAATGAAATTCCTTCCGTTAAACACACAAACTACAAAAAGAAATTCAGCAATGTGATACTATTTTTTGGACTTAAGGAACCTTTTCATCTAAAAATATTTGTACTTGAAGGTGCTAAAACAAAACTATTACAATTGAGTGATACATATATTTATATATAACACTATGCACTATGCAATACAATTATGTACACAAGGAGTTAAATCAATGCAGTCGCATATACAGGGGGTTACTCCTCCTCAATAAGCAGAAGAGAAAGTCCATAGATGTTTAGTTTTTTATAAAAAGATTATACATTTATTTATGCAGTTTTATAATATTTTAGCCAAATTCTAATAAAATATGCACTTGCATTAAGTTATACTATGCAAAATGGCAGGGAAATTAATCACAAAAATGTTTCTTTTGGGATACTTTCATCTAAACCAGGGATGGGCAAACTAAGACCCGTGGGCCAACTCTCACCTGCCGGAAGAATTTATCCGGCTATCGGATGGATTTTTAAGTTGCCGTTATGAGGCAAATTAAAAGAAATGCATATTTATACATTATATATCCATCACCTTTTCTACTTTGGTTAAACATTGTATCCCAAATGTATTATCTTATGCCCAGAAGATCAGTGCTATGTTTGCTTCTTACATATGTGAACAAGTGTTTTCAACTATGAACCTTAGAAATAATTTAAGAAGTGGACTGACAAATGAGCCATTATCCTCATTCCTTAAAATCTTTTACATCTCACTTTGAATCTCAATATAAGGAACTTTTAAATATGAAATTGAAATTTTGTTCATACAATTAAGATATTTAAATCATAATACTTGTATATTGTTTTTAAAATTTTGGAAAAATTAATCTTGTCTCACCAATTTTTTTTTTTTTTTTTTTTTTTTTTTTCAATTTTTGGCCCATGATCGAAAAAGTTTGCCCATCCCTGATCTAAATCCTCCTCCCCCCTAAAAAAAAAAAAAACCTGTGCATGGAAGAAATATAAAAATAAAATGTATTTGTCCCACTAAAGAGAACACTAAACCCATCTAAGAATTGTGTAAGTTATGATCTAGCTTACCTCCTCTGAGTTCATAATACATGCAGGAGGAATCCCAAGCAGAGGCACATATGTAGGAAAAGATGGAGACAATCTTCCAAAGTCATAAGGAACCATAAACCTATCACACTGAAAGAAAAATAAAATATTACTACTGTGTAGGTTAATACATTTTATAAAAAGAAAATATATGTAGAGAGGACAGTGCCACCTTAATACATGGGATGGCTTACTTCAAAAATCTATAAGCATAGGGGCACCATGCTAATCCAGTGAAATAACCAATAAATAGTGGACCAATACATTGAAACCCAAAGTCCATTGTGTATTTACATAAAACATTATGCACTTTTATTATATTTTTCTCAAATTATAATATAATAAGTACTTATTTGACAAAAAGCTAGGACATCACAAACGAAAATATATGTATGTAGTGTTTTTGTTTCCTCCCCCCCCCCTCCACAGAAAAGAAGTCTGTGTATTGATTTGTGCTGTGTGCTAATCTGTATATTAAGAAGTCAGTAGTTGAGTTTGCTCAGTATAACAATGCAATAAACTTTTGAGTTACAAACTGTTTTTTTATATTTTTGTCATTAAAATACCTTTTAAATTCTGATAAGATTGAAATTAAAACTTCAAAACTTCGCAGTTTCTGAGTTTTAACTCTCTATAAAAATAATTTAAATAAAAAGAAATATTATTAAAAATGGTGCCTGCTACTGCCGAAAGTTCAATTAAAATTAGGAAGACAGCATTTCCCGATCACTCATTATAATCTACTATTAATCACTACTTCGAATATATAACAAATATTCTTTCAATTACTTTCAAAAACACATTTATCGAAAGGACATCATGCATTTTACAAACGATTTTGTATTTTTCGCGCTAGACATACTCATAAGATAAAATTGAGATTGAGACGAATTGAGAAACAGACATCGTTTAGAGATCCTATAATTTTCACATTCTGATTTTTCTGAATGTGATAATTAATAATTTTCTTAAGTTAGCACATCTTTTTTAAAAACAACAAATGACGACGTATTTAAAGACGAGTACGAGGTTGTTTTGATGCACGTTTTAATTATGTTACGAAAATGACTTTTTGTTCCCCTTCAGTTGTACAACCGACGGGTGAAAAAAAACAGACGTCCTTTTTTTTTCTGGTGATGGCATCCCCGCAGGCTGTTCGACAGGAAGGTTCAAGCCCGCCACGCCCTTGATACGCGTAATCTTCCCTTCGATTACAGCAACAGAAGTGTATCTCGTCTAATTAGAAGGAGCTGGAAACAAACGAAGGGAATCAAAGCGTGTCTTCCTGCCAAGTGTATTGACACCGAACGACCATTCGCCCGAGAACTCCCTGCTTGCTGTTCCAGAAGAATTTTTCCCTGAGAGGGAAGACGGAGATAAGCAATTCCAAATGGGTAACAGTGGATCACATGTGTGGAGATGCAAACAGAATCGATAATTATAATTATGCCGCGCACAGAACGCGAACTCCGGAGGGGTGGGAGGACGGTGTAAAAGGACAAAGGGCGGGAATTTGAACACAGTCAGCCGCTGTAGCTTTTAACTAACTGGGATGACCAACATTCTTGTTTACAGAAAATAAACTCGGGAAAATAATATTTTATAGTTAGCACACAGGGATCGATCAAGACAAGTTGAGCTCAGAGCCTGATGTCCGGAGCTCCCCAACCTGATACTTGACTACTGTTACACTAAAGTTCAGTATAACGTTCAATCAATTTGTAAAAAATATAACAACTTTCTTTACAAGATACTATAAGAAGTTTATTAATACCAAAAAAGTATAAATTTGACATTTGATTTTTATAATTTCCCAATAAAAACTGCCATTTGCTTTTATATAACTTTCATAAAGTAAAGTTTCACGAAGTGTTGAAGAATCAACTTGACAGATGTTTAAAGTTTGCTAATTAAATAAAAATTTAATTTTGAAACTAGGCATAAAATTTTGGAGCTCCAAAAATCAGGAGGTCCACTTGGCTCATGTTTTTAATCAGGTCCTGATAGTATGAGAGAAACTATGTAAATGTAAGGAGAAAGGACAGAAAAGAAATACCAAAATGTCCAAAACGAGTTCTTAGAACCCAAACAGCGAGAGTCCGGTTAATGGCGTCAACACTAAAGCTCAACTAATATATTAATAATTTAGTACGTAAATTTTTAATACATCCGAAAGAAATGGCAAAACTCCCAATGAATACTGCTTCATATCTGCTTTAAAATTCCTCTTACAAAAATAAATACCCATGCCAACTATATGGAAATGAATTTTTAGCATAAAATAACTGTGTTGATAATTTCCCGCGTAAAGACGTACTTCAAATGATATAGCAAAAATTGATAATGTAAGATAAAACCAAAGCCACTGTTGCTTTACATGTTCTTTGAATTTTCAAAGCTAATAGAAAAAAAGTAAAAAATTAATATCCCCCCCTGAATTGGCGGAATACATAAAAGGCTAATTAATGCTGGTGTCGTTGACTTAAAGCATTTTTAGTTTATTTCTTCTCTCTTAAAAATAATACAAGATATTTTCTGAATAGAGCATAAATGTTAGGCCTACAGAGATAGGTCATTTTTTAACCTTTCAGATTTTTGTAATACAATACGAAAGAGTATTACTTACACTTTATAAATTATTATTATATATAATTGTAAATACCGCTATTACATGTTTTGGGATAAGAAAGATAGATTTAATTGGCTTAACATTTGTAATTCAGAAGGTAGTCTATACTAGGAAGCTTGGCTGGGTTGATAGATTATTCCCCATTATGTAACTCAAAGTGATAGCCAAGATTTAGTATCGGGAAGGCGGCGAGCTCAAGCTCGAACTGGACTGACCTCCCCCCCCCCACACACAGATATTTTCGCTACTTTTCAATTAAAACAAATAAAATTTAAGTAAAAAACTACATAAAATTTAATGTTGTATACATTTAAAAAATTATGCATTATCTTGTATCACATGTTTTAATAAATGCATAACACAATTTGGAACAAAAAACATTAAAATAAATAATAGATAAATATTTTTAAAAATTGAAACTTTTATTTGAGAAAATAAATTTTGACTAAGTACGCTGTTAAAAAAAAATATTTGAAAATGTACTTTTATTTCAGTGTTAAAAATGCAATACAATGTTGTAGTTACTCATTCCTCCTAGTGATAAGGGAAGCTTACACCACATCCAATAGATCCAATCGCAATATGCGACTGGCTTAGGTACCCTAAGCTTCACTTGAACCAGGAACCGCGAGGGATGAAGACTGACTAAAGCTCAAGAAAGGGTAAGTATTTTGTTTGATGAGCACCGCTACGGTGAAAGAAAGATTTTGCTCAAGTGGATCCTCGAATTGCAGAAGCAGGGACCAAGCAAAAGGATCCCCTCCAAGATTTGAAATGCCCCTTCCATAGGTTTGGGAACTTGAAGGACATTGCGACCACGAACCTATTTTCCGTATCCCAGCCACCATTAATGAACACAGCGGGCTTCGATCCTCCAAGCTCATGGTTACGAGATCCTTGCCTTTGCTGACTAAGCTACCGCGGATCACGCAATACAGTAAACACCAGAATATTGGGGTGACGAGAAAGTCCGCCGAGTCAAGTGGGCAGTAAGTCCTTGTCAATACATTTCATGTGTCACAAAAAGTTGACCATAGTGCTTGAAACCACAGAAACTATATATATATTTTACAAATGTAATAGTCAATCAAAAATATATGATATAAATTCTTGATCTACTCCGATCAGTGAGCACCTCTCCCTCCCGCAAGAGAACTATGAACTAAGGTCTATACATTCACATTTATAAGAAAAGGTTTTATATCACCAACTAAAGTGTCTATAAAGAAATTAGTTTTCAATTTATCGAATGGGGTAATCAGAAGACAATTTGGTTATTGCTTAACAGGAAGAAGTCTATTTATTGGGTTTTATTGAATAGACAGAACTAGTATAATATTGAGTTTTATTGAATAGACAAGAGCTAGTATCGTATTTATTTAATAGACAAGAGCCAGTACCGTATTTATTAAATAGACAGAGCAAGTATAGTATTTATTAATGCGTAACGCGCAACTAAAATTTGAAATACAAGTAACTTTCCATAGATTGTAAACTAATTGCTAAGCGAATCAAATGAATCAGGCTCCAATGCTTCTTCAGCCGAACGATGGCCGATTGGTTAGGGAGCTGACCTTCGGTACCGGAGTTCGTGGGTTCGAATCCCACAGTGGCATGGATGTTCGTAGCCGTTCGGAATCGGCTTTAAGCTGTCGGTCCCGGTCTCATTAGCCCTCGTGTTGCAAAAAGTAGACCGTAGCACTCTAAACCAAACCAAACCAACGCTTCTTTAATGTTCTAAAGATGAATATCCTTAAAGAATTCCACCACACTCCGTAGGTCATCTTCCTTTTTATGTGGTATTATACGAGGGATTGTATCGTGGCATTTAGGTTTCAAGCAGGGGAATATGTGACAGTAGTTTAAATTGAAAATTCATCGTTTACAGTTAATGATTAAATACGCAGTAGTAATGAAATGTAGATGCAGCAAAACTTCTGTTGAGTAAGAATTCCTTTTTTACCTTTTCCCCTGGAGTATGTCTTTATTGATACGTATATAGGGTGATTACAGGAAAAAGTAAAAATTATTCCGTGTATAACGCGAGGCTTGAGTTTTAGAGCTAAATTTTTGAGAAAAAAAAGTATGCGTTATACACGACTAAATACGGAAAATGAAAGAAAAATACGTAGAAAAGTCAGCCATAGGGAAACTATGTTAATTGATTCTACTAAGCATTCGCGCATTTGAGCAGTTGAATACTTAATTCTTTACTGCAAACGGAATGGGGAAAAAAAACGTAAAATGAAGACTTCTGACCTGATGCCGGGCAAGCATGATGAACCATTGCTTTATTAATATTCATGATTAAAACGGATGTCGAAGCAGAGAATTTTTATAACTCGTTAGACATTAGCTAGATCATGAAACATTGCAAAGGAAGAGGTTTAGTACGGCCAAATTTTAAGACAGATGGTTATATTTAAGTGAGTGAGTGCATTTAAATGGATGAAGACTTCAGTTTTTAACTTTCGTCTAAAGATATCCAGCGACAAATAAAGTTTACCAGTTATCAGGGTTGTATCGGTTTTAACCATGGGGGTTTAAGCCAGTGGTTTTTAACCGTCCTGTTGAATATCAATTTTGACCACTGAAATTCACTTTTCAATATATTTAATACTAATCGAACATAGTTTATTAGCGTGTGATAAAGGCACGTTACATTTGTTAAAAATGTCATAATATAAATAACACCAGCAAAAAACAAATATAACATAACACAAGATAAAAAAAAAAAAAAAAAAAAAAAAAAAAAAAAAAAAAAAAAAAAAAAAAAAAAATTTTTTTTAAATACAAGCTGTTTTATATGTAAATTATGTTGAATTCAAAAAGCGGTTACAAGTAACAAGTTTTGTAGTTGTCTCTAAATTTAAACGATTTCGTAATTAATTTTGGATTACACCAAACTTTGCCCAACAGTTCATTAGATGTATTGTAAAATCAACAAATTTTATGTTAATTTTATTTCATTGCGACCAGACATCAGGTCCAAGTGTATTTTATGTTTTTTTGCTGAACTGGATACATTTTTACAATTGCATGTGCATGGTTCATTTTTAAGCATGTTAAATCTCATGAACTTGTTAGTATAATATTTCGTTTAACTTCACTACTATTTTAATTGCTTATTAAAAGTCACTTCTATGTACAAAAGATATTATACATTAAAATTAAAACCGCATAAAACTATTTTTTAACAATTCTGACCATTTTTGGACGGTTAAAATCACTTTTATCCAGGGTACTGATCAAAATTACAACCCTGCCAGTTATATTTTTTTCGAAGCGAAATACTTCATCAGAATAATTTTCGACAGTTAATCCGATTGTATTAAAACAAGTTTTCTTTTCTATTCAGTATCTTGGAATTACATAATACGCGAAACTTTTAAAATCAATTTCGACCCACCTTTTTATGTTGAGAAATTATTAAAGTACACTGATGATTCGTATTCAGACTTCTACTGATGATGATTGGTTACTACAGTTCTGTGAATTCAGATTTTCATTGAAATGCAATAATATATATATATATATATATATATATATATATATATATATATATATATATATATATATATATATATATATATATATATATATATATATATATATATATACTAAATGCATGGGTCAGGGTTCATACGCAATTTTCGGAGTTCGTGGGTTCGAATCCCACTATAGCATCGATATTCGTAGCCGTTCGGAATCGGCGTTAAGCAGTAGGTCCGGGTATCATTAGCCCTCGTATGCAAAACAGTAGACCGTAGCGCTCCAAACCAAAACTCATACGCATTTTTGAAAATAAAAAAGCAGGAGTTTTGCTGCAAAAAATGATATTTTTCAGAACTACTTTTATGAATTCAAAAACCTATTTTACTAGTATCAATATTCTTTTTAATAAGGATATTTTCCCAATTACATATCCTTTAAAGTAGTTTTATCAATTTAAATGAAATTTAAAAGTAAACAGTTAAATGAACAAACTTTTTAATACTCATTCTGTAAATTGCAACTAGAGATGAGACGGATATCTGGCAACTTTGCAGTATCCGTATGATTTTTAAATATCCGGAACCAAATAAGGATTTCTATAAATCAAAAGGAGTTAGGAAGGAGATAGTACCAAAATTCAGGAGATAGAGGAACATACAAAAAAATTCCTTAAGGGGACACATCCCGTTTAAGCAAAATGGAAGATTTTTTTCTTATTTTCCGCTTAATCATATTATGCTTGATTATTATCGCAAATACGTGGTATTTCAGCATTTGTTCTCTACTATTATTTAATTAGTTTTGCTAACTTTACTTTGTTTCTAAGAAAGAAAAGAACTTAATAAACTTAATAGAACTTAATAAAGTGAAGTGAGAGCATGGTTAAAAATGTCTTTAATTTTTCTGATATATTTGTAAACTTATAACAACACAAACTGGTTTTATCAATAATTTTTGATATTTTGTGAACAATAATTATTAGGTATAATTCTACACCCATTTATATTTTTTTAAAGTATCAGAAATACATTACTTCAGGGAATTGGATTTTCAAAAAAAAAGCTAAAATAATATTTTTTAAAATTCTATTTCAAATACTAAAAGTACTAAACGAAATAAACAACGACGTAAAACGCAGGCAGAATTTCATCGTAAGTCTATAATGTATTTACTGTGAAAATTTGAAATTAATATGCGCTTTATTGTTTTAATTTACAGAGCAAGCAAGTTGAAAAAACGCCATTATCAGTAAAATGCATTTAAAGTTTTTATAGCTTCCTTATAAGCTATGAGCCGAACAATGGCCGATTGATTGGTTAGGGTGCTTGCCTTCGGTATCGGAGTTCGTATCCCACTGTGGCATGGATGTTCGTAGCCGTTCGGAATCGGCTTTAAGCTGTAGGTCCCGGTCTCATTTGCCCTCGTGTTGAAAAAAGTAGCTCTCCAAACAAACAAACAAAAAAACTTTTTATATAAAGTGAAGTAAGAGCTTGGTTAAATTTTTTTTTTAATTTTCTGATATACTGTGTGCAGAACTTATAACAACACAAAATGAGTTTTATCAATAATTTTTGATTTTTTGTAAACAATAATTATTAGGTATAATTCTACACCCATTTATATTTTTTAACAGTATCAAAAATATATTACATCAGGGAATTGGATTTTCAAAAAAGTTAAAATAATATTTTAAAATTCCATTTCAAATACTATAAAAGTACTAAACGAAATAAACAACGGCGTAGGCAGAATTTCATAGTAGGTCTATAACGAATTTACAGTAAAAATTGGAAATTAATATGCGCTCTAGTGTTTTAATTTACAGAGCAAGCACGTTGAAAAACACCATTATCAGTAAAATGCATTTAAAGTTTTTATAGCTTCCCTTAAAGCTATGATATTAAAAATACAAAAAATTGTATTTACAAGTTCTAATTCAATGAAGTTTGTTTTAAAAGATTCAAAAATATCTAGAGGTTTTAAACACCTAAAAATAAATTTAAAAAAAAAAATGAATTTTTGAAGGTTCAAAGGTGAAGGCATCCCCTCAATATCGGATTTTTGAAGGAGCGTACTAATCCTGACGGGTATATCAGCTGGTATTATTAATTTTCAAACTTGTCCGAGCACAGGACATGCGTCGTATGATTATACGAACAATTTCTCCGCTTTCAAAAACGCACGGAAATAATATATAAAGCCTAACAGCTGGGTATACTTTCAAATGCATAACCTGTTTCACAATGAGGTTTTGTCTGCAGAGAACATAAAAACAGGGGGGTAAATATTCAACAGCTATTATTTTAGATCTCGTGTTGACAAGGGTACACTTTACGCGCAACGCAACTCGAAAAATATGGCAAAAATCTCGCCTGCAGTTCTCAGAATATACAATCATCCCTTTCAGTGAGCTAAGTAATCATACAGTGAAAAACTCAGAAGTATGTCAAAGTCACTGACGTCAGATGACGCGCATGGTTTTTCATCATAGAACTGCAGCAGTACGTGTACCTCGTAATATAACAGTCATGGATACATACACCGTATCGATATTTTCAGTCGCATGCATCATACTAGTTTTTTTTTTTTTCAAACGTACAAAATACCTACATTTTTTTTCTGCTAATGGACCAAACTGCGGTGCAAAAATACAGCGGTGTAAGTTTCTTGTTTTTTCTTTCTTTTTGGACGGAGGAAAGGGGAGAAAGAAGAGACATGCGTGTGTATACTTCAGATTCATACACATGCGTGTGTATACTTCAGAATGACTCTACATCAACTCACGAACTTTTAAGGCAAATTATTTATAGATAGTATTTTCATAATTAGGTTCGTTTTACATTAGTTTTCAGGATCTGTTTAAAGTTACTTAATTGATTTTATTAAACACTATTTTTTTTTCAAAAAATTCTATTTTTAACGAGATGCTTTGTACGTAAAATGATAACAGTGCTACGTTATCTTTAAATATCGTTTTAAGAATAATCGTATAAACATACTTGTGATTAAAAACAAAGATATAAAATTTGATCCCATAAAAAAACCCAAACAATTTTTAATTTTGAAAATTACTGTTTAACCCTTTAGCGAAAAGCGGTTTTCTAGCGAAACCCGCAATTAACCATTTTTTCTCTGCCTTTTAGAGACATATGATGAATTTTTTACGATTTTTTTTTTATATTTGTAGCATTTTAAACTTACAACAGTGGTAACACAATACTAAATTTATTTTTCATTTTGAAATATGTGTATTTAAACTTGCTTTAACAAGAAAGTCAGTTATTCATTTTTTTTCACTTGTACTTGTTTTCAGGATCTGTTTAAAGTTACTTAATTGATTTTATTAAACACTAATTTTTTTTTCAAAAAATGCTTAATTTTAATGAGATGTTTTGTACATAAAATGATAACAGTGCTAAGTTATCTTTAAATATCGCTTTAAGAATAATCGTCTAAGCATACTTCCGATTAAAAACAAAGATATAAAATTTGATCCCATAAAAAAACCCCAAACAATTTTTATTTTTGAAAATTACTGTTTAACCCTTTAGCGGACAGCGGTTTTCTAGTGAAACCACCAATTAACCATTTTTTCTCTGCCTTTTAGAGACATATGAATGAATTTTTTACGATTTTCTTTTTATATTTGTAGCATTTTAAACTTACAACAGTTGGTAACACAATACTAAATTTATTTTTCATTTTGAAATATGTGTATTTAAACTTGCTTTACCAAGAAAGTCAGTTATTCATTTTTTTTTTCATTTGTTACCCCCTCAAAAATATCTATCCAAACATTGCTTATAAATTGTTAATTTATTCTTTATACATTTTTCAAGATACTTATTGTTTTTCCAACATAATAAAAATTAAAAAAAATATATATTTACAGTGTACAAGGGAAGGGTTTATCAGTTAAACTACCCGTCAAACCTTCCTAAGTTTAAGGATTCCTAAGTCTTAGGTAAACCCTTAAAGAATGTAAAGAAATGTTTTCATATGTTTTAGATCATATATTTCATATATTTTCATATATATAAAGATCACAAATAATATCGATAAATTAATATTATAATATTATAAATTTAAATAATATAATATTATGAAAATATAATATTTATATCATATATTTCATATATTTTCATATATATAAAGATCACAAATAATATTTATAAACTAATTTATTAAATTCTAAAGAATTTATGTTAGTGATCTGTAAAGGGTTAATGCATTTATGCTTAAGTACATGGTTAAAACTGGACATCCGTTTTTTACATGTTTATAATTTTAATTTTTTGCACATTCAAGTTTGCACATTCAGTGTGCAAGTCCGACCTTGGTTAATATACGTGGGTATGGAAATAAACTAAATAATACTTGTTGTATTCGGGAAAAAAGCAGTAAGTATATAACTGAATAAATACAAAAATGCAAACGATGCTTTGGGAAGAAGGTTCGGGATTTATCTCTTTATCACCAGAAAATTAGAGGGACCCAAACACAAATAGCCTGAAGGATCCAGCTAAGGAACTGTCTTCGAATTCTATATTTCATGAATGTCAATTACGAAAATGATTAAATGAATAGAAAAGCAAAAGAAATGTAGAAACAGTTTCCTATCTCCTCACTTACCCGAAATACAGTTCTTCGAATTCAGCCCCGAATTCTGAAAGACGCTAATGGCTATCAAATTGCTATGTTCAGTAATAACAATTCATTTTGGGACAATGGAAAAAACACCAGACCAGTACCTCCCATGGCCATGCTACGCAAGATATGTGTCGCCTCGTGTCTGTGGGAACATCAGCTGTAAGTTACTTGCGGCAGACAAGGTTATTGTTGAGCAACACTCCTTCAGATAAGGAATCTGCTCAAAGAATCTACAGGTGTTGCTTCTTTAGCCACACCTAACCGATAACGAAAAATGGCACAAAAACGCCTGTTTATCTTCTTTCCCCCAGCGTCTACAAAGGGGATTTCAATTGTCCCTTCCCGGGAATAGCAGATGGAAAGAGATAGGGCGTTTAAGACAGGGGCGTGTCTCAAAGGTCGTTGGGATGATATTTAGTGGCAGGAGAGGGAAAAAAATGCGACATGTTATAAAATATAAAGGACGACTTCTCTTTAAGAGAAAAAAGAAGTTTAAAAACATCTAGCTTGCAACGTTGTTAATAAAAAGAAAATGCATACTCGTATCAAAACAAAGTAAAAAAGAAGAAGATAAAGAAAAGATAAAATAACGTACTGCTCATTAAAAGTTGTATGTAATTCTCCCGAAATTTCCCAATAAATGACACCTGTGCTTCAAACTTGAATAGCACAAACTGTTCATTCTCTAAACAACACAAAGTTACGATACAACGTTAAAATATCTTGGCCTAAATGAGTTAAAAGCAGAAACTTCTCAGAAAGGAGAAAACCGGAGAGTAAGAAAAAAAAATCAGAAAAGACGACCAAAAAAAAAATCGTTTATTTTGAGAATGAATTCTACTTTGAAACTTTAAACACACAGTTATTTAAAAAAGTTTATGCTATTAACTTAAACGAAAGAAATTATTCATGCACTTTTCGATGAATACATGAAAGCAATTTGAAAAACGAGGATTATAGGACATTGTTCACGTTTCAAAGTTGCCTGTTCACTACACGCGGTAATCAGATTATTTTATGAATGTAAATATTTCAATCAGGTTATCTGGATCATTCTGGCACTTAAAGTTCACGTGACTTAGACGCATTATCAGGACGACTGATGATTTCAACTAACAACAAAAATAAAACAAAAATGTTCCTATGGAAACTACACGGGACGTTTACCAAAGCAAACTAAATAAGGGCTAGTCACTTATTTGGCAACATGGCCAATGACTCTTCCCTCCTAACTCTTGCCCGTTTTAAGTTCTAAGAATACGTGATATTATCTACACAAGTAATGGATTTAATCGAAAATAATCACAAAAATATTTCGCACTCAACACACATGCCCTTTACTTAGTTTAAAAACTGTTATATTTGGGTTACAATTTATACATACCCTTTCCCTCACATTAAAATACTTTAACCCTTTTCATACTGATGGTACTTAAAAGCACCGCTTCAGTCTAACGCCTATATATTCCTAATAAAGCTGTTTTTCCTGACTGTACTCATAAGGACATGAACGGTGTAGTTCCTACAGTTGAAAAGAAATGACAACACCAATTAGGAATCCTTTTTATTCACATGGTAAGGATTTTATAATTGGTGTTCTGCATTCGAATGTCATTTTGTGGTACAGTTGATACACATGTTGTTCAATTGAGTAAATTTAGTGGTTTATTACCGGTTATTTGGTACTATTATTTATTTTTATTTTTATACTAAGGTAGGTAAGCATTTCATTTGTTTTATTCATAATTTAATGTTTTATTTTCTATCACAGAGTCAAAAAATATATGTTGGTACAAGAAAGTGCCAGCTGCTAAATTAACTACTAAAATACACTACTTACTAAAATACACACTAGTATTTTCAACTAAATAATTGCTAAGCCAGTAGAAAATGATGACACAAAATGAAACTATCTTTGATTTCTCAAACCCATGAATATACTACGCCTAAAGGTTAAACTTTATTATAGGACATTCAATTTCCGTTTGAAAGTTATAATTATGAGTAAGTGGATTTTAGCTAGAAATAAAATACAGTGACTAGAAACAAGTACACACATATCCCATCGAGAAATTTGAAAACTTATTCTGTTAGATATTCAGTGATTCATATACTGGAGGAATCACAGATAGCCATTTATATAATCTGAACGTTACTTTTTAAAGCATTTCATGCCTTGAGTTTGGATTCGAATATTGCTGCTGGAATAGATTTTTATTTAAATTTTACATTTATTTTTTTCCTGTTTTATATGAATTTATTTTTTAATCCTGCCGCAATCTTTTATAAGTTTCCTAGATCTAATATGAGCTTTCGGAAGCCCACGACTAATTAATTTTTATTTATTTATTGAATGTTTAGAGATATAGACAGTTAGAAAAAGAGAGATGTCATAGTACTATCTGATCATTTCTCTAGTTTGTTATATTAGTTATTACATTTCGAATTATGATCATTGTATTATTTTATTTACTAAATATGTAGTAATGGCTTGAAAAGCTTGCAGTTTTGAATTGAGATATTACAATATTTAAAAACCTCTGTACCTCAAAAACCTGTCTGCCTCGAATTTTTTCAATTCCCGCGAAATTCGAGATAGACAAGTTTAATTTGTGTACATATATTAGATATGTACCCATAAGATTTCAAAAGGCGTTATACAACCGCAATCTGTTCTGGTTTTTCCGTGTGTAACTTAAAACAATGAAAGAGAGAGAGAGAGAGAAAAAGGATGGAGTTAAATTGTATGTTTCCTGCATTTCCCAAGCGACAGCGAGAAACAGCAGCAGTAGGCAATTTCGATCCGAGACGACTCCTTTCAGTGACGCCAACACAGAGACAGCCGCGAAGGCCCACGCGCTCTTGGAGGGCACGTCTATTCGGGACAACAGTCACACACACCTGAGAACACACAGAACCCCAGGAAAAATCGCTCTCGCTGTTCCCTTCCTGCTCTCTGTGGCCGGCACGGAATCCGTGATGCATGGCCAGAGAGAAGATCTTCTTCCCCCGAGTTCACCCTTTTCCGTTCCCACGTTCTCAAGTGAGCCGGCGCCCGCCACGCCCCTGTACCCACGCCAAGCGGAGCGTCCCGAAAACGACGATGATCCCCTTCCCTCCACCCCACCTCACAACTCGCTCGTCCCTCAGGACGACGACGGTGATGATGATGATCCACTTACTTTCGCGAAAAGACGCCTGGGTGAAAACTCTTTTGACCGGACGCGCAAAACGAGAAAGTCGGCGGTTATCAGAGCAGAATAGACTTAAAAATTCCCTTCCAAAAAAGGACGAACTCCGGAAAAATACGCGTCCGTACATGCCGACGTGTCATTTACGGAAAGATTACGCTCGCGAGTGCAGATGCATGTTTAGAATGAGAGGGCATTTGCAGGTCTTTAACACTTCAGCTTAAATTGAAGCAGAGTTGTAGAAAAGTCTAAACCTCCACTGGCTTAAACGCTCCGGGGAATTTCGACCAGGCATTCTTACTAATTATTTCTGTGAATTTATTATCTATATTATCCGTACATTACTGGATAGTGGCATAGGAGGGAAATAAAAGTATGAAAATATATGACAATGCATTAATTAGAAGCAAAACCGTAGCGAACAATTGCTGTATTTATTATATATTACATAAGCATGGGTTGCTTTAGAGATATGTGTTCTATTCTAAAAAAAAAAAATAGTCTTTGGGAGAGCAAATTAGTATTCAAAAAAATTAAACATTCGACCACAAACTTCAACATCAGCAACAACCTTTATTTTCTTTTTCCAACTCTTTTCACGTTGCCACCGGCGGGAAAACAAAAACAGCCGAGCTCGCGACAATATGAATTGAAGTGGGAACCTCTTCATCGAAGATTTCTCTCTACACCCCTAATTATAGAGGGTTTAGGTCCAAATGATGCCCTATTTTCCCCGGTTCAGACCAGGCGATTAAATTTATCACATAATAAGTAAAAGTAACATTTTTACAAGCATTATGACGTCATTTCTGTAGCCATCCCATTTAATCATTTCTTATTTTAAATTATTTAAATATTGTCTGCATTATTTTCATACGTTTTATCACTGAACTTAGATATTACGTCAATAATTTTCTTTTATATTTGGCTTAAATAATAGATCAGGTACGTATGTGATAATTTCAAATTTAATCATCGATTATTTTGTGTTGTGATCAAAACTTTATCTTCGGTATTAACAACAAATTCTTTTCATAAAAAGTCTAGGGCTTATTCACACTAATAAATCTAGCGTTTAAGTTATATATATCTTTGAAAATTAAGAAGTTCGTTCGTTTGTGTGTTTGCTTTTTATGTACAGTTTGCAATCGATTCGCTAGTACATCCATCATATATACCGCCAAATAATCATGTTATATTAAAACCTCTGCTCTCCATCCTATAACAATATGACGATAAATAAAGTTTCAATCATTATAAAGATACAAATTATGAACGTGTACCAGATATTCTCAGATAAACTATCCTGCCTTAAAGGGTATTTACATTTCTGGAAAATTAAAAATTTTGTGATCCGTCATATGACTATGTAAGTTATGCACACAAGGAAATCTGAATACGTTTTAACTCGTTTTGCTTTTATATAAAGATACATCATTCCAAAGTTAAGTTAAATTGATAGATTCAAAATTAACATCACACGTCAATATCAACAAATTTAATCTTTTATCTAAGATACTCGCCAAACCCAGAACTGCACATCGCAACACAACAAAGGCGCTTTACATAAATGACGCTTTGCCTATAAACTGAACAGGCTATAAGTATGTGATATGTAGTCTGACCTTGACCTAAGCCATAGAGTGATTAACACATATTATGTAAGGATTGTGTTCATTCAGGATAATATTCGCCAAACACAGAATTTGCACATCGCAAACACAACACAAGTGGCGCTTTACATAAAATGACGCTTTGCCTATACATTGAACAGGCTATATTCTAGTATGTGATATGTATAGTTTACTTTGATAAATCCAGAAGTGATTAACACATATTATGTAAGGATTGCTGTTCTTTTCTCTCGGGAGAGATACTCGCCAAACCCAGAAGGGCTGCACATCACAAACACAACACAAAGTGACGCTTTACATAAAATGACGCTTTGCCTATACAGGCTTGAACAGGCTATATTCTAGTATGTGATATGTATGTGTGTTTGACCTTGACCTAAGCCATCCAGAGTGATTAACACATATTATGTAAGGATTGCTGTTCTTTTCTCTCAGGAGAGATACTCGCCAAACCCAGAAGGGCTGCACATCGCAAACACAACACAAAGTGACGCTTTACATAAAATGACGCTTTGCCTATACAGGCTTGAACAGGCTATATTCTAGTATGTGATATGTATGTGTGTTTTACCTTGACCTAAGCCATCCAGAGTGATTAACACATATTATGTAAGGATTGCTGTTCTTTTCTCTCAGGATAGATATTCGCCAAACACAGAAGGGCTGCACATCGCAAACACAACACAAGGTGGCGCTTTACATAAAATGACGCTTTGCCTATACAGGCTTGAACAGGCTATATTCTAGTATGTGATATGTATGTGTGTTTGACCTTGACCTAAGCCATCCAGAGTGATTAACACATATTATGTAAGGATTGCTGTTCTTTTCTCTCAGGAGAGATACTCGCCAAACCCAGAAGGGCTGCACATCGCAAACACAACAAAGTGACGCTTTACATAAAATGACGCTTTGCCTATACAGGCTTGAACAGGTTATATTCTAGTATGTGATATATATGTGTGTTTTACCTTGACCTAAGCCATCCAGAGTGATTAACACATATTATGTAAGGATTGCTGTTCTTTTCTCTCAGGATAGATATTCGCCAAACACAGAAGGGCTGCACATCGCAAACACAACACAAGGTGGCATTTTATGCATAAAATGACGCTTTGCCTATACAGGCTTGAACAGGTTATATTCTAGTATGTGATATATGTGTGTTTTACCTTGACCTAAGCCATCCAGAGTGATTAACACATATTATGTAAGGATTGCTGTTCTTTTCTCTCAGGAGAGATACTCGCCAAACACAGAAGGGCTGCACATCGCAAACACAACACAAGGTGGCGCTTTACATAAAATGACGCTTTGCCTATACAGGCTTGAACAGGCTATATTCTAGTATGTGATATGTATGTGTGTTTTACCTTGACCTAAGCCATCCAGAGTGATTAACACATATTATGTAAGGATTGCTGTTCTTTTCTCTCAGGAGAGATACTCGCCAAACACAGAAGGGCTGCACATCGCAAACACAACACAAGGTGGCGCATTACAAAAATGACGCTTTGTCTATACAGGCTTGAACAGGCTATATTCTAGTATGTGATATATATATATATATATATATATATATGTGTGTGTGTGTGTGTGTGTTTTACCTTGCCCTAAGCCATCCAGAGTGATTTACACATATTATGTAAGGATTGCTGTATTAATTTTGAGATATGAGTTCAAGGGAGAGAACCCCTCATCCTCCGCACACACATACACGTGATAAAATTTCGCTACACCCCTGATAAGAGTAAATACGGTATTTAACATTTTGAACAAAAAACTAAATTGCTCGGCGCAACAGCCCCTATGGGACCAGGGCCTACGGTGCCAATCTCCGTTTACGTGACCAAGGACCCTGGGGTGCGAAGCATATGTTCCAGTTAGGGGGTCAATCTTACGCGGAACCCCCAGTGTTTAGTTCCCCAGCACCCTTGGTCCTCAGTTCATCTACCCACTGAAGGGATGAAAGGCCGAGTCAGCATTTTGAACAAGACCTCTCGCAAAAAACACGGCTTCAGGGGTCTTCTTACGAATATTTTAATGAATCGCAAAATCCTCTTATAATAGCTGGGAAAATTTGCTTTAAAAAATACCGAACATGATGCAAGTGATAGAAACTAATAAAGTATTTATAATTTATTTATTAGAAGAAAGTAAATTTTTGGAATTGAAAGGATGGAAGTTATGTCGCATTTACAACACAAAAATAAGCAAAGGACGTTACCAACAATATACATACTTTTATTACGAGTTTCAAATTTTTTTTTGGATGGAAAAATTACTTCTTTTACATTTATGAAAAAAGTTACTGGCAGGGAATGTGTGAATAAAAATTGATAATGAAAGAGAAGTATTAGAAGTCTTTTAAAATTTATTTCTTTAATTAAAAATTAGATTTTTACTTTAAACAAAACTTGGAAAACCTTTCAAATATGAAGTGTGACGAAGATACAGCGTTTGTTTGCTCTAGGAGGTGTTATGTTAACGAGTAATGATTGAACAGCTGGCTAACAAAAACTTTTCTAAATAATAACGTTTGTGATGACTGTACACGTGGTAGGAGTGGCGTCAAGTGTTTTTTTTTTTTTTTTAATTATATATTTTTCTGAAAGAGAAAGACAAATAATTCAAAAATAAAATTTTTTTCTTAGCTTTAAAAAAAAAAACCTTAGTTAGACAATATTTTTTAAAACTTTTCGTTCTATAATTGGTCAAGTTTATCTTAAAGAAGCTTTTGATGCAAGCCATTTGTCGCCAGTATTTCCCATCTGCCTGAACTAAAGAAATTCAATATGGCCAGTACCAATCTTTATATATAAAATTCTTCTATTCGTGTGTTTGTAATAGAACTCCTGCTAAATGGCTGGGCTGATTTTGATGAAATTTTGTGTTAGTAATTAAGTTGATTGGAGAATGGCTTAAATTTACAATTTGATCGGATAAAAAATATATTTTTATTAAAAAGTCAGAATTTCGCGTTTATCGAGATTATTATAATGCTGCTTGAAACCCTTCACTGCCAACGTATCTGTGGCGCAGTGGTCGGCGCAACGGGCTTCAGTACGAGAAGTCCCAGGATCGAATCCACGTACAGGCGATGTGGGAATTTTAATTTAATCTAACTACGTTTGTGATGACTGTACACGTGGTAGCGTCAAGTGTTTTTTTTTTTTTTTTTTTTTTTTTTTTAATTATATATTTTTCTGACTTTTCCATCAAAACGGTCCAATTTATAGCTGATTAAAAACATTTTAAAATTTTTAGATTTACAGCGTTAAAAATTTGCACAATATACGGTCAAAACGTACAAGATGGCTGGTATATATTTTTAAAGATTTTATTATTTAAGACTCAGTGCGAAAAATGCATATTTAGATTGAAAGAATTTCAGGTTTTATACATGAACCTTCCTAACACTTCGACATAAAATTTATAGTTACAGGAAATCTTTCAAGCACAATAATTTTCTATTGCATGAACAAGGGCCATAAATACACAATCTACACACTATATGCAATTTTACATAGAACTGTACTTGTGAGTCATCCAAAGAGGTCTGTGCTATATAATATCTTCTCATTGCCTATTTACGTTGATATAACAATCCCATTTTCATTCTTAACACTTCGCGTATAGGCAACGTATTTTTACGTTTTTTTTGCAGTCTGTCACTGGAGCGCGGGTCACTTAAAAATATATTTAGTAGATTTGTGGTGGATACCCACTAATCACCACAAATCTACTAAATATGTATAATTATATGTATGTGTGACATTATATGAGTGATGTTTGAGTTGCTATGCAACGCTTTGCATTTTTTTCTACAAGTTATGATTGTCAAGTTACTCGGTCTTTTGTTGCGTTATTTCGTCGTCAATTGAATTCCTATCTCCAGAACGTACAAGTCGTGTTTTGTCAATTTGGAGCTTGTTTTTATTATTGTTGAATACAAAATTGATAAAATGAGCCGTTGTGACAAAGATAGTGATGAGAAATATGCGTTGACAGATTCTCAGACTTTAATTTAAAAGTTTTTTTTTTTAATTTTTGTGATTTCGTAATTTTTTTTTTGTTAAATAATCATACAATATATATATCAAAGTGTAAAATAAAAAATGTTTCGTTAATAAAAACAAAGTAGTTTCCGATTTACTGCGATTTTTCTAAATAACTAAACTTTAGCGAGATTCACGAAAACAAAAACGGCCATTGCACGCGTAAGTTGTCCGTGAAATATACCCGCATACCAAGTGTTAAAAACAACTCTTTTTTTTTTTTTTTTTTTTTTTGTAGAGTGATGTCGAATAAGGCGTGTTTTTCTGTCCCTACTTCGAATCTCGCTGTGCGTATCATTCAGAACCTTAATGCTCTAAAACAAAAATGCCCTTTCTTTGACGCTATTCAAAGAATTCCAGAAATTTCAAATTCTTATATTACGTACCCGTTATTACTACGAATTTTCATCGATATGTGAGATTGATATCCAAAACCAAATTAGAAGACATTTTTCACATTAACCGGTCAATAATTTTTCTCACGGTAGATAAAATAAAAGCTTGCTTGCAACAAGAACTTCCCTTGAATGTCAAAACCACTACAGCGTGTTTCGTAACCTGGAGATGCGGGTGTAACTTGTCTAAGGAATATAATACCCGGTTACGAGGTTTTTTTTTCAAGAATCAGATGAGTAAAGGATGCCGTTCGCTTTTTGGAAGTATCTGACGTTTTACTTAATGAATGCTGACAGGCTAAGCAAATTGAAGTTTAATAGGTTTGTGATCCGTGACTGGTTAGAATTCCGAAGCTGACAGAAAGCATAAAACTCCCCAAGGAAACGATAAGCATTATAAATGAATACCATGAAGGTGAACCACCGGGGGGTCCGAATCGTTAATGAGATAGTTTTTAAGTTTATTAAACTTAAAAGATTGATACTTCAACATTAATAGCCAAAATGCAATTATTTTCTAACTAAAATCATATGAGTTATATAATGAATAATGCTACAGAATAACACCGGTATGAGTTTATTTACTCATTCGATAATACTAAAATAAGATGCATTATGTTTTAAATAAATGTATCAGGTCAGTCAGGGCTCTATTTGTCAAATTTTTAAGAAAGGTGACAGAACGGACTGCTGCAACTATCGCGGAATAACTCTTTTGAACACATCTTTAAAATTTTTTCAAACATTCTGTACAATAGACTATTACCCCATGCTGATAAGGTCATCGGAAATTATCAATGTGGCTTCTTAGAGTTAGGTCAACTACTGACCAAATGCACGCCTTGAGACAGATATTGGAGAAGGCTAAAGAATTTAATATCTATACATACTACCTCTTTATAGATTTTAAAGCTGCATATGACAGCATTATTCGAACGAAACTTAATGAAGCAATGGAGGAATTCAATATACCAACTAAATTAATTAATCTAACAAAAACTACACTTAAGAGAGTTTAATGTTTTATCATTTCAGTTAAGTTCAATGAATAACTATTTCAAAGTATACACTTATGATAATATGTATGTGTGCGTGTGATTATAACTAACTAGCTTATTCTCAAAACTTATTAAATTACTTAGCATGATTTGAAATTTCTTTTTAACTTAAAGCGGGTTAATTTAAATATGAAAATGAGATGGAAATTCCGTGATGAATGGAGATTTCATTTGTACTAGGATAAAAAAAAAATGAAGGCTTAGAAATATTCCCTTTTGACTTATTCCTCCTAACTAAAAAGCTAACTTCGTTTCGAATAATAACTAAGGGCCTTAACGAAAATCTTATAGACGTAAAAAGTGTTAAATGATGCAAACGGACTGTGCAGCTTTGAAGCTACGGAAAATATGTTACAATTGTACTTGGTTAAACAAATTTTAAGGATAAGAATATTCCCTTTTGACTTATTCCCCTTCAAAGCTCACTTCCTTTTAAATAATAAAGGCTTTATCGAAAATCTAATAGACGTAAAAAGTGCAAAATGATGCAAACGGACTGTGCAGCTTTGAAGCTACGGAAAATACACTACAATTGTACTTGGTTGAAATTGAAGGATAAGAATATTCCCTTTTGACTTATTCCCCTTCAAAGCTCACTTCCTTTTAAATAATAAAGGTTTTTTACCGAAAATCTAATAGTCGTAAAAACTGCAAAATGATGCAAACGGACTGTGCAGCTTTGAAACTATGAAAAAAAAAATAAATAAACAAATTTGAGGTATAAAAACGACTCATAAAAAGAGATTCTTACTTCCTCTAAAACATTCTCCCAAATTCCTTTTACGCCTTTGAGCACTTTAATTTTGCATAACAGAGATGTCATAAATAAAAAGGGGAAACATGAACTCCCCGTGCAGACGGACGAATTATGTGTAATTTTGTGCACACAAAATTACACATAAAAACTCTCTCAGGATCCCATGACTCGCAGAGCGTGAGATGGTAATGAATATATAATGGCGTGAAATACCAGTATATAAACCCACTTGGCACACATTCGGGAGGAAAGAAAAAACGACTTCCTTCAATCATTTAGACAGTATCATTTTTATAAAAGGCCGTTCCCGTTCGGAAGGTTAAGAATCGTTGAAACAGGAGGTTAATAAGTAAATATACCGGGGGAATAATTCATTAGGCAAATTATCCATCACACGAAGTGCATTTGTTAGGATTACACCATCCATCACTGGGAGAGACCACAACCCGACAGCTTAACCATATGTCATTGCATCTTCGCATATGAATTGTAGTCTACGGACAGGGAATTAATAACCTATTTATACATTATTCAGTGCAAGCAACCTGTCGTATACAAAACAGTTAGATTTAATTACAGGAAGATAGCGAATCAACTCTAAAAGTTACACGATTACATTTCAAGTTTTTAGACCCGCGAATCAATTTTATATGGCTAAAATAGCAGAAACAGGCTTGCAACTGCTGAGCTACTTTCAAAAAGGTGAGAAAAGTGACAAATAATACAGAATAAGTGACTAAAAAGTGATTAAACATTGAAATAAAGCGATTTTTTTCTCCTCTTGATCACAAATGATATTATTAAGATTTTTCTATTTATTTTAACTCTAAATCAAATGATTCATGCAAGATATGATTTTAGCGTCAGATACAAAAAAGGTTAAAAGTTTTGTTTAACACATTGCCCTCAACATTGCCTTTTATTCAAGAAAATCTATAAATTAGATTTGAATATACACAATACATTAATTTTATAATCACAATTTTCTGCATATATTAATGATATTTTGAAAAATGTACATAGCTAGATTAGAGTATCTAAACAAAAATTGTGAAGGAAAAGAAAAACAGAAATGTGTGCTTTGACGTAAATTACTTTAATGTATTAAATGTAAATTTCAGTACAAATGTAGATTTCAGGAACTTCTTTACGACTTTTTAAATTCATTAAATTTAGGAAACCAAATAACTAATTACATTTTAATAAGAAAAATAAGATTAGAGCATCACATTTTTGGTCTTTTATTAAAATATTTTGTTATTAATTCATATTTTCTTTTTTAAACAACAGACTTTTGCTGTGATAACACCATGAAAAAAAGTAACTGTTTACTTAAAAAAGTGACTAAAAGTGATTAATTGTAAAATAAGTGACTAAAGGTGAGAAAAGTGACGGAATTGGAAGCCTGCAGAAACATAGTTCTAAAACGGTCAAATTCAATGGCAGATTTCAGATTGAATTTAAATGCAGACAGCGCTCATTTTGCTTGCTAAAGAATTTTCATTATAACATACTTAAAATATTTTTTAATCGTTAAATATTAAATAGCGGCATTAAAGAACTGTAACAATTCGCCTTTGATTATTAATGGTTGTCACTTCCTGCAGTATAATTTGGGGTTAGAATTAATGAGTAAAGTTTTCTCCAAAACAGAGTTTTCCAGCATTAGTATTAGAATTCCTAGTGCGTTACATAATAAGTGATATGATTGACGTGTGAGATATGTAATCTGAGCAGTTGAAAACGGATTACTGAAAAGAAAAATATTTTGTCGGCATTACCTGCAATTGTACTTTAAAACTATTCTAACAAGATGGACGGATGTTTTAACAGAAACATCTCTTTAAATTTTACAAATCTTTGGCGTCAGCTTCTTTGGGCGAGAATTTAAAGACGCCCATAAAAATTATTAAATCATAACTTAAGAATTAATTACAAGCGAGGAAATGTCCAATTTACTTGTGCTGGTCGGAACTCAAACTGACCTTTCTCTAATTACATAATACCTAGCTACTAACTTATATTTACATGAATGTGCGAGGCATGATCCTTTCTTATTGTAACTTTTGCTTTTTATCTACCAGGTGTGGCGAACCTACACATAAGGCGCATTTTCCTTCTTTTTGGATAAAGCCTTAAATTTCTAAAAGGGGTTTGTGAACAACGTTGTAGAATTTCATTGTAAAATTAAACATTATACCTTCCAGGTGTGGCGTGACTCTACACTATAAGGCACATGTTATATATTTGCGAAGAAAACCCTAAAATGTGGAAGGGGTTTTCCAGCACTTGTACACAGTGATACTCTACAAATTACGCGATGCAAAACTTTAATGATGCACATAAGCATAGCAAATTGGCTGATTTGTTGGGAAGACTACGATCCACTGTTTTGCTGTAAGAGAACTAATGAGACCGGGACTCCGGTATCAAAGAGCTATGCCCTAACCATTCGGCCTTCATTCGGCATCCGAAGCAAGTCGTTACATACATACATACATACACACACACACACTGGGGATGCTAGTTTACTTTACGAATCGTATTACCCTAGTTATAAAGGCACTTTCTCTTCAGAATTACGATGTTTAAGTCTTAAATATTTATTACGGAGATGTGGCACGATAAAATTTCAGCACGTGCAATAATGCATGGGAAATTAAGAGATAAATTAACTGATTTAATAATTTACAACGGGTCACCTACCCTCACATCTGCAAGGCATTTGGAGATTCTTCTTAATTTTTTCTTTTAACAGCACACCTTCCAACCTCTGGGAGGACATCAAAAGCCTCAGATTTTTTTATGCATGTTCTCCGAGTTAACAAGGAGATGCTTCATTTGGTTGGTGATTAGATTTAGAGCGCTAAGGTCTATTGTTTTGTTACACGAGAACTACTGAGACTGGATCCTACTGCTTACAGTCAAATCTGAGAGCCTACGAACAGCCATGCCAACAGCAGGTTTCCAACCTACTAACGCCGTCACCGAAGATCAGTGTCCTATCCGTTCGGAAATTGTTTGTAATATTTCGGGTGCATACCAATATTCGAACCCAGTACCTAGGAAAAGTCACCTAGTGCATTAACCATCAAATGCCTGAGAGTGAGAGAAAGACTTACTAAGAGAATGATATACGGACGAAGAATTTGTCCAAAATAAATGGATCTAAAAACACTGGCAGCTTAAAAAATAAAATAATTTTAAAATAAAAAAAACAAATGGCCTGCAAGAAAAACTTTGCTCCGTCAAGAATGACCAACGATTTTGAATTTATACAGCCAACAATGACATGAAGGAGGTGAGTAGAGAGTTTCCTATTTCAGCTCTCTTCTGGGTTTTAACAGCAGGAAATAAAATGAAATATCATTTTGCATGCATTTCGATCCTCCAGCTATTAATGCATTAGGTGTGGGTGAGAAATCATAACTCTTCCTCCCTCCCTCGCTGCATAAATTTGTAAAAACAAGCTTGGGCGAAATATTTTTTGTTATGGCCGGGATCCAAGAGGTTATTTTACGCGGTGATAAACGACTTTGATCTCTGTGGAACAACCATTATCGTCACCACGATCTCGAGCTGCCCTCTAACCTCTATTTGGAGGAAAAAGCGCCCACAAAGCGTAGAGGAAACCGCCTCTATCAGACTGCGATCAATATTATAATAAAATAACCTTATTTGCGCCCAGACGGATTATCACGCAGTGGTCTCATTCGTGTGCTCGTGTGGGGAACTCGACTCTAAATAGATATGCTTTTTAACATCATCAAGGGAGAAAGAGGAACGTTCATCTTCACTTCCTCTATTTCGTAAGTTGCGGGACAAATTAAAACCCGCCTTTGTAATTCAGCAACATTATATCGTGTAAATTTACGTTACTATTGAAAATACGTCCCATGAAAGTTAGTTGCTATTGTAGGGAAGAGAAAATTCAGCTTCAATGTTCGAACCCCAGTCCCTCACCTGAATGAGGCTCTTAATTAAATTAAATAAAATAGTTTTTAAAAAAATTTAAAGATATTTATACATTTAGTGATATTTCTTATACACACAGAAATCAAAATATTATTATTCCCAATGCAGGGGCACTTGACTTTATACCAATTTCCACTACCAAACCGGAGAGATATGTTGGTCATTTTATTATTTCCAATCCAGGGGCACTTGACTTTATACCAATTTCCACTACCAAACCGGAGATATATGTTGGTAATTTTATTATTTCCAATGCAGAGGCACTTGACTTTATACCAATTTCCACTACCAAATCGGAGATATATGTTGATCATTTTATTATTCCCAATGCAGGGGCACGTGACTTATACCAATTTCCACTACCAAACCGGAGATATATGTTGGTCATTTTATTATTTCCAATCCAGGGGCACTTGATTTTATACCAATTTCCATTACCAAACCGGAGATATATGTTGGTCATTTTATTATTTCCAATGCAGGGGCACTTGACTATATACCAATTTCCACCACTAAATCAGAGATATATGTTGGTTATTTTATTACAGAAGCATCATATAGGTGGCCAGCATTACTTTTTAAGACGGACCAACACAAAGTGGGTCTTCATTATTTTGAAGAAGGGATCAAGCAGAAGATCCCCAGACTTGGCAAGACACCTCCAGAGGTATCAATTGCGAAGTTGGAGGACATTGTGTCTACGAACCTTATTTGATGTGCCATTAACGAACACGGTCACAAAGACAGCATATGCAGTACCCAATTGGACTGGTTTCGATAACAGTTAGTAGCACGAGATTGAAATGTGGATGTCTCAGATTCGTTGACAAAGTAAATACAGAAACGTGCTGATGTTTGAGTCTGATTTTTGTTATTTTACCAAAAATATTTTTGATACATTATTTATCACACTAAAATTTTAATACACGATTTATCATCGAAAACCACCGATTTCCTTTATTTTCTATTTTGTTTAATTTGAAAGGCCCTTAACCCTAAGCATTTTAACAAACCTCGTCAAATTTTACTTAATCATGCTAAAATTCTTTTTCTGTATAATCTAGAACATAATTTCTTATCGGAAACGGTATTCCTATCCCTGGTGGACACTGAAGTCTTCCACCATGAAGGAGGTAGAGGGTTCAGAGGCTAGGGCATTAAGGCAGTCACGGAAGAGGCCATGAGACATATCTATAACCATAATAAATTCATGTGCATTTTCAATTATAAATTCCGAGATTTCCACCTCGGACCGCCGTTTGGTCACTCCTGAGCTAGAGAGCAACTAGTTGACTAGTTAATTCTTGTCGCGTTTCTGCACGTGACTTTGTTTACTAGCAATTTTTTCCCCTAGTTCCCTTTCCTGGTGATGGAGCACGGGAAATACTAACTTGCGTTACTTATAATAATAATAATAATAATAATAATAATAATAATAATAACTTATGATATTTTCATGATTATTCCAGATCGTTGAATTTTTCTAGTATTTCCATATTTTCCTGGCAAACCCAGTAAAACTTTATTATTTTACGATGAGAATATCCACTTTCCCCTGAAGTTAAATTTTTTTTATGGTCTCTAATATTATCAGTTACTATTCTATTTAAGGGGTTAAATTGATAAATAATGTTTCAATTCAGTGATATCTGCAAAATATTTATTACAATACTTTATGTTACAATTTTATATGCATGTAATCATTACTTAAGAAATTTTAATTTTTTTCAAACAAGAACGACGTATTATTAATCATAATATTTATAATAAATAAATTTTTAATTACATAAAACTCGTATCTGCAGTTGTATAATTTATAAAATAACAGTGATAAATAGGTATTACATATTTATTCCGTAATTTTTTAAATATCTACGTAAATACACTGTCTACCAATAAGTATTTGGGCACATGCAAATGACGATATCTGCGGTCCTGAGGTACGTCACGGCCTACGCCGGTATACATAGTGTAAGAAACGACATCGGCATTATTCGCATGCAAGATGCCGCGCAGTTCGGAGCTCTCTGATTTCGAGAAAGGTATAATTATCGGGTATCACTAATGTGGCCGATCCTTAAGGGACATATCTAACGATCTGGAGTACCCAAAATCGACAGTGGCCTATGTGATTAAGAAGTGGAAGGTGAGCGGTGATTGTCGGACTTTGGTAGACATTGTATTACACACTAACAGATAATTTTTCATTTAAAACGCTTTAAAACGAGTTTTTGATGAAAAAAAACTCAAGTGGATTAAGCTTTTCAAAACCACCCGGGTTGTTTGAAGCCCTGAAATATTTACCTTTCATAGCTAAATATTACCACACAGTTCTAAAAAGGAAGTACACATACATAAATCTCGACAGGGTAATTTAACGCTAAGACGCATGATATATTATTACCAGAGTTTATTTCTCCAAATTCAGGGTGACATTTTTAAAAAGTAAAACCTTCGATAACATCCCGGAAGTCAGAAAACTTTTAGAGGTCTTTAGAGGAAAAACGTATTCAGAGAAAAGTCTCCCGAGTCCTTAGTCTAATCTCAAGGAGAAAACAAACAGATTACGTAAAACTCTACCTAATCCTCATTATAAACTGCGAATGTAATGCCTGAAAAAAAAAAAAAAAAAGAAAGAAATGATGTCATCAAATCAGAGGGAATAGAACTCTTAAATAAAATTAGTTCCAAACATTCTTCCATTTTCCAGACGAAATGGAGAAGAGATTCTCTAATAATTTTTAAAATTGAAGCGTCGGTATATAGGAATTGTTTTTTTATAAAATTCGACAACGTGAAACCAATTTGAAGAAGGATGGAAGATTTGCTATTAAATGGAAAATGCAATAAATAAGTTGAAATGGGATGGAATTTAAGGAGTGGTATTATTTGAAGTTAACAGATTTAAGGCGCGAAACGAGAAACATGTTGACTAGTTATAATTATTTTGAATATAACACTAGCGTATATCGTAAAAATATTATGTAAATTTAACAATAAAGAAATTTTGTACTAAAACAATAATATACAGCTGTATACAAGGTATGGAAATTTTTCATTTAAGGGATCTTAAAATCCTTAAACGGTTAAAAAATAATACATAAATAAAAATTATAACGAATTATTTTTCTGGAATTCAAATAAAAAAAAAACCGCATTGAAAAATCCATCATAAAACAAGTTAGAGAACATATAATATGTACCACTTACCAGTTGTTTAACTGGCTTTTTATTTTATCCAAAATTAAAATTTTCATCGCTATTTTTTAAATTAAAAAAGTTATAAAAAATCTATAAATAAATCTGTATGAAATATTCATATTTGAATAAATAGTTGTTATCTATAGAAGAAATCAATAGTATGAGATTATGATATATTTAAGAATGAAAACTAAAAGTATTTTAATTTTTTAAATTTCGATTAATACTTTCAGATGGTTGATGTCACATTATTACGACATTTATTACGAGGTTAATGGTTTTAATAACAACAAAAATTTGCTCAAATACGGAAAATTTTAAGATTTATTTGTTTTTATTTATTTTTTTAATCTTACGGATAGTCACAAAAATTATAATTTTTATGATAGAAGGCTATAAATTTCCAAGGCACCAAAATTATGTTCGACAATTCGATCATCAAGTATTTGTGTGCTCATTTTAAAAATACTGGTCTGTGATAATGGATGTCGGAAAAATTATTGTAAAAATAAACACCTGGGACGAATAAGAGTTAAAATGTTATTAATCCACTATCAGACAAATTGTGACAATATTTTATAGAGGGCCGCCGCTAGCCAAAACGGGGACCAGTACCCACTCTCTTTCTAGACTCTAGGCTTAGAGTGGTACGGTCTATAGTTTTGCTACAGGAGGGTTAATGAGACCGGGACCTACTGCTTAAAGCCGATTCCAGAACATCCATGCCTTAAGTAGGATTCGAATCCACGAACTCCGTTACCGAAGAGCAGCGCTCTAACCATTCGGTCACCGTTTATAAAGACGGTTCGGTGTGGTTTGGAATGCTACGGTCTACTGTTTGGCTACACGAGGTCTAATGACTTATTTCTTATAGTTGATTCCGAACGGCTACCGTGCCAGAAGTGGGATTCGAACCCACGAAATGCTCTAACTATTTGGACCCCGTTTATATAGATGATTTTGTGTAGTTTGGAATGCTACGGTCTACTGTTTGGCTACACGAGGACTAATGACTTCTTACAGCTGATTCCGAATGGCTACTATGTCAGTAGTGGGATTCGAACCCACGAACCCCGGTACCATTTATACACATGTAAACTGGATAATTAATCCCGTGCGGTAATAGAAAATACTATACTACAGAGTGGGAACATTATCTATTTTTCCCCTCCTTTCAAGGAGGAAAAAGGATCAGCGGATAGCATCTAATTTGTCCTAATATGTTCCTTTACAAGGGTTATGGTATCATAACGATGACGGTAAAACAATGTCACAAATTAAGGAATATTAAAGGTGGATACATTTCTTTCATAAGGACATTGTGGTATGGAATGAAGACTATATTTTAAGAAATTTTCTGACACGATACAAATTTTCGAGGAGCTGAACATTTTGAAAAACAGCTTCACGGCCCCGTAAAATCTCGGGTCTAGGTACTATGGCACCAATATCTAAGGCAACGACCTATATTTTAACACATAACAAAATGCATCAAAGACCGTAATATTTGAAAATTTGTTATATAATGAACATGCCACGAGTAATTTATACTACGAAACTTCCCCTTCGACAAAAAGTTTTCTTTGCACCATTCCTACACATGTATTTTAATAACACTATCCACCTACACCTTAATATCCCAAAATCTGAGCGCCGACTTCTAAAAATAAAACTAAGTATATTTTAATTGTCATCTTTAAGGATACAAAACACACGATTTTTTTTACAAACAAATATCAACATAAATAGAGGAAAAGGAAAAACAGCATCAAGTCAGAATTAATTTCCTTAAAATTCAATCTGCAGTCTTGTTTCATTTCCGATTATCACACGCATAACGTTTTCCTACATTTATATATCTATTTTGTTTAAATAGTGTGCGTGTAATCGGTTAAACTCTGTGACACAACATTAGTATGTTCATAGAGTATGAAAATCTATTCCTAAAAATAGCAATATAAAGGAAGTAACGTTTTTCCGGCCGCAAAAAAGAGTCGTAATTTAAATATTTAAAATCTATTTCGTTTTGGAGGTTTAAATTTTTAACAAAATAATATGCGATAAAACTTGATATAGTTGGGAGCGCTAAAGTCTACTATTTTGCTACGCTAGGACTAATGAGAAAACTTGTTCAGGAAAGAAGGATGGTGTCTTAGGTATACGAAGGGTTTATAGTTGGGTACACTACGGTCTATCAGATTGTACTGTACGAAGACTAGTGAGATCTGGAGCTATTGCTTATAGAGAATTCCAAACGTCTATGAATAATCATGCCTGCAGTGGGATTCAAACCCCCGAACACACATCTACGAAGGGGGTGAGATCCTTTCTTCCTGAACACCGATGGAAAAACGATTTTGATTTCGTAATTCTGAAAACATGAAATTCAGTTACAAGTGTGAATACAAGAACACTACCAATTCCACTAGATACTAATCAGTTTTTCATTAGTCAAACAATGACCGAAAGGGTTAGGGCATTGTTCTACAGTACTGGAGTTCATGTGTTCGAATCCCACTACTGGCATGGATGTACGTAGTAGTTAGTAATAGATTTTAAGCAGGAAGTCCCAGTTTATTAGTCCACGTATTACAGAAAATAAAACTAAGACCGTAGCGCTTTAAACCAAACCAATTTTCATTAAACGAAACCTATTCTGTCGTTAGAAAATATTTTTCGAAGAAGGGGTTCGAAAACAGACGTTTCAAATGCAAGAACCCCAACTACTCGGTACTTGTATTGAATGATTGAGTGCCAATTAGAATTTTGTATATACAGCTATACTATATTAACATGCCGTCACGTCTTCTGAAAAGAATTAGAAAGTAGCTGTTCAAGTTTAATCATTACTTTGCTTTGGGGAAAAAAGCTTTTTTTTCTCGTGTGCCCTGAAACAGGCAGTATTTTCAGACAAATCTTTCTTGAACCGCGCTAGACCAAGAGGCTCGATTTAAAACTTAAATCATTCAAAAAGAATCAGAGTGACAACCATAGAAATGCTCCTCTCCTTACATTAAAGGATCATCTCATTTAAGCGGCCATTACCTAATCTTTCCCCTTTAGACTATTTATAATGTCAACGAGTTTGCAAAAGGACACGAGCGACAGAAATAGATAACATTATTCATCTTTTTCTTGATTTAAACGTCAATTTAAGGACTGGAAAGCGTGACAACTGCGAAAAAAAAAAGTACAATTCAATTAAGACACAGGAAACGGAATACCTCGATCCTACTTCTTGGTACGGAAGGTTAACGACAACAAGCTGCGTGAGGAACCATTTTCTTTTCCACTCTTTTTCTCTCGAAATTTTTCTTCCCTTTTCAACCAATTTGAGTAAAACTGTTCGTTCGAACGGAACGGTGTCGATGCCTGAAGAATTACGGAGTCGAATTTTGTGGCGGAGATCGTACGAGGAGTGTTCGAAACGACAAAGGCGTGACGACGACACAGAATAAGATTAGCCAGAATTCGGAAGTTGCGCAAGTTCCTGGACTACCACCTTTCCCCACGGTCGGAGAGTGAAGTGAAATAGAACTTTTACGCTTAATTGAACTACTAGTTTAAACACGTGGACCGCGAATGATTGACAACAACATTAGATGTGGTTTCCCATTTTCACGATGCAAAAGAGCTGACAGAAAGTTAAGTTGTAACTGATATTGCAAGATGTCAGAAGAAATATTTTATTTACTGTAGCAAAAGACAATTGTGCAACCAAATTTGCTCGTAGGGGAAAATAAAGGATATCCATAATTGGACTAATATGTGCCACTGTAGAAACAAATTTATCCAAACTTTCACGTGAATTACCGTGCACACAATAGGAGTCTAGCATGAATTTATAATTATTATTCCCAATGAGAGAATTCTTGCTCTTATAGCATTCACCACTACCAAGTCATAGAAATTTGTTGGCTATTTTATTTATTATGGGAGCAACATGTAGTCAGCCAACATTACTCCCTAGGGCAACACAAAGTGAGTCTACGTAGTTTAGAAGCAGACACCTAACAGAAGACTCCCAGGCTTTGTCTACAACCTCCAAAAGTATCGTTTGAGAACTTGGGAAGACATTGCGACCATGAACTGATTTTATGTACCAGTCGCCATTAATGAATAAGAGGGATCTTTGTCCGGTTTGAGAATAGAACTCGTAATTCTTCGTTATGAGATAAATACCTTTGCCAACTAAGCTACCACGGTTCCTTCACAAGAAAGGTCAGAGGGAAGAAAAAGTTTTTCCTCACTAAACATTTTTGGTACAATCCTCTTTTTTTAAACTTTAAATTTTAATGTTATTTATGCCTGAAAATAATGGCCGCTTGCGTGCATGCACGCTCTTCACAGCTACTAGCCCCGACCTGAAAGTAGATGCTTGGAAATTTGGGACGCTGTTTATAGGATTGCAACATGCTTTAATTAAAACGGGAAAATAGTTCTAAGAAAAAAAAAAATGGACTTAACTTTTTAAAACAGTTATCAAATATAAACGCTGGGTAATTAAAAGGTTGAAAAAAACATTATAAATTATCGTAAAATTAAGCTTATAATCATTTGCTTCTGATTAAACTTTTCACCGAAATCGGTACTTCAAATATAAATTGAAGTAAAACAATGGCAAACTTTTCTCACACTAATTTATGGGTGATCTCCACATGTGATAACCCCTATCGTAACACAAGTGCCATTTTAGTATCACACTCATAAATACAACACGTAATCAAAATAAAAGAAGGCGGATGCAAACACTCCCTGAGGCAGCACCCCTATAACCTTCCCGTTAACACGATCTTCAGCAACGCCTCACGGCATGGCCCATGGAAACGCCTGGGCGGATTCAGCTAAACCTTATAGCCACACCAAAGAAAAGGCACACCCATATTTTGGTGTGTCAATACATATAAACCGTGCTTTCTTCTTTTTAAACCATGCATCTTTGTAGCTTTTCATTCGGAGATGATTCATAAGAAACAAAACATCCCAACTGTACACTGTGATTCAACATCAACAGTCAACTTCGCAGTTATCGCCAAATTTTGATACCCTTATTCTGGAAACACTTTCGCAACTGCCTTCGGTCTAACACAAGCATGGATTGTGCTAGTGTTAGACCGAAAGCTTTGTTTCATTTTGTGAAAAGTATCATCAAAATTATATGACTATGATTATTAATAATTTTTAAAAAATGGTACTTTTCAGTTTATCGGGTGCGGGGCTAAATCGCCAAATACAGCAATTTTTTACTTCATAGTTTATTTGAAATTAAAATAGTCCACAAAAAGTTCACGGGATATCACTATAATTATGCATAATACCCAGATCGAAGACTGGACGCGAAGCAGCTAGTTTTAAAAATAAATATTAACTGTAACACAAACTGAAAATTGTAACTGATTTCAAATAAATTGTTAAAAGAGCGCCCAAAACAAAAAACGAAATCTAGAAACTTAAAATGCCTGGTGGTTAAATTATTTAACAAGTTGAATTAGTATTTAAAACACATCTTCTAAAAGGCCTTGCTATCTGGAACTCATCAATTTTGTTCACTAACGTTAACTATTACCAACATGAAAAATTTTAGTGGAACTGCGTCGTTAAATAATTTATTTAAATTTAACCTTCTTCCTCAACTCTTTAATTTTGTTATTACAGTCCTATTAAATATTCAATTAATCTCCAGTCAGTTTCATATGCTATGTTTTCTTAATTTTTAAATAGAATTCTGTTACCAAACGTTCTTCTTCTTCTTTAACTGCAATGATTCTAAAGGAAGATTTCAGCAATACATTAAGGAAGAGTTTTGAATAAATTTTATAATTACAAATGACTTTACAGTGACAATATATCTTATACTATTCAATGGTGAAAATGTTTTCAACAAAATATAATCATCACGTTTTTTTTCCTTGTAGATTTATGCAGAGTACAGCTGTAGAATTTACGTTCTCCAGATGTACTCTGCGAATATAACAATGCAGGAAAAAAATTATACATAAAATATAAGATTAGAACACCCGAGGTCTTAAACTAAAAGTATAAGTAAATTAAATTTTCATTGTAGACTTTCAACCTCAAATATAATGTACTAGATGAGAACTACAACTTTAGTACTAGTTGTAAATTTATTCTAAAACTTTAGCTTTCAAACAAACCTTTAGAAAACAATATGGAAAAATCGGCTGTTAAATCTTGGTGGCATTGCAATTTTAAAGAAATCTCTGATCGAAAAGGTTTAAGCACGTTTTACGGAGCTGATTGTCGGAAGTGTAATTAAGTTTCTTTATAACATAGTAAATTATCCTCCCTTTTTAGTTTTTCTTGAATCTGCATGAAATCAAACGCAAATTTTATATAATAGCGGTGTGTGGGGTTAAAAAAAAACCGCCCTAAGACAACATCTTTGCGGGGAAATTGAAAAAAGCCGAGAATGAAAAACGAAACGAGTCAAACTCGCTAACTAACGGAAAAGTGGAAATGAAAGAAAATTGTTCTACCAAACAATATCAAATTCGGTGCTGTTTTCTCCCCTAAACATGACCTGTTCGTAAATAAATATCCATTCAAAGAGCCGCACCGCATCGCACAAATGCAATTACTGCAACATAAAGAGTCATGCATCTTTAGGCTCTGCCGTGACGCGGAGCATTATTTCCACGATTTGTCTACTTGCCTAGCCCTGTTGCTCAGCTGTCTGCGGGGTACCTCCCCAGTCGTGAGTCACGACTGACTCAAAAAGACCCCAATCCACTCAAAAAACACGACCGCGCCCCGAGAAAAAGGAACATCCTCAATAACCACCAAAAATGTTTCTTCCCATCCTCGGAGCCCACCAACACAACAAGGACCAAAGGGCGCACGAACAGCAGATACGAGCACAAGAAAAGAAATAAAAAGGAGGCAAAATATGAGTGGGCGACTAAGTTCGAAGGTCAGGACGGGTCTACAACCTCAGGAAAAAGGAGGGAGCAGGCTGCTAGAAAACGGCCTTGGTGGAACTTCCTTCTTTGCTGGCTGTGGCATAAATCACTGGATGCTATGTCTGCAGCAGCGAGATTTCGCTAGCTTTGGCTTTTTTTTTTTCTTTCGCTTACCCTTCTTTCTTTTTTTTCTCTTTTCATTGGCACTTGTTTATTCGATGCCCGTTATGCGTTCAGCTTTGTTCTACTCACACTGGAAGAGAAACGTGGGATACATCATGTTTCTCGTCTGGAATTAAAGAAGCGCGTTTTATGGAAGGCTTGATTCCATTTAGATTGGTGGGTAAAATGAAAATAAAGAATGATGAAAACACTGTTACATATCAGATTCAGTCCTACGTCTAAAAAAAGTTTTATTTTTTAACTACACTATCAAAGTGATTTTTATAAAAGATTTATTTTTTTTACATCCACACAAAAAGGATTTAATACCAATCTCCTTTGACTTACTTAAGCAAGCTTTATTGTAACATAAATACGCGGAAACGTGATCAAAAGAAAAAGATTTTTCATTTTTAATGGGAAACTTTTAGCTAGCCATTTATATAATACCTAACGATTGTTACTTTAAAACTATTTAAACTTACCAACTGTTACATTAATACTGTCTAACAATATGAATCACTGGGTCTGGAATTAATTACACTGCATTTTAATGAAAGAGGTTAGTCATAATTTGAGACGCTAGACTGCTGAGCCTGTGTCTACAAAATGAGCAACATTAGTTCTCTTAGTTTAGACTACTTTACGTAATGCCTTACATTGGACTAACTTTTCTCAGCTTCTTTTTTTCTTTTATTAAAAGAAAATAAGGATTTGACTTTAAAATAATAACACATTACACTAAGATAGACATATAGAAATAAGTGTAAGCACTATATAATAAATTATAAAAGTAATAAGTTCAAACTAAAAAAAAAATACTTAAATCTAAGTGCACAGCTTTTCCTGTTGTACAAATAGCAATTTCTTCTCGTCGTAAATATTTCCAATATATTCCCATAAGATGCTATACAATATGGCGCAATCAATACGTCGTGTTTTGGTTTGACCGATAAGGATCAACGAAATTAAGATAGCAATTATAAACGGAGATTTAAAAAAAGAAAAGCGTTAAGCGAAATAACATTGAAACTGATATTTGAACCTCTTTCATCCGATCGAAAAAATGTTTCTTAAGTGTGTCAATCTCAAATAACGAAGACATTATGTTTACTCGTAGTTCAGTACCATCGTTTGACAGACGAATAAAAATACGTTAACAAATATATCATTGTATTCATTTAGTGTGGCAGGAAACCTATTCGACTTATTAGCGATAAATTTTACTTGATAGTATCCATAAGATTAAATTGTAGAACAAAAATGCATTTATAAATCAACATATCTTCGTCAACAAATTATTGATCACCGATAATTTCGGCAGAATGGATCCATAACTTTTTGCATACACGACTATCAACAATTTTACGACCAACTCCGATGTTCAAGTTAAAATAATGAAATTTACATAATAAAATAATGGAGAATACATATTTCTTTTAAATATTACGATATTCTCTAAGCAACGAATCTAGTTACCATTAAAGTTTAAAGTACACGTCTCCTTTTCACTTTCAACTTTTTAAAAATTCCAGGGTTTTCTATTAAAATTTGAGTTTGTTTTATTCTTTGATTAAAACAATACATTTATTAATCAGTTTAGAGCCTAGTGTGTAGGGCGCTATTCTTTGGTACAGAATTCCACTGCAGCAGAGATGTTGTTGTTCAGAATTGATTTTATGCAGTAAATCCCAATATCTCAGAAGACCGCGTAGCAAAACAGTAGATCATATCGCTCCCAACAAACCAACCAATCAGTGTTTAGAAAAGAACTGATAAATGATATATATATTTTTAATAACGGGATTCGGCTTTAACTAACTGAGGTAATATCAATAACAATCGACATTCCAGTAAGCTATTCCAATGCCATATGTGATCAAATTTCAGATGAAGATTGATTTAAAATAGTCCGCTAATAGGCATATATGAGTTATTAACAAAAACTGCAAACAACAGAAGTCAATTAAAAAATCGGATTAAAAGTATTAAATATTTAGTTTTCTAAATCAATATTTTTAAATAATGCAAAAAAATATTTTAAAAATATAAACAAATTTTACCATTACAAAGAGTGAACCCCTTCTCCTAGCACCTACAACAAACGCTAATTTGGGGATAACACTGCTCTTCCTGCACGCGAGGGGGTAAAAAAAAATTCTGGAATATGTGGCAGAGGCATCAAGGTTTAAAGTTTCCAGTAATCATTTTGAAAAATGATACTTTTGACACTTAGAAACCAAGACACATGCAGCTGAAGCGCAAACCCTCTGAGCGGACGGCGTGACTTTCATTTCAAACATTTAAGTCATACGTGATTGCCATACGCGCGATGTAAAGTTGTACTGAAAAATGAAATATCATCTGTATCGTAAGCTGTTAGGATTTTGAAATGACGTTAATGACAATAACGAATGTTATGAACCAATTTCCGATTTTTCCTCTAATTGGCCTGAATGGTCCAGATTTTTCCAAATTATTTTTCGTAAAGATTAATTTTCCTGGTCCAACAAATTTATATCAGTTAATCATAAACTGCACAAAATAATAAACTGCTAAATCAAATATACATGTAATATAAAAACTTGATTTACATTCTTGCTCATTAAAAACCTCATAAACATGTCTGTGGATCTTAATATTTGTATAAACAAACAAAACTCAACCTCTTGATAACCTTGAGAAGCTAATCAGTCCTTTGGGACAGAGGGCGTACGAGCGACAGATCTCACACCTAAGCTATAAAATCATTTATCGGAAAAATCATTTCGACTATTACATAATAGTACACAACTTTGGCGGAAGATACAGTGCAGGGATAAGGAAGAAAGTGATCCTGGATTCTGTTAGCTTTAAGAATGAATTAATGATGCAGGAGAAGGAGAAATGAAAATGTAACCTTCAATACCAGAACTAATATAGAGAGAAAGGTAAATCAGGCGTACATATACATCTACGAAATTGTATAAATAACAGTTAAATATTGTGGGGGGACTAACTTTATAAAACAGAAAATATTAAATAATTGTAGCATAAAAAAAGTCTTTACGTTAAATAGACTATTTTTTAACTTTCTTTTAATCTTTAAGATATAGATCTTTATCACAAATAACTGAAAACGACAAAAAAAATTATAAAAAAGCAAAAAATTCCAAAATTATTCAGCAGGAAAGTGTGAAAGGCTTGTTCAAAAATCAGGATCATTCTAACAATAAACTTGTGAAAGTCTTGTTAAAGTGATGTTGAAATATTACCCTTATGGAATTACAGTAAATTTATTATTTAATTGATTTTTATTATTATAACTATTTAAGCACATTTATAAATCTTCAGCGGTTTTATTAGTGATTTTTGAATAAAAATTATCAAAACACTATAATAATGATGTATTGCTTTCAGTTTTCATCTAATACATATAAATATGCATGCATACAGTACGGCCTGGGGGCTTTTTGACTGGCCAGATGTTACATACGAAACTTAGGAGACTTTGTCGCTATCTCGATTACATAAGTTGATAAACAAATAATCGAATTGATATTTCCTATTAATTTCTAAAATAAAGTGGGGCTTACATCGATTTTCTCACAAATTAATACAATTAATAGACAGCTTTCACAATATCCATTTTCTAACATATAAAATAGATAACGTGCAGGCCGAATAAAATATAAATTTTCCGAATTCAGTGCGATTAATAATTTACAAATCAAAAGACAATTTTTTACATATCAGTGTTTAATACGAAAATATTACTTCATTATTTTTGACAACTCAATGTTACAACTTGTTATAAGAGTCAAATATGATTATTCCTGAGTGTTTACAGCTGGGAAAATCAAAAGAAAAAAACCCTTTTTATTTTGGATATAAGTATTTTTATTAATTAAAGAAAATCCTAATATAAATGTTAACTTTGAACAAACTGTAATAATGTGTTAAATCATAGAAAGGGTATTGCATAACCTTATTCACGAAAAATGATGAAAGGTAATGGCCTATGAAAACAATTATATAAATATTGTAGGCTTCACTTAGATGACTGGTATTATCTTTATAATATAATATTTTTATCTGATTAATTGAAAATTTTTCCTACCTGTACCGTACTGAAAATATACAAACGTTTACGTTTTTATATACGTATATAAAAAGAATATCAATAAATCACAACAAATTAAACAGATGTAAACTATTATTCTTCAAATTATATATAATACATTAAATTTAACACCGGCAGAAGATAAACGTAAAATTTTGTTCACGAAGAAAAAAAGATTTCTCAGTCCTTTGAATCAACAAAGAAAATTAAAAACTTAGAGATTTCGACTTATATATTTCAGTATATCATATAAATATTAATTAATTTTGATTTATAAATTGTATTCACACACTTATGACATAAGAAATAAGCAAAATGAAAAAAATAGAGATGTGGATAAGCTTTCTCGTGCAATTCCGAGGAATAAGCATATATCTTCTGGTGACAGATTAATGGAAAATATACAACATAAGACTGACTAACAGTATTAATAAATAGTAATTTCTGAGACATACGAATTGTAGGAAGAGACATTAAACTGATCAACAGGCAAATAAATGATTTAAGTGAAATGCCAATTTTGACATTTCTTGATAACTGTATAAAACTCTATAAATCGTCGTTTACACATTCAAAGAACAAAATTTATCGAACACCGTCATTAATACAGAAGCACACAGTAATATATCACAGTTCGAAATCATCAAATAAAATAACTGGTGATTAGACTTAGAACAAAATAATTTTTAAAAGTATACTCCTGGAAAAAATAAACGCAATATTATTGCAATTCCAAAGAAAACAAAACTGCGGAACAAAAAATAAATAAAAAGTGTTTTTCTCATCTAAATTCAAAATAAATTTGAGATGAAATTGCTCACCATAGGTCTGTAAGGCAGTGGGCTGAACATCTTCATTAAATAATCGGGAGGTTGCAAAATATCCTCCTTTCGTCAAAACAAAACAAAAAACACAAGAGTTAATATCACAGCGGATAACTATCCTCTCTTCACAACGATATCACAGACAAAACAAGCCGAGAAAAAGGTAAGGCACATTTGATTTCTGCGGACGCTACTGGCATGTCTCTTTACCAGCTTTGGGCGAAAGCCATGATGAATCCAAAGTACTTGGAACGTGTGCGCTTCAACAACTGCCAGCTACTGGTACTACAAAGGAACACCGCCCACTCGCGGATGGGTAACTGGTGCCCTCTGGCGTCGTAGGCGGTGCCATGGGATCGTCTTCTTCCGCGGTAGGGGAGAGACGAGGGGAGGTTTTCAAATTGAGGAAATGCAGCGCTCGTGCTCAAAGGGATCGAGAACGACCAACGCATTCCCTCTGCTCACGAGAGCTTGCAGATATGATATTATCTACTTTCAACAAAAATTAATAGGAAAAAGAGGTCGTAAGGTACTAACTGTGGAAATTAGGATTGAAATTTATTTTCTGACTTATTTTATATTTAAGATAATTCTAAAATGAAATATAAATTATTTGTTACTAAAAAGGATGATTATATGTAGCACTTCTTATTTTCCTGTAGGCTATTATATTTACAGAATAATCTCCTTTCAATAAATATTAATAGAAAAAAAAGACTTCATAAAGTATGACTGTATAAAATAAGCTTCATATTATTAATCTTTACAATTTAAATTTAGTTATACGATAGCATATAAAATATTTATTATAATAAGAGATTATCATAAGTAACACTAAATATTTTTGCTTGTAACACTAAATATTCGTAACACTAAATATTCCTGCTTGCAGATATGATATTATCTACTTTCAACAAAAATTAATAGGAAAAAGAGGTCGTAAGGTACTAACTGTGGAAATTAGGATTGAAATTTATTTTTATCTTATTACATTTTATATTTAAGATAATTCTAAAATGAAATATAAATTATTTGTTACTAAAAAGGATGATTATATGTAGCACTTCTTGTTTTCCTTTGTAGGCTATTATATTTACAGAATAATCTCCTTTCAACAAATATTAATAGAAAAAAAGATTTCATAAAGTATAACTGTATAAAATAAGATTCATATTTATTTTTGTATCTTTACAATTAATTTAAATTTAGTTATACGATAGCGTATAAAATATTTATTATTAATAAGAGATTATCATAAGTAACACTAAATGTCTTTGCTTGTAACACTAAATATTCGTAACACTAAATATTCCTGCTTGCAGATATGATATTATCTACTTTCAACAAAAATTAATAGGAAAAAGAGGTCGTAAGGTACTAACTGTGGAAATTAGGATTGAAATTTATTTTTATCTTATTACATTTTATATTTAAGATAATTCTAAAATGAAATATAAATTATTTGTTACTAAAAAGGATGATTATATGTAGCACTTCTTGTTTTCCTTTGTAGGCTATTATATTTACAGAATAATCTACTTTCAACAAATATTAATAGAAAAAATGATTTCATAAAGCATAACTGTATAAAATAAGCTTCATATTTATTTTTGTATCTTTACAATTTAAATTTAGTTATACGATAGCGTATAAAATATTTATTATTAATAAGAGATTATTATAAGTGACACTCCATATTTTCATTTATAGGTGATTGTATCTAGAGAATAAATTTCTTTTCATCAAAAATCAATAGAAAAAAGTCATAAGGTACTACAGTTTCATATTTACTTTTCTCTTTGCATTTTAAATTTAAGATTATTCTGAGATGACGTATAAAATGTTTTATTATTAAAAAGGATAATTATAAGAAGCACTTCTTTATTTTCATTTATAAGCGACTGTATTTAGAAAATAAACTATTCATAATAGAAGATTATTATTGCTAAGATTTTGTGTTATGCAAAAAGTGAAATTAATCTCTTAGATCAAACAATCTTTAGCGTGTGAGGGAGAAATATGCGTAAGATTGTATAATCAGTAGGGAAAAGTGTTTCAAGCTTTTCTTGTTTAGTATTCCGCTTGTCAGATTATTAATTTATTAGATTATTAATTATTAGTTATTATAATTATTAGATTATTAATTTATAGTACCTCAAATGAGATATTTTTCTTATAAAAATTATTACTCCAATTCAATTGACAATAGTTTCAATAATTTCAATTGACAATAGTTTCTCTAAAAGATCGTGTAAGACCAGTCCAAACCGCTTTTATATAGAACCATTATGAAGAAATCTAAATAATAATATCATTATACCTGCAACAACTACACACTATATAGAATATTGAATATTTATGAATAAGAAACTGTAATTATATAGCAGGAAGGGGAAAAAAATCCCTCTCAACGTTTTGTTTGAAATTTGTTGACATTTTAATATTTTTTTTACGTTTTAAGCTGTCGTTAATTCGACAGAAAAATTGGCCGTACTGCTGGGAATCCCAGCGAAAGTGCATTTAAAATCGAATGAAAATCATTATTTATATTTTTTAATGTGTAATAAATCTTGTTCTCAAATAATTGGATATTTACATCATGCATTCGTTTTAAATTCAATAAAATATGTTTAGACAGTAAAAACAATTAATAAAATAAGTTTCTCACAAACAATAAGCATAAGTTGATTAACGTATTCCTATAGATTAAAATAATGTGTTTTTTTAATGCTGCGGGCAAATAGATTCTAATTAACAGTTTTTGATAAAATAATACATTTGATTTTTAAGGTAAATATAAACGCATAATCTTTAATTGTAATGTTAAAAGCTATTATTCTACTTTTAACAAGCTTTTTTAAATGATACCCCTAAAATTTGCCGTCTTGGACAGGGCTTCGGTTTGCCGGATCTTAAAACCGCACCTGAATAAACGCATTAAAGAGAAATTCAAGGAAGGTGAATAATTTAAGGGAATAACCAAGCATTAATTTAATAAATAAATCCTCTTAACTGTTTTTAAAATATGATCAATTAAGTACACTTTTCTAAAAATATATTCAAGTACAAATGAAAAAGAGTGAAGCATATTTCTAGTGGACTTGGCCTGGGTCGGTTTGGAGTGCTATGGTCAGAGACGGTCGAAGGAGACTGCCTTTGACTGCAAAATTTAGATGTGGCAAGACCCCCTGAACTAGATCACAAATTAAATAAATTAATTAAATATAACCCTCAAAATCATATTTCGGTTAGCTTAACCTGGAAAATAAATGAGTAGTCCAACCAAATACAACAGAAGTAGACAGGCTTCCGGGCATTACTTATTTTGAGTGCACCGCACACCAAATTGAACACTATTGATTATTCGAATGCAACAGAAAAGACATGATTCTGAGTATTTCTATATAGTAGGTACTTATTTTAGTTTGTAAGTTCATTTTTGCCAGCTCTTTAAAAATATGAATTTTGCTTTTCAATAACCAACTTTATGTAAATCTGTATTCATATGATTGTCAACTTTTCTAACACAGTTAAAAAAAAATTTTTTTTAGATTTTAAAGTTTTTAGACATTTTTTTTATATTGTTTACGGTGCCATAAACGTTAGGGCCATTCTTTCTCCGGTCAACTATTTTGTAATTCGTTTGGAGAGAGGTTAATGTTATATCAAAAATGTACTCCAATCACTTGAAAAAGTACCTATGCAAAGAATTCTTACATTCTAAATCGTCATATCGTTATTGTCATGCATCTACTAAGTCGGCTTGAGTTCCGAATAAGCTTAAATGACACTGCAGTTTTCTTTATTTGGTTTTGCAGCCCTACAGTAAACTTTTTACAACACGGGGATTGATTAGACCTGATACCCCTGCAACAGGTCACATATCCTGACAGATATAAAGTATTTGAGATTTGACACTGGAGAAGTGATGTCCCGATTCAGACGTTCCCAAAATGAGGCGGTAGACGAAAATTATCCCGTTTCAGACGGGAATTTCACATTTGGTGACACAAACTTGTTTGGCTTCAGAATATATATCGCAACCTGTCAGCTGCGTTCACCTAATACAATGTCAATATTCTTAAAATCGAATTCTGTATGCCTATGGTTGGAATAGGTATTAATTCCTTACGATATCTTTTCAACAAATGTTCTTTCTTTCCCAGAGCAATATTTGCATTGTCCAATGCACATGAATGACCTTGTTCTTTAACTATCACATTTCCATCAGAAAACTACTTTCATTAAAAATCAGAAAACTACTTTCATTTAAAATTACCTGAATTGGAATAACCATCGCTTGTTTCCGTTCTTGTATTCCTCTTTGAAACAAAAAGACCTTCAGCGAAAAATTAAGAGGTTTTTTTTATTGTCCCAGTTTCTTCTGCATTGTATTCCAATAAAACTGGAATACAAGAATGAATTACAGATATGAAAATCGAATAAGCTTACTCAAAAAGCAGAGTGCGTCAGAAAAGACAGATGTAGAATGAAAATAATGATGCCTATGCAACTAAGTTAAAAAGCGGATGTGTGTAGACGTATGCGAGAGGTCCTAATCTCCTAGTCTTATTGGCAACAGATTTGAGCAATAATACGTGAACGATAGTAATGTCACAGCCAACAACAGTTTTTACCCTCAACAAGTGAAATGAGACAATTTTCCATTACCACCTTAAAAGTAAATGCCTCACACGGTAATAAACCCACTGAGTATTCCCTCCATGTTAATCATCCTCAGGAGGAAAATTTTTGCTCCTGATATTGTCTCTCCCCTGCCAATCGAGAGAACATCCAGATTCTCCGGCTACACAGGAAGATGTTTCATGCGCATTCCAGGCTCGAACCCCCCACCTCAGAATTCTAACTTTACACGCTAACGACGGAGCCATCTCGGATAATATTAGTTAAACCAAAATCTACTACTTAAAGCCTATTTCGAATGGCTAAAAAAATACGTGACAAATGTGTGATTGAAAACCCTTTACTTAAAGGCAACGACCCACTCATTTGGCGACAGTCTGGCTGTAAAGCATTTTCACACATAGTAATAGTAGCCGTTTCTATGGTTTTCCCGCATTAAAACGACAGTATGATGACTATATTATAAAAGTTCTTCCACATTTGAAAAACGTAAAACGCTCTTTTTCGCCAATATAACAGTTTTAATTGGGTTTTAATCCAATACATTATTTACATTTACAAATTTTTTTCTTTTGTTCTCTTGAAAATAATTTCAACATAATCTTACTATTCTTCATACTCAAGTCAGATTTTTTTTAATATTGAAATGTAAAATTCTGAGTATTTAAAAATTTTTCAAACATAAACCTTATCTCGGTCACCAAAGCACTTACTCATAAATTTCTTTTTAATTCTTTTCTATTTTGATAAGGACAACGTGTATTCAAACGCATCCGTAAAAATCATTTCAAGGTAAGTTTTCATATTACACTTTGTAAAGGTAGGGAGGGAGGGTCGGAAACGCTGAGATTGACTTTTTTTTTTTTTTAAATGTTTGATTGTTTGTGAGATTGTGACATTAATCTAGCCTCCTAGTGGTTTCACCACTGTATGGCCTTACGTAAAAGAGCACAAACAAGTAAAGAAAAAAACTGAAGCCGATAATCTTGACCTTAAAAAAGTTGGCATAAAAGTCATTAGAATTCTATGAGAGAGATAGAGAGCACAAAGGGAATTCTACATCTGACCGTCAACGGGTAGAATCTTCACCGAGCAGGTACTTGCTTGTATTTTGCAATTCGTTGCGTTGTCCTTTCAGATTCGCGTCGAATGATAAAAGAACGACGACACTATCGAATCTGACATTTACACAAATAAACGAATGCATCGCAAGAAATGTATTACACTTTCGCTCAACTGTACCTCGTGTGAGGTTTCTAGTTTGGTTTGGTTTGGTTTTGGAGTGGTACGGTCTACTTTTTGCAAAACGAAGACTAATGAGACCGGGACCTACTGCTTAAAGCCGGTTCCGAACGGCTATGGACATCCATGCCATAGTGGGTTTCTAGTTGAATTAATGAATTAAAAAATAAATAAATAATTTCTCAACAAACTTTTATCCTCGGTGATATCTCTTATTCATCTAGACCAGTGGTTCCCAACCTTTCCTGTACCAACGCCCCTTTACAAAAAAAAAAAAAGAGAATTTTAACGCCACCTCATCGAAAATAATTAATTTTACCAAAAATTAAAATACTTTTGCATAATTATTTACATTCAGTCTGCTATCTATTAACACATCGTGTGTGGGTACATTTCTCAGCGGAATTGTACCGGGAGAGGGCGTTTTGCTCGTAAATTTAGTTATTCAGTTAAATCTCAATAGATTGAAAATTATTTAATTTTTTTAACCAACTTTTCGCATTTTATATTGAAATATATAAACAAATATATAAATAGAAATATATAAATAATAACCATAAGAATTTTGTAAACAAAAAATATATATTTTTAGTGGATAAATTTATAATAGTATCGTAAATATGAAAAATCAAATAGAAAAAGTAGTATATAGTTTTAATTTTTTCGAATTATGCTATATATAAATACTTTTACATTATAAAAAAATGAAAGATGAGAACATTCGGCTTCGTTTTCCTGTATATACCGTTATTTTTGTACCTACAAACAAACCATGTTGTTACATTAACCCATACTAGTACATGTCCCGCGCATAAGTATCAATCGCCAGAAAACATACCAGTACGTGTCCCGCATACAATGTGTTAAGAAGCACAAGGTAGAAATTGAAGTATTAAATTTTCTTTTTGAATGTACTATTTGTTTGTTTAATTTGTAACCTACCCCACCCATCCTCTAAGTTTTGCTAGCCTGTTCTGAGGATCCTTCTATTTTACTAAATAAGATCACGTTGGATTGAAAACAAAGTCTACAAAACCATAAACACCGTTTTAATTATAATCATTTACATTTTTTTATCTTTGATCTTCATATAATAAGATGGTGAGAGGTCTAACTCTTACATCAGTTTTATCGAAGTTTGAGTTAAAATTTAATGTCTATACATGCGGAAAAATTTCCAGATCCAAATTTATGAAGAGACGAATCATATACAAGTGTTTGTTAAAGATCCCAATCATGAGGGTTTCGTGCCTAAATACAGGCACGAAATCTACGCACAACGTTTCATGATTCACTTGCTAGACTAAAGTCATCTTTGCATGTAACATTTACATTCAACTACAAAGACAAAATGCGATAATCCCATTTATGATATGTAAGCGTGAAATCGGTTATATATGGTTATATATAACAAACAATACTTTTTTCTTTAATTAATCATATGAATGTGTTAAATTATTAGCATTGGCAGTAATCCTCTCGTAGTAACCACCATTTTAACAATCTTCAATAAACGTTATAATATTTGCTATGCATGGTAATTATTAATAAACTAATAAATCAAAAAAAAAAAGCTTTCATAATAAAATCTTATAAAAAAAATGATTTTTATAAAAAAAGTGATTAAAATAAAAAATGATTGATTACAACATTAATATTTTTATAATAAATCATATATCTACAAAAATATAAATACAAATAAAAAAAAAATTAAACAAAAAAAAAAAATTTTATAAAACTCTATACAATAAATAATAATAATAACATCTAAATACAAATGAAAAAAAATAATAAAAAAAAAAAACATACAAAATATAAATAACAAAAAGAATACAAACAATCAAAACAAAATTAAATTGATTTATAAAATTACTAACAATAAAAAAAATAAAATACAAAAATAATAAAAATTAATTACAAAAAACTTTGAAATAAAAATAAAAATATATGTACAAAAATAAAAAAGACTAAAAAATAAAAAACTAAAAAAAAAAAAAAAAAAAAAATAAAATATTATTGTTAAAAATACATATAAAAATTATTTTAATTTAATTAGTATCTACAAAAATAAAAATATTAATAAAAAAATTTTAAAATACAATTAGTAAACACTAAAAAAAATTAAAAAAATAACTGATCAAATTTACAACAATTCACAGATATTTACTTTTAAATACCACATTTAGTTTTCAAAATAGATTTAATCAAAAAAAAAATAAAAATATATTGAACTCTAAAACTTCCAACACATTCTTCAAAATTTTAAAACACCTACCAGTAATTTTAAAAAGTAACTAATTTCTAAAAATTAAAAATAAAAACCCCAAAAAAGTCATTCATTAATTCAATATGAATTATTGAAACTAAAATTCACAAATTTAATAATTATTAAAAAGTATGTAGAATTCAAATACAAGAATTCAAAACAAAACAAATTAATTTAGTGAATCCGACATTGAAGGCTGTCCTCATTCAAGTAAACAAGTTTTTTATGAGATAGGATAGTAGGTATTTAAGACTTTAATTACTACCTTTACAGGAAGAATCGTCCATTTTCGCTCCGGGTGCCTTGAAATTAATGGTATTATGAGCGGAGGTGTCACAAACTATTTATCCACAATACTTAAAGTGTGCGATATGTAGCTGAGCTCGTAAAAATCACTTATTTATTACGTTGGCAGTATCGAATCTTTATACTGCGACCTATAAAATTAATTGTTGATAAAATTCTATAATATTTCACGTGGGCCTAATGAGAAAGTCAATGTACCCTAGGGCACCGACATGCATACTTAGCCATTGCCCAAACTACGTAAAGTATTCAATACCTGTCCTCGGCTTCTTCCTCGTCCTGAAACACTTTTCCCGGAAGGAAATATATGTGAAAATCAAACAATCAGACGATAACAGTTCTGGATTGACGGGCTTGGCCCATATGGTCCAGTTGCAACACCACCTTTGAAAATCATAAGAGAATAATGATAATAGAAATAATGAATTTTTAAGGGAGGAAATGTGAAATTTTCCAAATAAATAAAATACAAGTATTTACAGTAATCGGGGCCCAGCTTACAGAAATTGGGGCCCAGGGCAAACCCATTCCTCCGCCCCCCCTCACTCTGCTGCACACAGGTGGTGGCTACTGGGTACGGGATGATTTTTATGTAGCCTCCACACTATGGCCAGTTGTTCACCACTTCCTGATGGTGACCTAGAACGATGGTTCATGGGTAGCATCCACACGCTGGGCCACTAAATGAGCTGAGCGCATTGATTCGTCCATAGGGTCTACTGCGCACTTTAGTTGTGCATCTGGCTGCCTTTGATCTTTGGAGAAAAACCGCCTCCTAAGCCATCGTCCGCCAAAGCTATTTTATCGTCTGCCGCCATCGGCCACGATAAGCCAAAGACCCTCCAGACGGTGGTGATGGCTTGCGGTGGACCATAGTGTGGAGGCTCCTATATATGTAGTAATGGCCAGCAGAGCCTTTACTCACCAGTGTAGTTAGCAAAATAAGATTAGTTTAAAGTAAAAGGAAAAATTATGAAATAAGTAAAATTATTAAAAAAAGGTTACAAAAAAAATCCTGGAAGGTAAAGCGTATATTAGAATTTTGTAAGTCCATACCCAAGGAATTTTCCTTCCTAAAACACAATGGAGCTACGTGTTCTAAATTTTTTGCCAGCACTTACATTTATGAACAAGCCCTCATTAGATACTGAATAAGTCAAAAACTAAAAAAAATTGGCGATAATTTAAAGTGAAATTTAGACATGCGCATCATATTTTTCACTTGAAATGGCAGTTATTTTATTTTTTTTTGGGGGGGGGGCCTTTTTTCTAAGGGCCCGGGTGCTTGCCCCGTTGCCCGTCAGGCCCTGATAGTAATAACATACTAGAAGCTACTACACTGCAAAATCTCATGAATTGATTCGGTCGGATAAGACTTAAAAGTAGAGTATTGTGCCATTCGTAGAGAGGCGATATTATTTTTAAATTCAGAACTGGTAATAAATATGTTAATTTTTATTATTATTATTATTTTAATCAAAGAGCGAGAGTAGATATTTTGCATACGTCGAAAGCGTATTTTTCCAAAATACCTCCAAACTGGAATCTTGGGGAAAATCACGGATGTTTCTGCCAACACACTAAGCTGTGGTTTTTATCATGCAAACAAAAATATCTATTTTCTAGTCGGGGATAATAAAGGAATGAATCGCGAAATGACTAAAATAAATATTACCTCTCACGGCATTCGCACGGCCATTCCACAAGCTTGAATTGTTGGAATAACGCAATGATAAACAATAGTAAAATGCCCGAGGAGCGTGTGTGATATTGGGCACGGTGTTAACCAGGAAAAGAATCAAGGTCAAGAAAGGAAAGCCCATCCTTTGCCACAAAATATATGGGAGGAAGATAGCAGAAAAATCAAGTTATTTTCTTTTTCTTTTCCTGCACTTTGCTTGGAGGATAAAATAGTCTTGAATCAGGACTTAGAGATTCGAAGCTGGAATATCATTTGTCTTCTTCATTCGTACGGATTTCACGTTTCTCTTCGAAGTCAGAGGCGCACCTGCGTTTTTTGGTTCTCGTATGTATATGGGGAAGGACAGGTAGAGAAGAGACATTTCATTTTTTGGTCGCAAAGAAAAAAACAATCTGTTATCGTGGTGATTTTTTAACCAAAGAGGCTCCACTCTGACATTCTCTTCGAGGGAGATGATTGCACCATACTCGCATTGCCGAAACGCCTGGATCCGAGATAAACACGTGTACTACCTTTCAATATGTGTCAACTCAGGGCCGGGTTTAAGGTTGTTGGGCCCTTAAGCAATGATTTTTCATATTCCTCGTGAGATTAAGCTTCAGGTTTAGCGAGTTCCTCTGCTTATCACGAACTTCGTACAACCGTCCCCATACAAAGTACACCTTAGACCCCGTTTCACCATAAATTCTCAGATGAAAACTCCTTGCCGATGGCGAACCTAGACTTGACACGCGCAAGAAATTTCTCAGCCCACATCAAGACACTCTTATCACCCTGAACATCACAAACAGCGTACATGCTTGTGCTAGTATTATTTATGGAGTATACAACGTTCCACTTAAATTTCGTCGCTGTAAGACAAGTCGCACTCAAGTATAAATTAAACTGTCATTTGCTTAGAAGTACCATTGCATTTCATCTTCCAGCATTTCCCACTAAATAAACAAAAGTCGAATTTGATTCATACCTAATCTTATAGCTACTAATATTTAGAATATCTAACATAGGAAAGCAACCAACACTGATAAATTAAATAAAAATAAAACAAAAAAACTACTAAACGATGTTTTCTTTTCAGCAGGTCCACCTATGTATTGAATAAACATTTATTAACTATATTTATATTTGTGACATCTAGTTACCTTCTCTTATAATCTAGTGGTAAGATGCTGGGCTAGAATCCTGAAGTTCCGTGTTCGAAACTCGTGATGCACACTAAAACATCTCCATATATTCTGTGAGCCATTTTAGGTTGGCAGCACATAATCGATATGAAAATTACACGTCTTTCGATAAACCAATAAGAACTGCTGCTTGGTTAAGCTAGTTGTGTATATATAAGTGTGTACTTCATACCACAAATATGGAATGGTGACTTATTTTTTATTTTTGCTTGTATGTTTAGTGTTTATTATTTTAGTTTTTAAAATAAATGTGTTAAAAAGAATAAGCTGTCTCCTAATGATTGCTCACCCGTCAACATATTCTATGAGAAAGTGCAGCACAACTCTATGAGTCTTACTGTTCTTTCGGATGAACAGGAGTTTCAAACTGTTGGCTCGCAAAAGATTTTTCAAAAAAAAAAAAAAAAAAAAAAAAAAAAAAAAACATATATATATATATATATATATATATATATATATATATATATATATATATATATATATATATATATATATATATATATATATCATAGCTTTGCAGTTTTCTTTTTGTAGAGATTTATTAAAAACCAGAGCAAAGATGGTGGCGAGATCCGTTCGTTGGTTCATACCGATAACAATCCACAATACTCCCACTAACTTATCCTTCTTTAAATTTTATTTTGATTACATTATTAATTCTAGTTCGTCTTTAGGTAAATCTTTTTCTATTTCTTGCTATTTGTCAATAATTATTCGAATTAACTGACACTGTTTAGTGATAATCTACAAAATTCAATTGATTAGGAATATAACAAAGTTTTTTTTTAAATTTTTAATTTTCCTCTTTCCTGCCATTGTAACATAATTAGCGCTATAAGAGTTTTAATTCTTTTGCTTAAGCTTTAAAAGGGCTTTTTTCTGTTTTGATTTTCGGCTTTCTAATATTTTTTCTTACATTGAAACTGTACAAAGAGTCATGAGCCTCCGAAGTTTATTTTATAACACAAAGATAAAACATAAAAATCTGAACTTTTTGGTAATTAAATATTTTGTTAGTTCTGATCATTTTCCTTACATTTTGATTTTAATTTTTTATCACAATACTGCCTTATGATTATACAAAAATATATTGTGAAAATGGAGAATTATTTTGTCGTTTGGTTGGTTGAATAGTGAATTCATGAGAAGTGTTCGTAAGTCTGTTCTTTGAATTTTCCAGAAAATTCTGACTTACGAAATTTTAAATAATAAAAAATGAGTAATAATATTCTGAAAGACGTGAAGCATAAAACAGGTGCATAAATTTGCATTCATAAATATTATAAAGGTCAGTAAAAAAAAAATACAAATTTATGACAAATGAAATCTTATGAACGAGACTGGCTTCAGTTAACAGGTGAAGTTACATAACTTATCTAAAGTTATGTAACAAAGTTACATAACTTTATGCTAATAATTCACAAAAACGATTTGTGATAATCCTCCATTCTCTTAAGAATCACTATCAAATTTTAATTGCAATTACTGTTGAAAATTCATTAAACTAATCACAAATAAATTCCGCATATTTCTGTTAATGATATACATATGTGAGGAATTTCCAGCATCGCCTGTCCATTAGGGTCATTAGACTGGCTCCTTGTCATGAAACCATGGGGATCTTCCAATTTCAGATCTGGAAGGAGGGGTAATACTTCATTCTCACCCCCCGCAAGGTAAAGGCCAGCGGTAATGATTCATCCCCGCTGCGAGGGGTGGTGAGCGATAAAACTACCCCAGATAGACTTGCATCTTGCCCTTCAGATGCCCTCGCTCACTCGAAACTTCTATACAGAACCAGCAAAGAAAAGTAATTTTCCTTTAGTCGAATTTATCTATCTCTCTGAAGATACTGTAGATGAGGCATTCATCATTAAGTATTGATAATTGAAACATCATATCGACAAACACATACATTTCAATTATCACTTTTATTTCTAGATTTCGGCATTCAAATTACTTCTTAGGGTTTCACGTTAACTTCAAGTAAAGAAAAAAAATGAAATAAAACTTAATAGGAAGCAGGTGAGAGTGTAAGTTTAACAATATATTTAACAAAATGTTTTAAGCATGGAAATTACGACGGCATTGATCACAACAAATTATGACGAAGTTTTTAAGGCAAACAACAAAGGAGGTTTTGACATAGGTGGTTGATTGCAGCTTTCTATTTTCAATAAAAGTTTCTACAGCATATATTACACGCATAAAAGGAACGCTAACATTGTCTTAACCAATTCAAACATGTGTACTCGTCGTGTAAACTTATAAGGTTCTTATTCGGCAACCCACTACCTATGCACATAGTGTAGCAAAGGTTTCTGCCGCCTAGGGTAGAAGCCAAATTTTAAGACCCGTTTTCTTTACAAAATATTATTGTACAGATAAAACTTTCGAGAGCGATGAAAATATCAAGTTGCAAAGGGCTTTCCCCAAACTTAAAATTTTTACGAACTCCCAGACAAAATTTAATTGCGAATATGTGTTTTTAGCATCTAATAGCAATAAATTAATACTCAAAACAGTATTACTACTTGAAGGACGTTTTTCGTTAATCGAAAATTATAACAAATATTCAAAATACCTTTGGCTGATTTAATAGGACAAATATATTTTCCACTGTAAAATATCCTTTTTAACATCATTTATCAAAATAAAAAAAATCTATACATTTTAACGCAAGTCTACTAAGTATTTATTCAATGACAGGAATTTTAACTTCCTCATTGTGTCACTTTTAATTAATTATCTAGCTTCTACTTTTGAGATATTACATAATATGTAATCCAATAATTATAAAACTGCTGGACATTATAGCCTCTATTATTTTCTAAGAATTTCAAGTTGTGGACACTCCTTTAATTACGATATTTTGTGGCTGGGAAAATAGATTTGGAGGAAATAGAATAGGAGAGAGGAGAATTTTTTACGAGATAGTAAAGTGAAATAATTTTGATATATTATAGATATATAAATATGTTATCCAATAATTTTAAAACTACTGAACTATTTTATAACCCCTAATATTTTTACTTGCCCTAGCTACTGGGCAAGGAGAAAGCTAATCAGCTAGAAGTAATAAAGATGCAGACGGGCTACATTGAAGAGAACGGCACAAGTCTAATTAAACCTTTATTTTAGAGCTGCTAAAACGGACATCTTTGAGAGTCAACGACAGACAAGAGAAAAACACAAAAATCACTCTGCTTGAACAGAGGTGCACTCAAGAGCGAAGACAGAAATAATTTTCAACTCAGCTAATTTAAGTGTTAAGATCAGGAAAAACGCGGAGCCATTTGCCGGCGACAGCTGGAAAACGTGTTGAATAGACAGAAAATTTACATCTATAGGACAGAAAGCTTTGGGAAATGTATCGAAAGAATTTTAAGTCGAGGACGCTCCTTTGATTAAGACATTTTGAGGTTGGGAAAAAGATTTTAAGGAATTAGAATGGGAGAGAGGAGGTTTTAAGGAAATATTAAAGTTAAATATTTTTGTTGTATTACATATATACAGTGGAAACTCCTTTATACGAAATATTCAGTATAAGAAGTACTTCTCGTTTCTTTGGAATACTCAGGAACTTCATATCTGGAAACCTCTGGTCTAGGTTTGGTTTGGAGTGCTACGGTCTACTTTTTGCAACACGAGGGCTAATGAGACCGGGACCTACCGTTTAAGGCCGATTTAGAACGGCTACGAACATCCATGCCAATGTGGGATTCGAACCCACGAACTCCGGTACCGAAGGCCAGCATCCTAACCAATCGGCCATCGTTCGGCCTCTGGTCTAGACTTTCATAAAATGTTGCAAAACAATTTTCATATGGTAATTGTCACGTATTTCTAACGGTATACTGATATTTAAAAGGAATAGAAAATATGAAACTTGCGGTTTCAAAGAAATCATTCACAAAGACCAAAATTAAATTAAAAAATTAATATACAAAGCGCGAAAACACATATATTTATTTCAGAGAATAGAAATGCCTTAATCAAATTATTCAGTATTTTAATCAACGAATAAAACCATTTTTAATACGTTATTTTTGGGAATTGTAGCATAAGATTGATCTAATCATATGTTCACACTCTATCTAGATACAAACCCCGCCGATCTCAATATCGGCGCGTGTCACCTCTGATGCACATCCCTTTTAATCCGCTCATTTAGCCGCTTCTTGTGACCCGAAACGCTCTTTGTTGTTAGGGTAGAACCTCGATCTTGAAATTTCGTCTAACTTCCCCATTCTTCCGCGATAAGGGTAAAATATTTCGCAACGTAAATTTGCAAATGCCTGCACATGCACAGTCTTAGACACAATGCGGTCATTTCAGCAAGAAAGATTCCATTCAAAGAATTTCCTGTGTGAGGTCCCAACCCCCAAGAAAACCTTCGGAGCCCCCCGTTCGAAAGCAGCTGGCGACCCTGCCCCTCGATTCAGGTCGCCAGCTGACTCGGTGCAGGCCGGGCCATCCATACGTCTCAACCCTCCTTGCACAGACAGGGAAGATTCAGGCCACGCCGGTTGTCAAAAGGTGGTCGGTGTCTTAATTTCGACAAGAAAATTAAAAACATCTTTAAGTCAGATGGCAGAGGATCATCTTTTCAAACCAGAGACCTCAAATGGTCTACTTTACTGCCTATATTTACCCCCTTATAATTCTCAAACTTATAAATAACTGTAATATAAAGACGAACAAATCAAAAAATATTTCCCTATTTTCTAATTCAAATTATTCTAGATATTACGGTTTTGTGAGGCACCCAAATTATTTTATCAGGTCTTCAGTATTTGGGATTTAGGAATGTATAACTTTCGATCTTATCCCCAAAAAGAACGCAGTCATCTTCATACACATCCGGAAGAGCAATATTATTAAGCAAATTTGAGCATTGTGATTGCTTAATCTATCTAATCAAATGAGCGAATTCTTAATCAGTCAGTTATACTAGAAAGAAAGCCAGTTTAGAATAGTGGATCAAGGCCGGATTAAACCACTTTGAGACCTTAGAAATTTTCTTCTTACCCAGCCCCCTCCAGCTCTTACTCACAAGAAATAAAATAGACAAATATAAGACGATAAATAGGAGAAACTAAATAATGGGGAAAACCAAAACAAATTTTAATAACGGGGCATTTATAACAGGGGTTAGGTTTGGAGCCCTACGGTCTACTTGTTTTTGCTACACGAGGGCTAATGAAACCGGGATCTACTGCTGATTCCGAACAATTACAAACATCCATGCCAGTAGTCGGATTCGAACCCACGAATTCAAGTAACTAAGAGCAGCGTCCTACCCATCGGTCATGTTCAGCCTTTTTATGACAGGAGAAAAGCATACATGCAAACGATTTTCAGCTTTAAGAATAGTACACAAAATAAACGTATACCAAAACTATTATTTTGGTATGTGCCCTGTAAACCTTGTATTCATATAAAATCAACACATTTTTATTTATTTGTTTTATAAAGTCGTCCAACAAGTAAAATGTATAGAAATCTTTTCAAAATAGCAATTTGACAGGGCTCTAGACATTTGTCTTATAATGCGATAATCTCGTCCAGACGTGATGGGCAAATTTTTAAAAAGCTCGCCAGAAAAAGAACAGAAAACAATTTGGCGGGATAAAATTATTTATTATGATTACAAATAGTATTGTATTGTGAAAATTCCTATACTAATGTGATTAATGAAGTTGAGACTGAATTTCTAAAACTTACTTTATCTTTCAGTTACTTTACGTTTCCGTTTTTCGAAACTTTCTTGGACAGACTAATGTTTAAATGTATTAGAAACAATAAATTTAAATTCTCCTCTCGAAAAATTTTTTCTAATTTTCTAAATCAGAGAGTACAGAGAGTAAGTATAATTTTATAATTTGAATGCATATTTATATTTATTAAATCAAGATTCTTTCTATCATTCAATAATTTTTTTTTGGGGGGGGAGGGGAGATAAGCAAAAGTTTTAAACTATTTCCAGTATAAATTCGCCGAACAATGGCCGATTGATTAGGGTGCTGGCCTTCGGTAACGGAGTTCGTGGGATCGAATCCCAGTGTGGCATGGATGTTCGTAGCCGTGCGGAATCGGCTTTAAGCTGTAGGTCCTGGTCTCATTAGCCCCCGTGTTGCAAAAAAGTAGACCGTAGCACTCCAAACCAAATGAAACCAATAAAAATTTCCTCAAATATGCTATGGATATGTAAAAATAAACAAATAAGTTAAATACTTTATTTTATAATACATTTTTGTAATTTACAAAAACTTAACACGCTCTTAAATAATAATTTAAACGCTAACACTGAAAATTTCTAAATCATTGTACCTTAATGTGTGACTATTCTGTGCAGGCCGCATCAAGCTCGTGAGCTGCCCATCAATGGTTTAAATTGGCGGAAACAAAAGAAAAATGAATATGATGCGATTACACATATTCCCTACACAAATGTATTAGATTTATGGAAACCGTGACCTGAATTCTGTTTCAAAACTCAAATTTTAATTCCCGGATGTTTTCATCGTTAGTGAGTTTTGAAGTTATTACGGTTGCTTTCAGGATATGAGGGAGAAAAAAAAAACATAATCCTTAACCCTACATCACATACACCGGATCATTTTGACCCGGCGATTCTTATTTAAGACGACACATCATCTTCAAGCCCTCAAAAATTCGATTTTTTATTGGTTACATTTTTAGTTTCTGAATCGATTAAAATGAATCCCATTTAAACATTCGAATTAGAACCTGTAAAAAACTGTACTATCTTTGTACTTAATATCATAGCTTTTTAAGGAAACTACAAAAATTAGATGAATTTTACTCAAAATGGTGTTTTTCCAACTTTTGCTTATTCTAAATAAAAAAACCTATTGTACACATTGATTTCGAATTTTCACATTAAGTACAATGTACGATTAAACTCTACCCAGTTTTGTCGTTGCTGTTAACACCATTCAGAATTGAAAGCATCTGAAAAGAATTTTTAAATTTTATTTCACCTTTTTGTGAAAATTCCATCTCCTGGTATAATATATGATTGGTTATGGTGCTGGCATTCGGTACCGGAGTTCGTGGGTTCAAATCCCACAGAGGCATGGATGTTCGTAACCGTTCAGAATCGGCTTTAAGCTGTAGGTCCCGGTCTCATTAGCCCTCGTGTTGCAAAAAGTAGACCGTGGCACTCCAAACCAAACAAAAAAAAAAACCTGGTATAATTATTCTGATACTTTTTAAAAATTTAAACAGCTGGAGAAATATATTTAATAATTATTGTTTACAAAAAAGTGGAAATTATTAATAAAACTTACTTTGTATTGCTGTAAGTCTGCGTACAGTGTGTTAGAAATTTTTTAAAAACAAGTTCTCCTTTTTAACATTGTACTAGACAACCCGACAGACTTTGTCCTGTTTTATCCAAAAAATTTTAAATGTTTTTAAATAAATTATAAATTGGACCGCTTTGATGGAAAAGTAAGGAAAAAAATTATTTTAAAGATACTTGACGCCATCACGCGTGCAGTCATCAGAAATTTAATTAGATTAAATCAAAATTCCCACATCGCCTGTACGGGAATTCGATCCTGAGACTGCTCGTAGTGAATCCTGTTGCGCTGACCACTGCGCCACAGATACGTTAGCAGTAAAGGGTTTTATGTGGCATTATAATAATCTCAATAAACGCGCAATTAAGAATTTTTAATCAAAAAACATTTTCTATCGGATCAAATTGTAAATCTAAACCATTCTGGAATCAACTTAATTGCATACACAAATTTTCATCAAAATCAGTTCAGACGTTTAGGAGGAGTGCTACACATGGACAGGAGAATTTTATATATAAAGATAAGACACTTGAAATAAAAAGAATGTGTTAATTATAGGGTGTTAGGGTCAAAATAAAATTTGGGTCCCAGTGCACAAACTCAGGTCTGGCCATAGGCAAGGCAGGCCACTGCCTAAGGCGGCAAAATTGAGGATCGACTAAATGACTGAGCTTTCAACAAAGAAAAGAAGATGCAGTTGAAGTTTTTTAATTTATTATTTCCCTCAAAAGTAGTACGAATTTTGGCATGGCTTTAAGAATCTTACTGCCGCTGCTCATAGCTATTACTAGATTTTTCTAAATTAAAAACAACAAAAACTATTTCAAAACTAGGTCTACTCAAAAGTGTCTTAACGGGTTAGCAGTGCTGACCGTTTAACAAAATTGAGTAATAAATTAATTCTGGAAGAAGTTATTAGCGAATTTTTCAGAAAAGAAACCTCGAAAGAGATTGCCATAATTATGATTACATTTGTTATAATTCTACTAGTTTTAATGATTTAAAACTATACGTAAACAGCATACTCAAATCATCTCTGAAAATATTAGCAAGAACTCATTTTATTTTGTAAGATAATCATAAGCACACTAAAAATATAAATTTTGTTTTTTAATAAAACATTCTTCCATAAATTTCTATTCGCATTATTGCCTCAATCCTTTTATTATTTGTCATTTTTTAGTCAACTAAGTTCTTTCACAATTGTGGTTTAAAAATATTCCAAGGAGAACCCTGCTAGTACTAGCGTTTTAGAGTTCTATTTGCTTTGTGATTATGAATGATTCACAGCCAAATGATGGCCGAATGGTAGACCGCTGCTTATAGGTGTCGGAGTTTGCGGGTTCGAATCCTGCTACTGGTATGGATGTTCTTAGCCGTTCGGAATCTTCTTTATGCAGTAGGTTCGGTGTCATTAGCTCTCGTGTTCTCGTGTTGTGAGTGTGACAAAGTAAAAATAAAAAAAGTGGGTCACTGTAGGTCTTTAAAAGTCCTTAATTTTTAGCATGGCTAAACAGAGATAATGCTGATTACGTAAAATGAAAATTTGGTGTTTTTGATTTTGAATATTACTTTAATGCTAATTTCTTAAATCCGTTTGCTAATTCAATGTTATAATTTTTATATGACTGTAACGATGTTAATAACTTTTCGCTATAAATTTGCATGGAGGTGGAGGGCACAAAAATTGGATTGTGCCCTGGGCACAAAAGCATCTTAGTCGGGCCCTGTCTGAGGTATCCTTTGAACTTTACGTGCATTGCAGCCACAAACTTATTTTGCATGCCTCAGCTGCCATTAATTAATGCAACGGCTCTTTGGCTGGCTTGAGCCTCGAACCCAAAACCCACCCATGGCGAGACGACGCCTAAAAAATTCGACGCCTTTACCGACTGATCTATCGAAGCTCATAGTTTGGTAATTCTGCAAGAAAACAGTAATATTTTGGAATTAAAATCCATTTTGTATGAATGATGTTAAGTTTCAATTACCCGGTATTATAAAGTGTAAATAAAAATTACTACAAATATTCATTTTTATCATTATTTAAATATTTTTATGAATGTAAAACTGACTGTTTTTGAAACATATATGAATTTAATGCGGGAAATGCACAAATAAAAATTTAAAATAAAAAATATGTTAGAAATCCAATTTTTCGTTTGTGTGGGATGAGATGGGGGTATTTAAAATTATACTTAAAAATTAAACTTATTTTGTACGCAAAATCATTCAGATATGAAATCTGATATAAGCTTCCATAAGATGTGTTATTTTAAAGAGTCAGTAACTTAAAATATAAGGTCAAATGGACCCGGCGCATGCGTTAACTTCGCAATCCTTTGTGCGTGTCTGAAGTGTTAACCAATTTTACAAATGCACGTAAAAGACACTCGGAGTGGTCACGATCGTGCACACATCCAAGTGCTTAAATGCTAATTTTCTCACGTCGTCAATTGTAGCAATGCTATTATTTCCATAAAACCGTGATGGCGGCGTGATTAATCGCAAGACCGTATTCCACTACATTCATTTCGGCGTGGTCAACACCGTTTCACCGTGTCGCTAATTTCGTCGATTGGAGTCCGATTGCTTTTTCGGCAGCTTCCACCACCGCTTTTGCTGCACTTGCACAATCTGATACCGCCAGCCCATACTCACGCGAGCGTAACAAGCCTAGACAAGGAAATTACGATTTGATGACGGGTGTAAAGTTTGCAGACAAAATTATAAATGTACGTTAACATTCAAGGCCGTGATTAGGCATGCTCGGCCACCACATTCTTTTTGGCACAGGAAATGCAGAAATTTTGTTCACAAAACAATGGAAGTATTTTATTTATAAATAGGGTAAGTTTTTGTATCAAGCACATTATGGATCATATATCAGCACTTTATGTTGGAAGTAAACTATAGCAAAAGCGGGCCTAAAAAGAATATCCACGATTTTTTTCCTTACTTCATATAAGTCTGACAGCTAAAATTGGTAAAAAAGACATATGTTCGTCGTTTATGAGTTGTAGAACAGAATATTAACCCTTAATTTGGAATTGTATGTTGTGCCATACACACTTAAAAAAAAATAAAGTGTTAAAGAAATATTATAATTTCAATATAATTATTAATATTTATTCTCATAAACTAGTCACACTTTATGAAAAAAAAATGTTTTTTGAGTGTTAGCAACACTCAAACATTCCTATTTCAGTATTTGTTTCAATTCAGAATGTTTATATATATATATATATATATATATATATATTTTTTTTTTTGCCAAATAAAGGGTTAAGCAAATATATATTCATACATAATTATTACATGCGTGACGGTTTGTTGCATCATAAAAGATAAGGAAATCATGAAAATAGAAGTGATTAAACAGATATAATAGCAAGATCCTTTTAAAATCTCATTTTAAAAGTGTTAAAGCCTCCTTGCTCTTTTTCGCCACAACTTTCATTTGTCAGCAGTTTAATTTTGTCAAAATTGTCAAATAATGAACACGTAGGTGCTATCCAATGCCAAAATCAATCGGTTCGAATCTCTGTGCTGGCATGGAGCTCGTAGCTATCATAGAATCGACTTTAAGCAGTAGATCTTCATGTAATTAGCTCTCAAGTAACAAAAAGCAGACCCCCCCCCCGTAGAGCTACCGACAACTCAAAACTTAAACTTCCAAACTATCGCAAGCACGAATGGTTACAACATAATCCGAGAGAAAGAGAAGTTTGATAATATAAACTTATAAAATTTTTTCGAAAGTATAAACCTCTTGACCATCCATTAAGATGACAAACAATCGGGGATTTGCTAAAGCTGAACGTCGATGATTCAGATTCTCGACACTGCAACTGCCAATAGTAGGTCACGAACTTTCAAATGTTGGTACCAAATGCCAATAGTTCTGGATGACCAGTTATCATTTAATCGACATTCACCGAGAGTTTTCTAAATTTACACATACGTAAATGAGACACACGCAAAAAGAAGTGATATAACTAAAGCATGAATCGAAAGCCATTTGTTTTGGATTTTTTTTCTCTTATAACATAGGCAATCGTAATAGCTGACTAAAGGACAGTGATGCTTGTCACGGATATAGCAAAATAGTATAAGGAAACTTTTATCTGAACAGTCATTATTTTATCATGCACGACTAGAATAAAGATTTCAGATGATAGGTTGTAAAATTTCAATATATCAAGAAGTATAGGTTCTGTTAGAATGTATCAATCACAACATATGCAGGCTTTGATTTTATCGTGAGCTAGCGTGGCAATAGCTCTGGACCCTTGGGAGTAGTAGATACAAATCAAGTTACATGTTTTTTCTAATATTCAGAATTCAATATTCAAATTTTATCAATAAAAATTTTGTTTTGTTATTCAGTGAAAATTTTACTTGTATAATTAAATTTAGTTCTCACTCCATGTAATTCCATTTAAATCCATTACGCAAACCAAGCTATCATCAATCTTCCTCCATATATTTTTTTGTAGCTGGGTGGTAAAACGAAGTATCAGATACACACACATTATATATATATATATATATATATATATATATATATATATATATATATATATATATACATATATATACATATACATATATATATATATACATATACATATATATACATATATATACATATATATATATATATATACATACACATATATATACATATATATACACACATATATATATATATATATACATATACACACACACACACACATATATATATATAACATAAAAGAATGGTAAAATTATAGTCGGGAGCGCTAGTTAGTCATTAGTCAAGAGCATTTATACTGCTCAGAGTATAGCCCATGTTTCTTTATTCTGATTATTTAGAATTAACATTTCATTCGTATTTCATCAAATTCAATTTGTGTTATATATGAACTGTCAGTACACCGTACAATAATGTATTTTGTAACCGGTTTTTTTTTTCAACAGTTTTTTCAAATTTCACAAATAAACATTAAGTAAATATCGACTTCAGTTCTTAACAATTAAAATGTTTGTAATTACAGGGTGCAGGACCGGCCTTAGCGCTTTTTCGACCGTAGACAAACCCGAACAATATCGCCCTGCAAACTTCGAAAACTTTTTCTTTTACGAGTAAGGTTTTGTTGATCCTAAATTTTACCGTTGTAAGCAGTCGCCTACCTTGCCTATCGCCTACAGCCAGAACTGCAGGGAGGCTTAA
>CM063505.1:35969571-35979571 GCA_032207245.1 Pardosa pseudoannulata
TGCAAGAAAACTAGTAAGACTTAAGAATGAATCCTACCATGCATAACTTTCAAAACTCCTGGAATATAAACAACACGCCTCTTTAACCCATTAACGCCTAGTGTCCTAATTTGAAGACAGTAAAAAACAGTGTACAGAATTTTGTTTCCTTAAAACGATTTTTCATATTCAATGAAAGTAGAAAAAAGTTCTATAAACAATCCCTTAAATTTTCTATTATTTATAACTGTGTCCTGTGGATTGACATTTAGGATATTTCAAGCCTCGTACATGAATTTACTTTTTCAGCAGGTATATCAACTAAAATCATTACGAATAGTTGTTATGATGAATTATGTATTATAAATCTTTACTGTAGAATATTGCGTTTACATATGAGGGTAAATAAATCTCTTTATTTTGACATTTCTTTTTTACATATAACAGGGATTTCGAACTGACCCGCAAAAGCTTTTTGAAGCATACGTAAGTATGTAACAGACAAAAAAATCAGTACAGAATTGGACTTGATTTTCCTTGCTTTATCTTCTAAAGGCGCCTCCACACTATGGTCCACTGCAAGCCATCACCACCGTCTGGAGGGGCTTTGGCTTATCGTGGCCGATGGCGGCAGACGATAAAATAGCCTTGGCGGACGATGGCTTCGGAGGCGGTTTTTCTCCAAAGATCAAAGGCAGCCAGATGCGCAACTTAAGTGCGCAGTAGACCCTATGGACAAATCAATGCGCTCAGCTCATTCAGTGGCCCAGCGTGTGGATGCGACCCGTAAACCATCGTTCGAGGTCACCATCAGGAAGTGGTGAACAACTGACCATAGTGTGGAGGCTACATAAGATTATCATCAGCAGAGCCAAGGATGTATTTAGAGAGCTAAGGGGGTGTAACGTCGTTGAATTCTCGAGTAGCGTGTGGGTGTTGTAACGTATCCGGTCCCTGTTTTAGGTGACACAAGGAAGAATCAGGTGTATCTTGATTAATGAATTTATTTACACTTCTGCTACATACATCATTTCACAACTACACACACACACACACAAAAAAAAAAAAAAAATTCCGATCACAGGTAAGTGATTAGTACACGTAGGCCTGAGAAGAGACGGGTACCTAAACTAAAATCAGTCTCTGCCGAAATATGGGTGATTAGACGGAAGAAACAATTCAGTAGCTTCCCTCATACACACATACATACCGACTTGACCTGCCATTTTGGGGACTTCGAGCACAATGCTACCACGAACCTATTTCATGTTCCCAAGTCGGCATTAACAAACACGGCGGATTTGTAGCCGGTTCGAACCAAACTTGCAACCTTCCGCTCATGATATTGATGCTTTTGCCTACTGAGCTATCCCGCTATCCGTGGAATGTTTTAAATCCTCATGTTTCGGGTCTTGTAACCATTGAAAGGGTATGAGGTATTTCCGGTCGTTTCCTTTTCTATCTGTCAATTCATACCATTCCTTATAACTTTCAGTATAGTCAGTAAATATAGGGTTGCAGAGTCTTTTTCATTTTTTTATTTTCGGGTATTCACAAAGTAAACAAGCGATAAAACAGGGTCATGAAAAAAAAAGGAAAAAAACTGATAATGTAAAGTGATAATTGATAAGTTTTCCACGCTAAAAGCTCTATTCTATTCATTCCATGCATTTATACATTGTAATTTTGTTGGAAAGAAATATAAAAAGATATCGTATAATGTTTTATTTAAAAAATGTACTCAATATGAAGTTTTATTCCCCTGATTCTTTTCATTTATTGAGAGGTTCAAAATTATTTTTTGAGCCCGAACCTAAATGGTCGCAGTTGTAAATGGTTGGAAGATTTACAAGAACTTTACATCTTGTAACTCTTCACTCGTAATAAAAATGTCCATTTAAAAAAAAAAAAAACTAGCACATTTCTCTTTCCATTTTGAGTCAAACACGTTTTCAGTTTTCAGGCATAAAATGTAATCACATTCTATTAAAAGAAAAACATAATAAAATTTCACTGTAGTCTAAACATTAATAGAAAAATTAGCTTTTTCTTTTCTCAAAGTTTTCCGCATGAGTAATTTAACGTAAATAAATTTCTCATTAAAAGTTTCAGAAGAAATTCTTATTCGTTATTTATTGAGTCACGCAAAAATTAGAAGCTGACCAGCAGCCAACCAAAAAGCGTCCCAAGAAATACCAGAAACTTTTTTCCCCGTCTCTCTCCCTTCTCGCTTCTGAAACTGCAAACCACTTGTCTTTTTTCTTTTAAGTTTAGAGAAAATGAGAATGATGTCTGAAACAGAAAACAGGCATAAAGACAAAAGTAACCTCTCTTTTTTTTTCTTCCCTCCTCCTCAAATAGATAAACACGAGAAATAAAAATCGGGTATGCATTTCAAGGGAAAATGAGATTAAAGCGAACTTCTATCGCCTGAGACAGTGGAGAGGGGGAAGAGAGAGGGGGGAAGACCGAGCATGAAACAACGAATAACGAAGAAGGCAAATAAATCAGAATATAAAGCGTTACTGTGTTTATAGAATCTGGCACTGAAAACTGGTGTCGGAGAAAAAGAAAATCATGAAACTGAAATGCAGCACACGTTGAATACCAGAGATTATTAGTTCCAATGCGACTGCACTTGCTTTTATAGCAGTCGCCACTACCAATCTGCAGATATTTGTTGATCATTTTATTATAGGAGCCATAAAGTCGAGCAACATTTTTCCTTCGAACAACGCAAAGTGGACTGTCATAATTTACAAGCAGAAGAACCTCCCCCCCCCCCTTTCCCAAGATTGGCCCTGCCTCATTCACCTCCAGAGGTATCGTTTGGGAACTTGGAGAATATTGCAACCTTTTTTATGTACCCCAGTCGCCATTTTATTAAGGAAGCACCATATAGACGGCTAACATTAAATAAATTAAGCATTTAGTAGAGCGAAAAATTATCCATGGTAATGACTGACTTCAGTTTTAAACAGAGTGGTTTGGAGTGCTACGGTCTACTTTTTGCAACACGAGGGCTAATGACAGCGGGACCTGCAGCTTAAAGCCGATTCCGAACGGCTGCGAACAGATATGCCACAGTAGGATTCGAACCCACGAACTCCGGTTCCAAAGGCTAGTACCCTAACCAATCGCCCATCGTTCGGCTTTAAACAGAGTGAGAAGAACAATAATTTTTAGCGAAATGTTTTGATTAATTTCCTTTGAAGGTAAATATAGTATTTTATCAGCGTAAATTTTAAAAAAGATCACGGATTACCTTGGAGAATTGTCAGCTCTATCACGTGATAAAGCTGGTTTATAGAAATCTTTAAATACAGACTATCTAGAAGTAAAACCTTTTTGTCCACAGGTTAAAGTGGAGCTAGAGGAGAGAGGTTGCCAAACTTTTCTGGTTTGGTTTTGGTTTTTGGAGCGCTACGGTCTACTTTTTGCAACCCGAGGGCTAATGAGACCGGGACCTACAGCTTAAAGCTGATTCCGAACGGCTACGAACATCCATGTCATAGTGGGATTCTAACCCACGACCTAAGGTTACGAAGGCCAGCACCCTAACCATTCGGCCATCGTTCGGCAAACTTTTCTGGACCGCCTCCTTTACGAAAAAAAAATTTCGAACATCTCCTATTCCATAATAGTTAATTACATCAAATGGTAAAATATTATTGCGGATTATAAATAGATATTTTATTAGCCTAGCTATGAAGAATCACAAAGTAGAAAGTAATTAAAAATGGCCATCAAATGTAAAACATTGTTTATTAAAAATTTTAAAATAAGCATTAAATCAATAACAAATTGAAAAAATTTATAAGATGGAGGAGGCTGTTGAAGATTTAACAATTTGTAAATGTCGGATTCCAATTTCGCTAACATCGTAATCTCCACGCTAAGTGAGGTTCATTTTTCAGGCATCCAACTAATTACCATAAACTAGGAGTATCCAAATGGTGGTCCATAGTGGAATGCACGAATTTATAATTATAAAAAAAAAACATAGAATTTATTATGGTCAATACAATACTATTCGATTGTTTTACTGATTATTTTTACTGACATGTATATTTTTATAGATGCATGATGGCCGCCACCTTAACTGTCTTAACACTCCACATTTGCTTCTAAACCTGAATTGCCCCCCCCCCCGTAAGGCTTCGCCTACAAGGGGGAGGTACCGCCCCTGCCAGGAAATAGGGGAACCCCTACGAGCTAGGAGAATCCAATACGTCTACCGCCTAAACATCGTAAGTAAACTGCAGTAACCCTCCCCACCACACACACGCACACACTCAAAAACGGGGGAAAAAAATTAAAACTGAGAGATCTGCTGAACTTTCTAAAAAAAAGTTAACTCTTCCTTTCATTTAAATCCCAGGACTAACCATTACCTTTCCTAGAAGAGGAAATTGAAAATCAAGACAACTTTCCCAGTGTCAAAAGGGCAAAACTTCTTGTCCCAGTGAAAATTCCCAAGTCAACACTGTGTCATCTGTTTCATAGACTATCTATCTAAAACTGTCCAATCTGAAACCCATCTGCTTGCTCTTCTTATAAATGCGTTAATCCGGACAGACGCATGATTAATGATCACTAAATGAGTCACAAGCAGTCACACAAAGAATAGTATTAACACATTTCGAAGAAGTGTATAAAATAATTCTACTATTTGAACACATTGAGAGGTATAATAATCAAATACTTTATTTGAACTTTAAGCCCAACTTTTAGAGCGATTGTTACGTTTTATTTATTATTTTTAGAAAATATCTGCTTTGTATGCGTACCACTTAAAAGGAAATACTAACCATTTTACGAGTTCGAGGGTCATTGAGTGTCGTGGCAAAACCTTCTGTATTGAATAAAACAAGCAAGTTTCTTATACACATAGTTATTTCAGTATACCCACTTTATGTGTTATTTGTATATTATTCCAGTTTTCTGTTTTCTCGCATTTACCTACCTACCTATTAATTAGTATGCAGAGTCAGAATCAATGGTACTGCAACTGACACGCTTTAGACATTGCGTCACTGTGACGAGCACATCGATCGTTATCGTCTCGCTCGATGCAAGAACCGTCCTAACAACAGTGGTTGAAGCCCACAGACGCCTCTGAGATCCATTACAAAAGAGAGAGTCACTAGGGTCTGAGATGTTCCCCTCTTTAAAAGCCTTTTGAGTGGGGAGTAAAATAGACCAACAGGCAAAAGATATCATAAGTAAATAAAATTGTTTTAAAAGAAACCGCACAAATATTAATTCAAAAATAAAATAGGTATCACAAATATAAATTTAAAGCATCTCAAAGAATAATTATTAAAAAACATATTTTTCTGAAGGATTCTTTTCTAGGTTAAAATAATATACGAAACCGAAAACGTGGAATGCGATTGTGTAATTAAGCTGACAAATGCAAAAGTTATCCCTGTTTTGTAATCAAACGAAAACACCTGCGCACATGAAACCAAAAGAGAAGTTTTTTTTATACGTCAACAAAACCAAGCTTCTATTAACCATTTAAAGGACACTAATATAAATTTCTTAGCATTTAATGAAATTAGTTTATAAACGTTACCTACGCACCTTATAAATGTAAAATACATGAAAAAAATGCGCATTCATTTGGAGGAAGAAAGGTTAGAGGGTTGGTTTAACCCTTTACGTCCGCAAGTGGTTTCAAGGCGAAACCACTTGCTAAATTGTTCTCCCCTTTTTAAAGACATATGAAGGATTTTTTATATTCTATGCTTATGACATTTCACACTCAGCGAGAGTAGCAATATACTTAATTTATTTTTTCATTTGAAATATGTGTGGTTAAACATATTTTACCTCGAAAAGTCAGTAATATGGTTTTTATCACTTATGACCCTGAATAAAAAATATCTATATAAACAACACTTACAAATTGTTGATGTTGGGTTTAGTTGTTTGGTGTGCAACACGAGGACTAATGAGACCAGGATCTACAGCTTAAAAACGATTACAAATGGCTTCGAAAATCCTGCAGTGAGATATCAACCCGTGAATTCCTGTAATGAAAAGCAGCGCCCTACCATATAGCCATCGTTTGACTATAAATTGTTTATTTTTCTTTATTATAACATTTTTATGATAATAATCATTGTTCTCCCAATATAATTAAACCTTTAAAAAAGTATTTTCACTCCGTAAAATGTGTTGGATTTTGCACTTTAACCATCCCTCAAATTCCAACCTACCTCATTCAAGTAATGTAAAGAAAGATTATGCATTTTACATTTATAAAGCTCATAGATACCATTTATGAACTAATTTCCATTCCATAGAATAATTATCAGTGACCTTTAAAGGGTTAAACAACATAACTGAAAATGTGTGGGATTATTTGAATCCAACGGAGTTAATAGTCATTTGATATTTTCTGACTTGCAAATTTAAATGGAATAAATAATATTATTTTGTTGGCTATGAGAAAGTTTACCCGTTGATTTCGCCAATATTTATTATTGTTTATTACTAACATTTTCAATAAACCAAATATATGAAGTAAATGTATATAAAAAACATATATTTTAGCCCTATTTTTCAGAACGTAACCGCATCGGTTTCTGAGTGACTATTTCTTGGTGGTCCTGTACTAACAAGATACATCGTTGCAAAATAATGAAAAGATTCATAACATTGCGTTATTAACTGTCTTCAACAATGAGCGTTAGGTTAACGCAATTAAAGTAGGAAAAAAAGATTTTTGTCTCAAAACATTTTATTATTTTTTTTCTTTTATCGTTTTAAACACAAAATTAAAAAAAAAATAAATAAATATTCGACATTATTTAATGATGAAAAAAATCTTTCTGTTTAAAAAAACTTTTAAAATTTCTTAAAAAAGCATCTGGGGAAAAAAAAAAAAAAAAAAACAGCAAATGGCTGAACATAATTTCTTGATTTGGTTTGTGATACAAAATTGTAACTTTTAAATGAAATTATTATTTTGAAATTTTAAGAAGTACATGCATATACTTATAAGCTTATTTACTCCCACGTGGTAACACAGTACTCTAAAGTGAAGTTTCACAGTAAATATACTTATTCATAATAATTTTAGCTAATTTACGGCAAAAAAGCAATTTCTCGTAAGACTTAAAAAATTATAAAGTGTCGTTCCGAATCAAGAAATTATAAATAACACCTTTAAACAACATAACTGAAAATGTGTGAGATTATTTGAAGCGCTTTGAAGCCAATGAAGTGAATAGTCATTTGATATTTTCTGACTTGTAAATTTAAATGGAATAAATAATATTTTTTTTAGTTATGAGAAAGTTTACCCGTTGATTTCGCCGTTAATTATTATTGTTTATTACTAACATTTTCAATAAACCAAATATATGAAGTAAACGTATATTAAAAAAATATTAATTTTAGCCCTTTTTTTCTGAACGTAACCGCATCGGTTTGTGAGTGACTTATTTCTTGGTGATCCTGTACTGACAAGATACATCGTTGCAAAATAATGAAAAGATTCATAACATTGCGTTATTAACTGTCTTCAACAATGAGCTTTGGGTTAACGCAATTAAAGTAGGAAAAAAAGATTTCTGTCTCTAAACATTTTATTATTTTTTCCTTTATCGTTTTGAACACAAAATTAAAAAAAAAAAAGAAAAATATTCGATATTATTTAATGATAAAAAAAAACTTTCTGTTTAAAAAAACTTTAAAAATTACTTGAGGAAGCATCTGGAAAAGAAAAAAAAATAAAGAAAAAAGAAAACATAACAGCAAATGGCTGAACATAATTTCATGATTTCGTTTGTGATACAAAATTGTAACTTTTAAATGAAATTATTATTTCGCAATTCTAAGAAGTACATGCATATACTTATAAGCTTATTTACTCCCACGTGGTAACACAGTACTCTAAAGTGAAGTTTCACAGTAAATATAATTATTCATATTAATTTTAGCTAATTTACGGCAAAAAAGCAATTTCTCGTAAGACTTAAAAAATTATAAAGTGTCGTTCCGAATCAAGAAATTATAAATAACACCTTTAAACAACATAACTGAAAATGTGTGAGATTATTTGAAGCGCTTTGAAGCCAATGAAGTGAATAGTCATTTGATATTTTCTGACTTGTAAATTTAAATGGAATAAATAATATTTTTTTTAGTTATGAGAAAGTTTACCCATTGATTTCGCCGTTAATTATTATTGTTTATTACTAACATTTTCAATAAACTTAATATACGACGTAAATGTATATAAAAAAAGAATATTAATTTTAGCCCTTTTTTCTGAACGTAACCGCATCGGTTTCTGAGTGACTTATTTCTTGGTGGTCCTTTACTAACAAGATACATCGCTGCAAAATAATGAAAAGGTTCATAACACTTCTTTATTAACTGTCTTCAACAATGAGCGTTGGGTTAAAGCAATTAAGTAGGAAAAAAAAGTTTTGTCTCGAAACATTTCATTATTTTTTTCTTTATCATTTTAAACACAAAATTAAAAAAAAAAATAAAATAAAAATATTCGATATTATTTAATGATAAAAAAACCTTCTGTTTAAAAAAACTTTAAAAAAAATAAAGAAAAAAGACAACATGACAGCAATTGGCTGAACATAATTTCTTGATTTGGTTTGTGATACAAAATTGTAATTTTTAAATGAAATTATTATTTTTCAATTTTAAAAAGTACATGCATATACTTATAAGCTTATTTACTCCCATGTGGTAACACAGTACTCTAAAGTGAAGTTTCCTGTAAATATATTATATTGAAATTTTAGCTATATTGTCTATAAAAACACAGTAATTTTAAACACACGAATTTTTAAAAAAAAAGTGTCGTTCCTAAAATTTGGGAAATTATATTTCGTGAGAGTATTCATATTTTTATACACATAACTGGAAAAATATTTGTGAGATTGATTTGAAGCAAAATTTTGAAGCACAATTAAAAAAGAAAAAGAAAAATATTCAATATTATTTAATGATAAAAAAACTTCTGTTTAAAAAACTTTTAAAAATTACTTGAGGAAGCATCTGGAAAAGAAAAAAAAATAAAGAAAAAAGAAAACATAACAGCAAATAGCTGAACATAATTTCTTGATTTGGTTTGTGATACAAAATTGTAATTTTTAAATGAAATTATTATGTTGCAATTTTAAAAAGTACATGCATATACTTATAAGTACATACATGTATTTTGGTAAATTTAATAAATATAACTTGATAGCTATGAATCAATCATCGTTCTGTTATTTTTATTCTGAGTGAAATTTTAACTATGTTCTCTATACTAGACACAGTAATTTTTAACTGCAAAATAATAAAAGATTCATAACATTTTTTATCCTAAAATGAGCTATTTCCTTATTTCGTCAAATATTCATAATTTTATAAATGTATTTTTGTCTCGAAACAATATTATTTTTTAAACTGATAATAAACAAAATTTTGAACACAAAATTAAAAAAAAATAAAATAAAAATATTCGATATTATTTAATGATAAAAAAACCTTCTGTTTAAAAAACTTTTAAAAATTTCTTGAAGAAGCATCTGAAAAAAAAAAAAAAAAAATGACAGCAATTGGCTTAACATAATTTCTTGATTTGGTTTGTGGTACAAAATTGTAATTTTTAAGTGAAATTATTATTTTGCAAATTTTAAAAAGTACATGCATATACTTATAAGTACATACACGTATTTTGGTAAATTTGATAAATATAACTTGATAGCTATGAATCAATCATCGTCCTGTTATTTTTATTTATTTAAAATTTTAACTATGTTCTCTATACACCAGACACAGTAATTTTTAACACACGAATTTTTATATAAAAAAGATTTTTTATCTTAAAATTTGGGCTATTCTTATTTTGTCATAATATTCATAATTTTATAAATGTATTACTTGGAATACAATATATTTTAGTTAAACTGATAATAAACAAAATTTTGAACACAAAATTTAAAAAAAAGAAAAGAAAAATATTCGATATTATTTAATGATGAAAAAAACC
>CM063505.1:35984571-35999571 GCA_032207245.1 Pardosa pseudoannulata
TCAGTAATTTTTTTTAAAGGGAGAAGGTGCATTAAACATTTTATTTATATTATTTTGCATATTATTTAAACATATTGTTTTTTATTCCTAGCCCTGGCCTGTATGGATATGTATTGGGTGTGTTTACCCACTAAAACATACAAAATCATCCATGCTAGATAAAAGGCAGTCATTAGGCTATGGGAGATTACAGCAACATTTGATAAAAATGTGGAATGTATTCCGGTAATCCATCTTTAGAGTTTCCCCTCCAAAGATTATTTTAGATTCTATTGTATAGTGCGGTAAGAGCATAAGGGAGTCAGCCAATCAGAGGGTTAAGATTAATTATATGGGGGAAGCCGGAATTAAAATTTAGTTAAGTAAAGGAAATATATAAGAATAGTTGATTTAAGCAGAAATTATTTTGGTGTTTTCAAAATCGCTAAAGGTTGTAATTTTAGGGAAAGAATCACCAGCAATTTATTTTGGAATACAGTAATTATAAGTTTGTTAGTTTGAATAAAATATATATGTGTGTAATAATAAAACAGAGACGAAAATGTGAAAGCAAAAAATACACTCAAGAGCCAAAACATTATGACCACCCCTACATTTTGCAATGAACTCGCCTGGATGACGTGGAAGGCAAGAGATCAAGTGGAAGTTGTATTTAACTGCTGCTGGAGAGTACGAAGAATCATTCTTCCACTTACTTCTGTGTGTTATGGGAAAGGCTGAGGATCTAAGCGATTTTGATAGGGGGCAGATTGTAATGGCTCGAAGGCTGGGAACAAGTGCTCCTCAATATACAGTAGGTCGTACACAGACCGGTGGTGGCTGTATTATGCTTTGGGGGACGTTCTCTTGGGCATCTATGGGACCCGTGGTTGTGGTAGAGCAAACAATAAATGCTACAGGGTATCTGAACATCATTGCGACCTGTTGCACCCTTACATGGTCTCTGTTTTTCCGGCTGGAAATGGAATGTTCCAACAGGACAATGCCCCGTGTCACAAGGCTAAAATTGTGTTGGAGTGATTCCAGGAACATGATGTGGAATTCCATTTAATGTCCTCTACGCCAAACTCACCGGATCTCAATCCGATAGAACACATCTGGGATGTCATGGGACGTCAGCTCAGAGCCCAAAGACCACCAATTCGCAATATCTCGGATTTGCTTAACCGTTGCTTAAAAATCTCATACAATCTGTCTCCGGCCATCTACCAAGGACTTGTGGCATCCGTGCCAAGGCCGGGTTGAAGCTGTGTTACGGGCCAAAGGTGGGTCAACTCGTTATTGACAGGTGGTCATAATGTTTTGGCTCTTGAGTGTATACTAATTGTACAGTCGAATTGTAACTATAGAAAACTGTTGGACCTGGCTTGTGTAAAATAAAACAGCTGATTGGATATAATTACGATTTGAGTCTTTAGCGTAACTTGTTTTAAATTATTAAACGATTGAGATGCGAATGAGATTTATGACTTCTAAATGAATGAGAATTATGACTTCTAAACTGTTATGACGTGGTGGTTTTGCTCTGCACTGAATTGCACGAGTTATGAATTTTAAGTTGTGTATCCAATCATTTCTGGATAATAAGGTTTTAATAAAAAGGTTTGGTACTTTCAAAAATACATAAAAGGGAGATTTCGTCACGACCTGTTAACCGCTTCCCTTACAATTTTTTTTAATTGCAAAAAATCATCCAATTTTTTTTTACTTTATTATTAAATACAAGGAAATGAAACAAAACATAATATGTAGGTTTTAAGTTAATTTTTTTATTTTTTTACAGGTGTAAAATCATTTAGTTTTAATATTAGTTTACTATCCCGAGTTATCTCGGGCAAATAGAAAAAGTTAAATATTAGTCTTTGTATGATAGTTTTTTAAATAAGGAACAACAGAAAGTGATACCCGACATTATGTACACTGATATCTGGTCTCTTTTCTTACTGGCTTACCTCTGGGATTTGTTGTACGGCAGCACAGAGTACACTGTAGCGTTGGATTTGATATTTTTTTTTCAGTAGCAGGAATGACATCTGAAAAATGCCGTGAGGTTAACCTGAGTGGTAAAGAACTAATGCTGGGTCTTCCTGATATGGCAGAAAACTCGTCACGATGATTTTCTGAAATTAGTTTTTCAATCAGTGGAAAACACGTGACCAGCCCTTCCAAAAGAACCGCGAAACCAACAAAACTTGGCAAACTACCCATCAAAGCTGAATATTTCCTTTCATTTCTTCCAGGCCGAGTAAAACCGTGATAAAACAAATCGTACTGACAAATTCTGTTTCGCCCGAGTTTTCTCGGGATAATAGTTAACTGCAATATATACAAACCCGAGATAACTCGGGATAATCAGGCAAGCGGTTAGGAGTGATGACTGCTGTTCCTTGTGGAATTTATATCTAACGGATCAACAAACTTCATACAAAATTTTACATCTAGTTTAACTCATTTTTCTACTAATCAGTGTTAAAAATTGTAACCTCGCCGAGCGGTTTGCGATGTTTCTACTTCCGATTGTAAGTCATACCCTAATCATCTGGATATGATTTATGGGTCTCGTATAAGGAACAGGTATGGAGGCGAAATAATCAGTCGTAGATTATTGAAACTTAACAACTGTTCATTTATTTAACAAAAAGCATTTAAAGAAATATTAAAAATGTATAAGTAAAGTCGTCCAGAGAGGAGATTACTCTAGACAACCTGCTCATCTCTAAGGTCAGCCGGGAGTTCCCTCCCGTTTCTTCTTTTTCAAACAGGAAACCTCGGTTTTAGGAGAGATCGACACCCCACCCCCCTCTTTGACCTTTGTCCTTGGTGTAACCGAAACGCCCTTTGCCGCCCAGCCGACGCTGTCACACAAAGTACAATTTCTTTTCTCTGCCGGTGCGTTGACAAAAACGGCACACTTGACACCTCTAATCGTCTGGGCGTCAAAAAGACCATTACTGGTACAATACTGCCGTTTTCAATTGTTCAAAAGAATAAAAGTTCGCCCGACCCCCGACAGGGACGGACGCGACTCTTACAAAAATATTCGGCTTCATTTATATATTTATACGCTGATTAAAAATTCCAGATCCACGGAGTGTCGGAATTATTATGGCATAAGTTAATATTTTATAATCTTGAAAAAATGAAAAGTTGAGATTAAAAAGAATTTGGACAGTTTTTATAAAACTTTAACTAAGCGGTAATTTATCTTACCTGCAAATATATACCGGTTTGAGTGGAAGAAAAAGATAAGATAAAGATTTTTCCTAACTATTCAAATACATAACTTTTGTCACAGAAGTAAAGAAATGCTTACTCCACTTAACGCTGATATTAATTTGGTACGCTTCCATCGAAAAGAAGTAATTATTAAAAAAAAAAACACACATTTAAAGCCAGATGCATAGGATATCAGTATTATCATGCCAGATTGCACGACGCCCAAAGCACCAAGGGGAACAAAAGAAAAAAATTTTCCTTTAGTAGAAGAGATTTTAGTGAAAGAAATGCAATGGGGAAATCTGAACTCGCTCCATTGTGAGGATGTTCTTGAGTCTTTCTCCGCATACATCGCATTTACAGCTGGGACAGAAGGGGATGAGATTCGGAAGAAGAAAAAAAATTACGACCTACTCTCTGAAAAGGTGGAATGTAGGGTGAGGGCTGCATTTACAGCGAAGCACGTTTTTACAGTACCCACCTACAATAAACATTAAAGAAAAAAAAGCGTTTCTTTTTTCACACTCCCGCATTTGCGTGAAATTAGTTTACCGTGAGAGCTGTCTGGTTGGTTATTATGACCGAGAGGTAGGTAATCATGCTGATAAGAACTTTGTCACACATTTCAGTTTAAACAGCGAGGGTTCAGTTTTCGACGCGTGTTCGAAACAGGATATTCCGAAGAAGCGGAAGACATCCATTACTCCTGCTTTGTAAATATTGTCAAGTAGTCAGGGAATTAATTTATTAATTTTGGCACCATCACCATATTTAATATAACGGTGTTATCCGAGAAGACTATTTTCAAAAGATACCTGAGTTATATTAAGAAAAGAAAATGCCTCTAAAACTTTTAATTCGACCTAATAATGTTGCACCTTTTATATAAGAAAACAGGTTATAAAAAATAAGATTTACAAACAAAAACGTTCATTTCAGATATTTTTTTTCTCAAAGAGAAACACGAATTAGACACAGGGCCCGACTAAGATATTTTTGTGACAAGGCCACAATCCAATTTTTGTGAACTCCACCCTTATGCAAATTCATAGCGACAATTTATTATCATCATTACAGTCATATAAAAATTATAACATTGAATTAGCAAACGGATTTATGAAATTAGCATTAAAGTAATATTCAAAATCAAAAACACCAAATTTTCATTTTACGTAATCATTATTTTCTCTGTTTAGCCATGATAAAAATTAAAGACTTTTAAGGACCTTTATTTTATTTTTTTTTACCTTGTCACCCTCACAAGCTTTGTGGTGCAGAAAATAAATAATAATAGAATTAAAAATAATTTAAATTGATGAGATGATTTAAGGGTTTATAGTGGTACGTTGCTAATAATCTGTCTTATAAATATGCTATAACACATAGGCAGGGCCGTAGCCAGAAATTATATTCGGAGGGGGACATTGTTTTTCAGGAAGGATACTTCAATAAAACTGCAGGTTTTCTTATGTATGTATACTCCTAATGAGTATCATAATAAAATTGGATTTTAAAATATCAAAATAATTAAAAAATGATATAACAAACAAGTTTATAGCCTTGAATATGTAATGAAGTAACTACATAATGAATTAAATAGTAAAATTAACATTTAAAATATATAAACTATAACTATCTATACATGGTATTAAATTCTAAATTTTAAAACAGAAGTATAACTAAAGAAAAGAATAATTTTGAAAGAAAATGAAAATGTTCAAATCTTTACTTGCATATTATAAACTATGCCCTTTTTGAAATTTTAGCCAAAAAAATTTCACGATTTCTTCCAATTGTGAAACAATATTGTGATGAGTTGCCAAAGTACTAGTCAATCTGTTCTTACAAATCGAATCCGATTTGCACCTACTCCTTAACTCAACGTCACTGTTCTAAACCCACTTTTGTCTATATACAGCTAGACAGGTGAGACACATACATGATTCATTTTTTTTTTTTTTTTCACGAAACGGTCTTTTAGAATTTCGGAGGGGGACTAATCCCCTAAATCCCTCCCCTTGCCTACGGCCTTGCCCATAGGATAAAAAGAACACCAGGTTTGTTGAGGGAATTAATTATCAGGTAAATAACAGCAACATTAATGGAAATAGGAAACAATATAGTTCATGATAAACACAATTACATCGTAAAATAATTTATTAAAACTGAACGATGGTAACTTAAGTTTGCAATTTTTCCCCACTTAATATGTTTCCAGCCAACTCCACTAAATTGTCATGCCCCCTAAAATTTTCGTGCCCAGGGCACGTGCCCTAAGTGCCCGTGTGATAACCAGGCCCTGATTAGACGGTACAGTTTTTCACTGTATACAAATATAATATAAACTTCTGCTAAATCTTCCTAAAAGGCTCTTTATTATCATTTATATTTCTTAGCCATGGTAGATCAAGACAGCGATCTCGTAACCAGATGGTAGGAGGATCGAGGTTCTCATCGGCCATAGTTCCATCGTGTTCCTTAATGGCGGATGGAGCAGGTAAAATAGGTTCGTGGTTGCAATGCTCTCCAAGTTGCCAAAAGATACCTCTAAAGGTGGCAGTCAAAACCCGTAGGTCTTCTTGATTCCTGATTCTACATCTCGAGACAATGACAAGCAAACTTCCATGAGATGCCATTTGACTTCTAAATGGACAATACACCAACCAGCCAAGCATTTCTTTGTACCATTTTAACAGGGAAAACAGTTAATGTTAAAAAATATGATGATTAATATTGTTTGTTAGGATGTTAATTGTAACTGTAATTCTAAAAAAAATTAGGTTAGAACGATTGTATCTAATATATTTTAAACAATTACGAATATCCAAAAAATCATAAACTCTTACTACAAATGTTAAGAGGGGAACAACTGCGTAGAAGTATGCTTAACCGGAACTGAACCGAAAACCGAGGAAAAAAAAAAATTTTTGGTCGGAACGAAACCGGAACTGAACCGAAAAAATGGTTATTTCGGCGATATATCTTTCAGTCATTTTGTTATGTTACAACTTAAAATATTTTAATTTAACGTCAACTTTTATAATAATGTAAGTAGATTTCCTATTTTGTTTATTTTTTTTTTTGATAAAATCCGAGACGAAAAATCTCAGTGAAACACGTTAGAAGATATATTAATAATTAGAGGCAATTTTCATATGTTAAATAAATAATATATTTTTTACATAATTATTGCAAGGCCAAGTGCACGATGTGAGAGTCAAACGACGAATGTGGGTAATCATGAACCTAGTTGTCAAATGCGATTTTGATAATGGATAACAATGCCAATGCTCGCCGCTCTTATCGTACCTGCTGTTTGTATTAATTCACATAGTGTACCAATTAAAAAAAGAATAAAATCTTCTAAATTTTGATAGAATTAATTTTTTTGTTTATGATAGAATTATATTTTTAGTACAAATAAGAATATACATAAAATGAAATTATTCATTTGGAACTGAAACGAAAACAGTTATTTTTGGCGGAGCGAAAACCGGAACTGAACCGAACCGTTTTTTTGGCGGAGCGAAAAGGAACTGAAAATATTTTTTAGTTGAACCGGAACGAAAACCGGAACAAAAAAAATACGGTTCGAAGCCTGCGTAGAAGTATGCTTAAAGATGTTACAGTGTTTAACTATTTGATAAATTATAGTGTATAGACATCGAAATGTAATGTCGTGGCACCAAAGTGTGGCAGCTCTATATCTACGGCAGTAATTTGTTAGGTATGTGGGACACATTAAAATGGGGATTTTAGTTGACTCGTGGCATAAATTTATAAAATTAAGTAGAAATTTCCTAAATGATTTAAAATAATTGTGATTAAATATAAATAAAAATATTCTTTTAGTAATAAATTGATTAATATAAAAAACATTAACGAAAAATATATTCAATTTTAGAACAGATCAACGATGATTAAATTAATAGTTAAAGACTCTCAGTCTTTTGAAAATTTTGCTGGGATCACAGTCCGGTACATTTGCTATTTCTTCGTTTCTTACTTTGTACAAGTCTCCTAACAAATTCAAAGCATGATTTCATTTATGCGTGTATTTAAAATAGTGGTTCTTTTGTATAAGCAAATGATTACTTTGCACTAGTAAGTTTAATCATAAATATTAAAAACTAGCATATAGCCCGTCATATGACGGAATCAGTAAAATTTTTAATTTTCCAGAATTGTAAAGAACCCTATGAGGCAGGTAAAAAAAAATGGTTTCTTTTGGCTGAGAATTACCTTTCAACAAAAATAATCGATTAAAATTATCACACATGTACTTAATCTATTATTTAAGTTAAATAAAAAAGAAAATTATTTATATAATATCTGTTTAGTGATAAAAGGTATGAAAATAATGGAGAAAATATTTAAATAATTTAAAATAAGAAAGGATTAAATGAGATGGTTAAAGGAATGAAGTCATAATGCTAGAAAAAAATTGTTATTTTTTACCTATTTATTATGTGATAAATTGATAAATATAATCGCTTGCTCTTAAAATGGGGCTTGATATAGTGGCATTAAACGCTCGAAAAGGGGACGGAGTGGATTTCGAACGTTTTAAAGAGGACAGTATTTTTCTCTGTGATACGAAGCTTATTCATATCAATTTACTTCAGAATCGGATCTATAGTTTAGGAAAAGATAAACTTTACTCGCTTTGAATTTTGCAAACCCTAACTCATCAAAAATCCAATATGGATGCTCTATCCATTCCAGGTCCAACAGCTTCATAGCTTCGAGGACAGACGGGCAGATAACTTAGGCTATTATTACATTACGAGAAGAAAGTTTAAGGATATACAACGTGAAATGTTTATGTGGCCAGGGATATCCGTAAAGCAATACGTGAATTTAATAAAATAAAAATTATAAAAATTATTAAAAGTTGAAAAAATAGTAAACATTTATTTTAAAAACAATAAAACAACTTTCGGAATAAGAATTTAAAAGAAAAAGCAGAAAATATTAAATTTATTAGACATAAAAAAAAAATAGCTGCGTCGGGGATAAAACCGTCAACCCGAGAAGTACGACGATCAATTGGGCGGACTTTCTACCAAACGTACAACGCCTGCACGTTGTGAGCGAACTAATGAGAGTATATGAAGTCAGGTAGTCAAGTAGAAACAGTCCAGAAATTTAAATATTACTCACCGCCTTTGCCATCCTTTAAAGAATGAATTTCGTATAGAATAAGAGGAAGGATAAGGCTTGAAACAATAGCATTAAACGCTCGAAATGGGGGGATAGGGTGGATTTCGAATTCGCTTTCAATTTTGCTAACCCTAACTCATGAAAAATCCAATATGGATGCCTGTATCCATTCCAGGTATCCATTACACATTGAACGGCCCATCGAATACGGCTCAGAAGAGAGTGTGCAAAACGAAGTAGCAAGTTTTTTTTTATAATTTCATGTACGATTGTTCCAAAATATTTTTCCTCCCCTTTTTTTACAACGTAAACCCGTAAAATTTGCATCTGTTATGCCGTAGTCCTTGATCACATATCCTATGGCATGTATTCTTGTTCTCAAATTGATGTAGAGTTCCGAATTTGCATTCTCAGTTTTCAAGTCCTTTGACTATAGCGATATTATTCATTCTGACATGCATCTTTAAAGTGAAACTTTCATTTTGTGAGTGATATTAACGGTGCATTGCGGTTCAATTAAAAGCGTTGCTCCAAGGAAGAAATTTGAGCAATATCCTTGGAAATATATAATGGAGATACAAACAGAATATGAAATATGGAAGCTGGTAACTGAGAATGAAGAAGCGAAAGAAAATGATTAATGATCGTAAGCAGTAGTCGTGCACAATTAGTCCTTAGGGAGGGTGATTTATTATGAATGCATATTTATACTTCAGATTGTGAAAGAATGTAATTGAAATATCACTTATACGAAAGATAAGAAAATTATAACATCAAATTATTGGTTTCAGATCTCAGTATTAAATTTGTCATGGTAAATATATACGAATTATTCGTCTGCCAATGCTGACAAGGTTTTCATTTCCAAGCTTCTATTTCTCATAACGTAATTTCGAGGTAAAATTGATCATCTATCAGGAATATATTTAATTATATCTAAGAGTATATTGTAAACTAATTAAATTAACTCAGAAACCGTTATCTAGTAGATCATTGTTTATTTTTCATAATCTTTAAGTACAGGGACGTAGCTAGAAATATTTTTCGGGGAGGTTCCAGAGTCTTAATTCAAAGTACAGTGAACTTAATATCTCATAAAATTTCATTACTCTCTCCCATACACCACTGTACATGCATAACATCTTCTGATCTAATTTTTCTTGCATACATTAAATATGTCATAAGACGGAACAATGCTGTACGAATTTTGCTATATCTTTGAAATACATTGGTAGAACACACTAGCTTTAATAGCTACAAGTTTTTACCAAAATCTGCCTGGAATACTAGAACTAGACTATACATTTTACTCCAGTATTTACCAGTAATTTAACTGAGTAATTTTATAATAACGAAAAAAAAATACTTTGGGAAGGGGTTTTGAAGTCCTTTTATTTATTTGCCGATGACCATTGGTTAGGGTCGGCCTTCGGTACCAGAGTTCGGGTGTTTGAATCCCTCTGTGGTATGAATGTTGTAGCATTCGGAATCGGCTTTAACTGTAGATCTCATTACTGAGTTAAATAGTAGACCGTTAACAACCAAAAAAACTTTTATTTATTTATTTTTTACAAATTACATATCTTGTATAATAACAGTATTAGAAGATAGTATGGCATAATCAGTAATAAGTTACCCTTTAAAAAATAAATTAATTTTTCTAGTTTTACAGAACTTATTTAAACCTCCAGCTACACTTATAGTCATTTGTCCACGTCTTTTATTTAATTCTAATGCCAAAAAATTTTTTTTACTCTTTTCATTGATGAAAAAACCTTTCAATACTTGTAGTAGAAACTCTTAGAGTATAAAAATTTATTAAGTTTAAAAAAAATCTTGTAATGCATAGGTTGAAAATATTTCGGAGAGTACCAAGTACCCAGACCTCTCTACACATGTGTCCTTGTTTACATATTGTGAAGCCCCCCCCTTTGTTCAGAGTATGAAAAACCGAAATCAGCTGATCTGAATTTCTCCTGTTTCGATCCGGCTACAATAGCGCGGCGACATAGTGTCTGGTATGTTGACAGTTCGGTTGCATAGGCGTCACGCCCCTGATCAATTGCGGTAATTAACCCGGAGGATTGCCTGGGGAATTCCGGAATCGGAACAGCTAGCGAATGAGAATTCAACTAGAAAAACTAGCTGTAACCTTAGCTGGAGTTCTCTGGTAACTGGAATCGTAACTGACCAGAAAACGGTAGGCGGGACCGTAACTGACCCCCAGGTATAAAAAGCATAGAATTTTGCGACTCGGGGCTCTTCGACATTTTTTTTTACGGAGGTACTTTGACCTCGTGTAGGCTTCCGCGACTTTTGACCGGAGTCAGCTTTTTAGTGATTACGTTCGGGCGACTCGTCAAGTCCGCTCACATAAGGGACGGCAGGGTTTCGGACACCAGGTGATATATTGGGTTTGCATTGCACCCTGGGAAGGTCTCTCCATTTTGTGAGATTATTGAATCTTTTTTCCGACTGTGATCGTCGTGGTAATTTCAGGCAAGAAAGAATCCTCTACATTTCGACTTGTTTTGGGAGAATTAGAGTACCTTTGTATATAACCAGTATTAACTCCAGAAAAAATAAAAGTGATTCCCCATTCTATTATGACTGTGTTCCGTCTTCACGCTACTTTTTCACTCAAGAACTTTGAAGTCGTCACAATACTATATTTCAATTACATTCTTTCACTTACAGATACATGAATATTGGAACATGAACACATGGAGATACGTGAACATATGGAATATGTTCTTCCATATTCCATATGCGCAATATAAAATAATAATTCTGAGAAAATGTATATAAAACTTTTAAAATAAATAAAAACCCAATCTCCAGTCTCAGAATATTTTTTAGTTCCCCTTAAATTTAAGAATGCAATTTGAAAACTAGGTTAGCTTAGGAACACCGAAACGTCTCGAATCATTGTTAAAACGATTCATTGGCTATTATACAAGATTTTAAAAGACATGACAAATGGAGAAATCTGTGACAAGTTGAAGCTAACAGGGAAAACGAACAAAAGAAAAAAAAGACGGTAAGAAATTTATTTATTTACTTTTAAACAGAGAAAATTTTACGGTTAATAGCAACGCTGACGGACTGGAATTTAAAAAGCAATCGTACCAACTTCGTTCAGAATTGAAATTTCAGCTAGTAAAGACACACAGAAAATATTTTTTCCAATTTCCAGAGGAGTACCTTATCCTAGCAATATTCATAGAATTATATTACCAGATTAAATTACCCCCAACACCGAGGCATGATTATTTAAACCAAGGAGAAAAGTAATTTATGTAACACCATCATGCCGTTTTCCATGAATGCCCTAATATTACAGGACGATGCCAAATTGCTATTTGAATAGCCTATGATGAGAAACTTTGTTTTTCTAATAGTAAAGATAGTCCATTGTTTCATACCCAATTTTTCATTGATCATTGTCAAAGGGATATTTTGCCTCAATCGTTTATTTAAAAACACATTAGAGCAGGGTTTCTTAACCTGTGATTCATGGACCCCTCGGGGACCATGGGTTATATTTTGGGGGTCGGCTGACTGCTCCTAATTTTTAAAATGTTTGCATCAATATTTAAAAAAAGAAACTTTTTTGTCACGGCTCCCTCTGTCTGTCATTTCCCAATAGAGACCTCTACAATACGAGGAAAAGAACATACGCAAACCATATAAAACTTGAAATTTTTAGGAACACAAAGTAGCCTTTGAATTTTTTACTTCACTTGGAAATAAAGTGACGTTAAAATCAGTTCCGCTAAGTTTTTGCAAATTTTTAAAACAAAATATTTGTTTTACTTTTTCATTTGAATTCTTAAAGTTTAATTTGATTATTTAATATTTTTTGTAGCCCAAATTGTCCCCAAAAAAGGAAGTATGGTGAAAATTATGTAAAATATAGATTCTGCTGCATGAAGGAATCGGACGGTGTTGAAAAGCCACAATGCTTTCTGTGTTGAAAAGTTTTGGCAAACGCCAGTATGAAACCGGCAAAATTGATGGAGCATCTGAAATCTCTCCATCCTGAAAATGCATCTAAAGACCTAGAATTTTTTACAAAGAAGAAAGCCCAGTTTTCGAAATCTGGAACATTAACCAAACTTGGATTTGGTATTCCACAAAAACCTTTGGTTGAGGCATCTTTCAGAGTTGCATATCGTATTGCCAAAAGTAAGAAACCGCATACTGTTGGAGAGACATGCCATGTGCGCTGGAAATGGTTGAATTAGTTTGTAGACTGGAACAAATTTAAAAAAAAAAAAAAAAAAAACTTGAGACTAATCCATTGTCTAATGATATGATACATTCAAGAATAGATGAAATTTCTTGCAATATCTTGAAACAGACCATCAATGAATTGAAAGCATCGCCATTTTCCTTTAGTATACCGTATTAGTTTCACTTTAGTGCGACTGAATACGAACATGATATTCGCGTTGCTTTGTCGAAAACCATCCCTCAATTCCAACTGTTAATCAAGGAAAAGCAGCAACAGCCTTCACATTAAAAAATTTAATTTCTTCAAATTTTTTATACTATTGAAATAAAAATATTAAAATAAAAATGTCCCCATCATAATGATTTAAAAAAAAAAATTCTATTTTTCTTATTAATACTAAAAAATACTTTTGAACAGTTTAGGGGCATTATTTTGTTGATAAACTGAATAGTTTATCTGGGGGAATTATTTTTTATCTAGACGTTGAATATTCACAAAAATTGACAAATTTCTGAATATAAATTTATTTTTAATAACTTTAATAAATTCAAAATTTGAAACGAATACTCGGAATTATATTAAGGCATATTAGTAGTGTTTGGTAAACATTTTGTAAGAATCTATAACAGGTTTACTTATAGATTCTTAAAAAAATAATTCATAAAAAATAATTTTTAAACACATTGCAAAAATAGTTAAATAATAAAACAGAATTTTTTTGTAATAAATTATGTTTAATCATTTTTTTTTCACAGAGGGGTCCGTGACATATTTAAAATTTTTAAAGTGGTCAATTGTGCCAAAAAGGTTAAGAAACAGTGCATTAGAGGAATTTATTAGGATGAATAGAAAAAAAGTAGAGTAAAATAACCTTTAAAAAGGAAAAAAAACTGCTTCTTCATTCCCCTCTCTTTTCTTTTCTGTCAGTTTCAGGCATGAAATGAAATAAATCTGCGAAATGGGTTTCAATTTATTAAAGCATATTAATATGACAGGGTTGCGCAAATGAAAGCTAGGATGAAGTCCAAAACACTAGCCTCACAACGGAAGAAAAATAATCAGCGGATATAATATTTCTTTATTCCAGTATATTTTATTAGGATCAATAACCGAGCTAAATAAATGACAGCAGCATACACAAATTTTCAAATTGTAAAGCATTCTATGGACAAGGTCGTTTTAAAATATCTTTTTAACTAGGCTGGCAAATTATTTGCCACTATCAGTCTTACGCTGTACCGTGAGGAAAATTTCCGAAAGAGAATATGATTTAAGTAGAAATAAAAAATTTGAAAAAACTTTTTTATTATAAAATCCAATGCGTTTAAAAATTATTTTTATGAATTATCTTATTTTTTAAAATATTTCTAGAGAACCCAATGTTACCTGATAGTGGTAAGAATCTATAACTAAACCTGTTATAGATTCTTACCATTGTTTACCAAACACTCCTAATAAGCCTTATATAATTCCGGGTATTTGGTTTAAATTTTGAATTTATTAAAGTTGTTTAAACTAAATTTATATCAGAAATTTGCCAATTTTTTGTGAAAATTCAACGTCTAAATAATATAATACCCCCAAATAAACTGTTCAGTTTATCAACAAAACAATACCCCTACTGTTCAAAAATTTTTTTTAGTATTAATAAGAAAAATAGAACTTTTCAAAAAAAAATTATATGCCAGGAGCATTTTAAGAATTAACAAAATATTTTGCAAGTTCATTCTGAATATATGATATATATATATATATATATATATATATATATATAATATATATATATATATATATATATAATATAATATATAATATATGTGTGTGTGTGTGTGTGTGTGTGTGTGGTGTGTGTGTGAACATATTCCTTTTTACCACTCCTGAACGAAGTAATACAGCTCCAGAGCAGCAGAGTCCATAAAAAGTCATTTCGACTAAATTGGCAACAGTTGTTTTAGAAAAATGTGCATAGAGTTCCGAGTTCTGAGTGACATGTGTGGGAGAGAGAATAAGATGATTAATCGAGCCATAATTAACCAAGTTTATCCCTAGACCCCTCTGTATATAATTCCCTTAAATGTTAATTAAACTAATGTTCATAGTAAGAGTTTGTGTCCTGAGTCTCTCTCCTTCACACACACACACACACACACACAACACAATATATATACACAAATACAATATATATATATATATTATATATATATAAACACGTTTATCTATTTTCTCACTACATTTGGTGGTAGGGGCGAGACTAGTTTTTTGCCACGGGCGCTAAAGGACCTAGTTACGGTCTTTCAGGACAGCCTCATGAATCCATGGACTCTACCTATCGACAGGGTCTGTTTGAGCTGATGGAGGCTGTGATGGTATGAGACACGTCCAAT
>CM063505.1:36004571-36012258 GCA_032207245.1 Pardosa pseudoannulata
TTACATATAGATATATAAATAGATATTATAGATTGTTAATTTTTAATACACATAAAGCTCTTCAAGTCTGGAATATTATCCCATAAGAAATAATGGATTCTAAAAGTACAAATAAAAATATTCTTTGAGAGACTTATTTATATTTTTTACGAAAGTCATCCAAGATATTTAAGGGGTGCAATTAGAGATACATCTGTTATCGCAAACGAAATACTTCGAAATAGAGATTTACAAACCATGAAAAGCTATCAGTATCTTTGTGCCTCAGGTGGTAGGGTTGCATCCCTCAAGAAATGTCAGTGAAAGAGGGGAGCAGTTCCTAAACAATAGACCTGACCCAACTACTTCATAACGCCATGGAGGAAAGCACGGGCAAAAATGTACATTACATCCATTTTCGGAACGTTATTGGAGGTCGAAAACTGTACGTTTTGAAGTCATCATCGGTTTGACGGAATTGTACGTGCGAACCGCTTAGAGGATTAAAAAATATTTAATCAAAATATTTTTCTTTGGTTTGGTTTTGGAGCTCTACGGTCTACTGTTTTGTACACGAGGGTTAATGAGACCGATATTTTTCTTTGAACAACAACTTGTAGATATTGTGAAAAACACATCATAAAACACAACTAAATTAGACATCAGCATTTATGCAAACATACACATAACAATAACAAAAAAAAAACCCTATATTATGAACAATAGTCCGAGTTATTGCATTTGTGGACTATTGATGTTGGTTTTCATTTATTTTACTTAATATTTCGTTATCAAGTTTTCTTGCACATTTTACTTATTCTAACGAAATGAAACGTATACGAAAATTTAACTTTTCAAAATCATTCTTTTTTACAGCAATACTTATTAAGCTTAAACAGCGTAAGAAAACTATAGAATCGGTTTCATTGAAATTGTAACTTAATAAACAAAGACAAATGCAGTAGTTCGGGGTAGAAAAGTGTTTTAGCGATTTAAAATGCCAACAGAACTTTAAACCCACAGTTAAGAAAATTTTGTGGTTCTCTGGCTTTTATAAACAATAAACCGACATTTTTTTTTACATCGAAACACTTACAATTTAACAGAAGCTCTTGAATATCAACTTAAATTTCAACTTAAGCTTTATAAGGTTTGAAATGACCAATCTTTTTTTTTTTTTTAATTAAAGGAGGAATGAATAAAAGAACTTTGAGTAAACAACCCCATTCGCGTTTGTCGATTACAGTCTCATACTAAAACCTATTTAACACTAGATTGCCCGAGATTTCTTGTATACCTATATTGCCCAAAAACAGTCAAAATGACTGTTTTGGGGTGAAAAACAATGTGAAAACAATGTGAAAAAATAACAAATATGTAAAGAAATTTGTTTAAAATTAATTTTTAATATTATATAATAAAGGAGGGAGGAAGTAACTACAATTATTCATAAACCCATTTATATGTTATAGAAAAAGTCACCAAATTCTAAGAAATTGTGTCATTATATTTCATAATTGTTTTTCTAATTGAAATTAAAAAACAGTCAAAATGACTGCCTTGGGCAATCTAGTGTTAACTATTTTACATTTTATCGATTATTCTGTTGCAGTTATTTTTGAGTAATTGATTTTTAACGTGGAGCTATGAAGTGGCTTCAAGCAGCAGTGTCCTCGGCCGTAAGTTGCTGCTATCCCATTACAGGAAAAGGTAAATAAATACTCTAATATTTATCAACAACAACAACAAAAAAAGATCCATATTAAAATACCTCTTCTTCAATCGGTTCAGACTAAAAGTACCTCTTTACGTGAGGAAATCAGCCATTACGCAGGTATTTCTTTTCTCTTTGTACAGTGAATGTCTGTGGAGAGATTTCTCTTACCTATTCCCAACCCAGTTATTAAAAGGCACATGCGTTTTTATTAATGCATTTGCATGTTATTTTGCTGATGGAGCTGCAACCCAACACAAGAAACCTGTTTGCGTACCTCTCGGACACCCCTCCCTGCTCTGTAGATTCTGAACCAGGGGGTAATTCCAGAAGTCAGATTTCTGCCTAACCCTGGGGGCAGGGATGGGCCTGGCCCTAGTCATTAGAGACGTACTTAGCGGTCGAAGGGATAGGCTATCTTGGGTGTGCCTCTCCTAGATGATGAACAGTACTGAGGAGGATTGGGTTTTTCACTTTATTCTTTTTATTTTCTTTCTAACCATCCGTACTTTCCAACAGGCATCTTCATTCAGGGGTGTGGATTCGGAGAAGAGTCGACGTTCCCACGTTATCTAGACACGCATTGTTGACTCTGCGAGGTGTAAACAGCAAAAGGGGTCCCAGGCTTCTGTCTATTGGATGCTTAAAATATTGAAACATCTAAAGACTACTTAAAAATCAAGCATTTAGATATTTTTCACCTAAATTTTAAAGGTTATTGAATTCTATTCTGCTTTCACTACTTTTCAGAGATTGAATTTGCTGTATTTCAGGGATTGAAGGATATCTGTGATAACAATAAATAAAATAATAAAACAAGATTTACAAGTTAGAAAGGTTAAAAGCCAGGGCTTGATTATCGCATGGGGCCTTGGGGCATGTGCCCTGAGCACGAAAATTTACCATGTACTAATTTACTTATGCACTAATTGTTATATATTGCTGCTTACTTCATGACTTTTTTTTCTTATGTCAGCTGTTTATTACTACTGCTTTAGTTAATGCTTTTTGTATGTATATCTTCTTGTATTCATCTCCTGGTGAAATTTATAATTTTTTACCTTTGTTTATCATTTTATAATGTGGTTATTATAATTTGCAGTAGTTGATATCAATTTCTGTGCTTAAATTTTACCTGAAAATATTTAGTCCTGATAAATTTCAATCAATATATTTGACATTATTTTGTGCATAACAGTTAATTTAATACATTATATTAATATTTACAATATTGTGTTATTTAATAATTTATTTTTCCTCAACGAACCTGATGCTTTTTTATGGGTTATAGCATATTTATAAGACAATTATTAGCAAAATACACTAAAACCATTAAATCATCTCATCAATTTAATTATTTTTAATTCTATTGATTTATTGTTGAGTATGACAAGGTAGATGACACTTTTCATTTTAAAACAGGATAATAATGATTACGTAAAATGAAAATTTGGTGTTTTGATTTGAATATTACTTTAATTTTACTGTTGCTTATATTAATGTATAATTCTGTTTAAAATAAAAAAATTTTTTACGAAAATGTATGGCTTATCACCTTGTGCCACAATATTAAATCAAACAACATATGAGAATGTGATGTATTTATTGTAGAAAATTGTACATTTAGAATAATGAAAATAAAAAACATTATTTAAAAAATAAAACTTAAAAAAAATTTATCAAATTGGAAATGTCAAAAGTAGTGTTTTTGAGATAGAATAAAAAAATGTAGGTTAAGGAAATTTAATAAGGGTAGCATTTAACAAAAAAAAAAATAATTTATTATATAAATTTTAAAATATTAAAATACATTTACAAATAATAAAATAAAAATTTAATTTAAAATTATATTATACTTAAAAATAGTTTGCAAATCTTATTTATGAAATTATTATGTTTTAAAATTCAAAATTGAACTGAAAAAAAATAGAAATTTTAAAAACTGAAAAAAAAAATATTTGATGATGTTATAGTTTAAACTTATTTAAATATTCAATGAAACGATTGTTAGAGAGAAATTCCATTTAAATATTATGGACTAAAGTTTCATTTTTTTAACATATTACATATTTATTACATGTAATTAAAACACATTAACATATTAACAATTACATGTTTAATTTGCCGCATAAAGCAGCATAGACAGCGAGCTCAGTGGCCGGATGGTCAAAGCACGCGATCCAGACCCGAAGCTTGTGAGTTCGATGCTTGCCGTGGCAGTTTATCCAAAGTACGGATTTTTAATTTAAGAATGTTATTTATTGTTTCCTTATGTTCTTGAACATTCTAGATCTTTCTTTAATATGTAAATTAGTTATTTCTCGAATATTCTGTTCGGGTATAAAAGCTGATACCCACTAGTTGTAGGCAACTTCTCGATCTTGTAAAGTTGCAAGTTGCTACTTAGCTTCAATAAATTCGTTTGTTAAGTTAAACGGTGTGTTCATTCGAATCTTCGTGACAATATTAACATATTACATGTTTAACATATTAAAATGTTACATGTTTAACATATTAAAATATTACATGCATGTAAAGAAAAGTAAACTAGATCGGCAAACTAATGTAGGTACTTTATTTGAAAACCCCTGATAATTTTCTCGGGGTGTCTTAAGGGTTTTATATAAAATGCCTACATTAGCTTCCCGATCTAGTTGATTGAGATGTTGACCTAGGTGTTAAGGGCCTTTTTACTTATAACTTCATGCTAGCTGACCCCTCCGTTTGCCAGTCCCTATGATGAAGGGGGAACCCGTTGTGACGCCTTCAATATTCTCAAATGAGAGGTAACGTGAATAATGTATCACAGTCAAAGATAAAATTGGAAATTTACTTTTATTCTGTATTAAAACAGTTATTTACAAAGGAATGTTAATTCTTGAATCATGTAGAACTGCAAAGGATGGTTGCCGGTAAAACTTCCTCACGACGATCACAGTCGAAAGAAAACCAAGAGATTTAATAATCTCTTACAAGTGGGGAGGCTTTTCAGGGTGCAATCAAACCCAATTTATCCCCCGTTCGGTATCCGAGACTCTGCCGCTCCCTATATGAGCAACAATACGCGAAAGCCTCCACGAGGTCAACACACCTACGTAAAAAATGACGAAAAGCCCTGAGTCGCAAAATTGTAGGCTTTTTATACCTGGGGGGGGTCAGTTAGGGCTTTCTCCAATTGTTTTTTGGGTCAGTTAAGATCCCAGTTACTTGAGAACTCCAGCTAAAGTTACAGTTATATTTTTTAGCTGAATTCTCATTCGCTGGCTGTCCATTCAAGGAATTTCCGAGCATTCATTAACGAGATCCATCAGGGGCGTATTCGTCTATTCAGTTCGATTGTCAGGATCCCAGACTCTGCTACGCCACGCTATTGTACTCCGTACACAGGTGTACTCCTGTCAGCTATTTTGGCGCGTGCTCGGACAAAGGGGAGTCTTCACACCGTCTTCCAACGTTATGTTAATAAAGGTCCTTAGCTGAAACGGTGTCATTTGTATGGGCCATGACTGCAACCACCCATCCTGAAGTCCGTCTTATTACACGCATACATTTTTAAACATATTTCTACGAATCCTCTGACGTTTCACTTTTAGACTATTGTGCATTTGTTCTCCCCCCAAAAAAAGTTCTTTCTAAGTGCAAATTCACCACTATTGGTTACTGTGAAAAGAAGTGGAAAAAGAATAGAAATCAATGCCTCTAGAAATGAAAAGTCCGTCTACCGTGGAAATTTTGATATAGACAAAGTCCAGAAAAAAAGGCTAATCAGATTCCACATTAAAAAAATACTCTTTACATTTTAAACATAAGTTATACTTCCCCGAAATCGATCTAAAAATGCTTAAATACCGCCTGTTCTTTTAATTTCCAGTTGTTTTGATTTTATCCCAGAGCTTTCTATCTATTAAATCTGTTATCTTCTTATATCTGGTTGTTTCTAAGCGCGATCCACATGTGATAATGAATGAACTGTTTTCTTACGAAGGGGTTATTTTTTCTTAGTGCGGTAATTAACTATTGTTTGTTGATCTATAAGAGACAGAAATCGAAGTAAATAAGTACTTTTATAATTATCAAGCCTGATTTTGTCAGAAAATAACAAAATAGTTAAGGAAGAAGGAGGAATATTTTTGTTGCTAAAGAACCTACATTGCAGTTGACTCAAGGAAGCCTCAGCTCTTTTAAAGAAAAAAAATCATCCAGTGATCCATTTCATTCTGTCTTTTGCATTCGAGCAGATCGTTTCTGCAACTAGTTAGCAAGCTCATTTTTTTTTTCGCCTTTCGAAAACATTTACTTCTTTTATTTTTAATTAATTTGTCTACATCCCTTCATTTCGTGGAACTGTTTATCGTGTCTGTGAAATGAGCTTCTGAAAGTTAACCTAAACCGCTGTTTGCTCAGTGAGAAAAAGAGCTTTTTTGCTTGATTTTCGCTCATAAATACTATCAGCTTGTAATTGATGCTTCAGAAAAGGCAGCGCTTTCAGGACTTTGTTACACTGATGATTTATTACGCAAACTAAAAATCGAAAATGTTAGAGAATTCAGTCAACTACAGAGATTTTTTTTTTCTGATTTGTATTTAATAACGGTTAATTTTATTGACCTTGTAACGGCGTGATATAGCGGTGTATCGTCAAAGAACTTTGCTTTGAAAGGTGGACTTGTGTGTATACAAAAGAATTGTTTTCTACGGCACCATGAAGTCTACACGGCCGTGTACTATAGTAAAGGAACAATATGCCAGACTACACGGCACCTTCTCTGACAGCTAAAAAAGATGATCGCGGAACGACAAAGGATTTGCCGCTTCTCAGATGTTGCCGCTAAGCGACCCTAGCTTTTAGGCCGATGATGGTTTAACCCGGACCAATACAGTTGGTCGAAGATGAAGTCATCGCTAGGTGACCCAATAATAAAATTGTGGGTGAGGCCCGTCTCTTGGAGGCCCCTCCCCTAGAAAGAGACGAGGAAGATATTTTTTTTTTGAAAAGAAGTTAGTTAGCTAGCAACCAGCTAATTCAGAGGTCGCCTTGACCTGTCTCTCTACCGGAGAGTTTTCATTAGCGAAATCCCGTCTTGGGATAAATCTCTTGTGAGACTGAAGTGATACCCTGTGCTTGGCTTTTCGTATTCTAATATAATCCTCTTCAGGATTGTTGCTGTTCTTCAGAGCTAACTGTGCTAGATCTTCTACGTGTGTTTCAGTGAATTAGTGGGAAAGCTACGAATTGTGTCTTCCGTCTACGCACCCATATTTCGGCAGAGACTGAATTTAGTTTAGGTACCCGTCTCTACTCAGGCCTACGTGTACTAATCACTTCCTGTGATCAGATTGTTTTTTTTTATAGTTGTGAAATGATGTATATAGCGGAAGTGTAAATAAATATATTAATCCAGGTACATCGGATTCTTCCTTGTGTATCCTGAAACAGGGACCGGATACGTTACAACCTTTGGAAAATAGCGGAGAGGAAAAAAGGTGAACGGGGAAGGGGGTAGCAACGTTGTTTTGATTTTATCCACTTAACTTTGTAGTTTTAACCTTCACAGTCGATACCAATTTTGACCACTGAAATCCCCCTTTCAATTTATTGAATACTAATTGTACCGAGGAACTTTCCCACGGTGATCTACACGTGCATGCACAGCCGTAGGAGGATTTTCCTAGAGAAATTTAGGACTCCAATTGTTCACGCCAAGTTTAGGGACCCCTGCAGAGAAGGTATAGATCACGGAATGGCAGCGTAACGGTCAAGCTCGCATAGAGATGTAACCATGAGTTATGGGGGCAGGGGCTAAAAATAATGTCAGCTTGCACAAAAGGGGCTACTTTAATGGGCCCACCAGCACTCCCGAAGGGGGTGCAGATGTGGGAAAATTTCCCAAAAACAAGCGATTGGAAAGGAAGAAAAAAGGGGTATTGGAACCGAGGTGAGGAGTTGGGAAACGAAGTTAAGTAGGGGAGTTGAAGTCGAGATTCGAGAGAAGT
>CM063505.1:36012358-36267358 GCA_032207245.1 Pardosa pseudoannulata
GCTTTTTAAAATTACTTTATCCATAATCTTCCTACTTTTACTTTTTAATTGAACTCCCGGATTCAGCCCATTTTTTCTCTCCCCTTTATTTTTCCCCACATGCTGTAATTCCCGGCGAAAAAAGAAAAAAAAATTCCCTCAACTAGAAAATCTGGACCATAAATTCACTGTTGATTGATTATTTTATTTCCGTAAAATTGAATTTTTATGATGCATTATTGCTTGAACGTTAAAAATTTAATCTTTAAATTTGAAATTTTTTTATTCTTACCGGTGACTATATTGATCCCAGTGAATTATCCCAGTCTCTCTCAAAATTTTTGACACTATCTGTAAATGTGTCTGTCATAAAATTAGGTATGATTTTTCAAAAGTAAATTATTATAGATTTACAGGTCATTTGAATCCATTGGTAAACGAAACAAGTTTGTAAAATAGTAAAAGTTGTTTGATATACGTTGTTTTTAATACAAGTCAACTTCCAGTTTTGTTTTATTATAAATGTTAAGCATACAGCAGGAATGAAAACTTTTAGTTAATATGCAGATAATTATGATATCTTTAATGAATGTTGTCAGAATACTGAAAATTGTTTTCATTAAAAAAGGTTTTGGGGTACATTTTACTGTCCTGGAAAAACTCTGTGTCCAGATGTTTTTTGTATATTTTACAGCTTTTATATCCGGTTGAGATCATGCAACATAACACTGAAGTTTACTTCTGAAAGCTTCTTATAAATATACTATATTAATAAATAACAGATACATCTCTGATTTGCATCATTCTTTAAGAAAGAATTCCAAACATTTTTCAGATTTAAAAATTATTTATTTCTTTCAAAATAACTTTTAATGCAGTACATGGTTGTTAAAACAATTAAAAGTCAGTATGTTAACACTTTATTGCATACTAGTCGCACTGCGGCCTGCATTCGATCAACAATGAATAATTAGTGACGTGATGTATTTTAATTAAAAAAATTATGACGTTCAAAGTACAATATTTGGTAATATTCGGCAAATTTATCACTGTATCCTCCTTATGGAAAAGAAACATTTTGGTTATAATATAATGACATTCAATTTCTACGATGCTTTTTAAAAAACAAAGCACAACCTAAGCCAGAATAAAGCCATAAGAACATGTGAAAGTATTTCTAATAAAATTTCCAATAAATTACTGTTGCTAAGTTAAGAATTAATAAAAGCTTTGGTAACTGCAACACTAACATTTCTTGCAATGTCATTTTTTGTCCATTGGCAATGTTAAAATCCGCTATATTGTCATAACATTTGGCTTGGTTTTGGTTTGGTTTGGATGGCTACGGTCTCCTTCTTTTGGCAGCACGAGGGCTAATGAGACCGGGAATTACAGATTAAAGCCTCTTCCAAACGGCTATGAACATCCATGTCACAGTGGGATTCGAACCTCCGAATTCCGTTACCGAAGGCCAGTACCTTAACCTATAAGCCATCGTTCGGCAAAATGTCCTTTTCATACCATTTGGCCGAATGGACGAAAAAGATTCTAATACCAGCTGTGACTGTTTAGTGATATCAAAGAATGCATTTCTAGAATTTGTAAACTTTATTAGATGGCATAAAATATATACGGACTTTCTATTTTATTTATACAGATTAGCTCCTATTATTTTTAAAGTTTTAGAGGTTTGTCGACCGAAGTATAAAGCGAAAAAAGTTTCACAACTGAATTATAGTGCAATTATTGATGTACTTACCTGTGTTGTGGGTTTGTCAGCCGATTTAATAGCCTTCTGCTGATCATCTGTATAAGTAAAACGAAGCTCTTCAGGTTTTGTTCCAAGAGTCACCATTTTGTCCCAAGCGTCTCGTTTAGTCTAAATCAATACAAAAGCATGAATAATTAACACAAATAAAAGACCTGAATACAAATAAACATATATTTGTCAGGTTTTAAAACAAAACAAAACTTGGGAAATTTTTAAAGTAATCTGTAACGTACTTTTTATTCAAGGCGATATGCATAAGTAAAAAAGAAAAGAATAATTTTGGCTTTGGTGAACAAATGTATTAAAAGGTAACTGCTGTTCTTAAGACACAAAGTGAGCTAAAATTTTCTACATCTGGCTTTTTTGGATTCTTTATTATTGTTGTGTAGACATAACTAAAACTAATAGCCGTAAAATGTTGAAATTTTTAATTAGAGCTAGTATATAACACATTGCTGTGCTATTCATCTTTTGATTACAATCCAAAATTTATGTAGCAAATATCTCAATATAAAGTGCAATAATATGAGCTTTATTGTACTATTGTGTTGTGTGTTCCTAACTCAAAAACGATTCACCGTTAAATGCTGAATGTTGAAATTTAGTATTTAGGACTAGTATGAAATCTTGTCCTCCTCATCTTTTGATTGCTGTCTGAGCACTCAATTACAAAAAATTTAATATAATGTGCAATAATATACATTATAATGAAAGTTTTCGTTGTGTGAACTTGACTCAAAAGCTATTAGCCGTAAGATGTTGAAATTTGTATTTAAGACCATTATTATATCTAGTTAAGCATTTTTGCTTCTAACTAGAATCTACACAAAGAATGAGCAAACTACGTGGGCCAACCCCGGCATGCCAGAGGCTTACGGATAGAATTTTAAGTTGCCGGTCCAAGGCAAATTAAAAGAAATATATATTTATACATTATATATCCATCTCCTTTTCTACTTTGATTAAATATTATATCCCAAATTTATTATCTCATGCCCAGAAGATCAGCGGTATAGTTGCTTCTTATATCTGAACAAGTGTTTTCAACTTTGAACCTTAGAAAGATTAATTTTAGAAGTAGACTGACAAATGAGCATTTAGCATCGTTCCTTAAAATCAGTACATTTCACTTCTAACCTCAGTATAAGGAACTTTTAAAAATGAATCGCAATTTCATTTATCTCATTAATGTATTTAAACCGTTAGGTACTGTATATTGCTTTTAAAATTTTAGAAAAATTTATCTTGGCCCGCCAAAACTTATTTTCTTTCGATTTTTGGCCCACGGCCGAAAAAGATTGTTCATCCCTGATCTACACGTTGTATGACGAAATATTCACTATGAAGGTTTGAGGTATAATTAAAAAACTGTTAGCCTTATAAGGTCAAAATCTTGTATTTAAGTCTATGATAACATGTAGTTACGCTCTTTCTGTTTTGATTGCAATCTGATCTCTATAAAATAAAAATTTTCAATGCAATATGTATATTGAAGCTTTGGTTCACAACTAAAAATCTATTTAATAATCTTAGATATAATTCACGTATTAAATACTAAAATAACATCTAATTGTCTTCATGGTCTTTTGATTGCAATCTGAAATATATATAACAAATATTTTTTTAATGTTGAACAAAATGGGTGAATGATAAATTTAAAGTCGCATGGTACAAAATACAAAAAGTATGATACAACTGTTGTACAAGGAAGTCATGTGATGCATGCATAAGATATTTTTTATAGGTTTTAAGCGGTTTTACAAAAGCAGTAGATTGTAGCAAATACATAATATCTTTCTCGAACCATCTATTGGCATCAGACTTGTCACCAAAAAACGCCAAAGACGCCAAAGGGGTATAATTCACCAAGCATGTTTTCTCTGGTGGACCAGTTCATTTGACCATCAAAAACGAGTAACAGGGTTTCAGTGGAAACAAAATGGGTGAATGATAATTTTAAAGTCTCATGGTACAAAATACAAAAAGTATGATACAATTGTTGAACAAGGAAGTCATGTGATGCACACATCAGATATTTTTTATAGGTTTTACAAAAGCAGTAGATTATAGCAAATACATAATATCTTTCTCGAACATCTGTTGGCATCAGATTTTGTCACCAAAAAACGCCAGAGACTCCAAAGGAGTATAATTCACCAAGCATGTTTTCTCTGGTGGATCAGTTCTTTTGGCCATCAAAAACGAGTAACAGGGAAGTAATGCTTTAACAAATGCCCAATTTATTTGCATATTGAATTATACGTTTAAATTTACTTTGGGGTTCTAGGGGCCACATAAAAAATCTTATCGAAATTATAATGAAATTTTACAAGTAGCTACAAAAATATACTTTCTGAAACACATTTCGTCTCAAAAATTGTGTGTTAAATATGTATCGCATTAAAATTCTCCCCCACAGAAAGTATGTAAATCAAAATCGAAAGTATGTAAATATACAATGGAATCTGCTTAATGTGATCGTGGTTAATGTTATCAGTTGCTTATTGTTATCGAAATCACTTGGTCCCAATTTTCTCTATTCACTTGTATGCTAAAATTATCGTTTTATGTGATCATTACATCGGTTAATGTTATCAGTTTTCGAACCTCATTTTAACTGGCAAAGGAATATTCACAATCTATTCAGAAGGAACCCATCCTTTCTTTTCCTTTGCTGTTGTTTGAATTTTTAAAAATACTCCCTCTTGGAACTAGGGAAATAGGGAATGAACAAAGGAGTGGGGTATTACACGTTCCTGAAATTTTTCAGAAATACGCACACCCTGCTGATGGTCAGTGGTTGTCAGATAAGCAGAAGGCAACACATTCTTATCGGAACTGAGAAGGAACGTATTCACATTTTATGCCTTGCTCGCTTACATGCAGTTTGTCGATATGGAAGCCAGAAAGCGAAATGATTTAACATTAAATCAAAAGATCGAAATTTTAAATCGATATGACAGGTTGGTTTGGTTTGGTTTGGTTTGGAGCGCTACGGTCTACTGTTTTGCACACGAGGGCTAATGAGACCGGGACCTACTGCTTAAAGCCGATTCCGAACGGCTACGAACATCCATGCCATAATGGGATATGACAGGTTGATTATGATTATGAACAATTTATCAATGAGTTCTTAGAAAAAATTGTAGGCAGTCAACAATTGATCCTTTTTTTAAAATTATGCATACAATTCTTATATTTTAAAGGGTAATATACATAAATGCAGGATAATATAAGGTGTGTGTTTTCATTTTGTTTTGAAATTTAGTACGAGTAAATTAAAAGTGGGGGTAAATTTATCTAATTTTGCAAATCTTTTATTGTTATCCAAATCACGGTATCCCAAACTGATCACATTATCAGAGTCCACTGTGTTGAAAAATAGTTTTCGGAACAAGGAAAGATTGAGTATACACAAGGGCCATTTTAAAAAGTGTTATTTGCATATAAAGATTTTAAGTTACTTTTGCCATGTTATTTTGATTACTAAGTTGTTTTCTTTTTGATTATATGTTTAGTTAATTTTGAATCCTAATATGCATTTGATGGAAATATTTTATATTAAACAAAATAATAACTGTGATGAGGCGATTTAGATCAGTAATATTCATTCATATAAGAAGTAAAATGTTCGGGATCTAAATCTGACCTCATCACATCTTTTGTAAAGGATAGAGGACCATAAATATTTATTCAACTGATATTGTTGTCTTTTACGGTAGTCTCAGGCGGGGTTCTGATTCCAGTCCGAGATTAGAATCCCGTCTCCGTACTTGACACTAAATAAAAATGTACCTTTGTGGAGTTATTTATGAGTGGCCAAGGGACAGTGCCCAATTAGAAGGGATAAGATTTCCACGTTGGCGGTCTCAAGGTGGGGTTAAGAAGACCAATAAATTTTTTACAACTATCCTGATTGGATGATAAGGAGGGAGAGGGGAAAAAGATGAAATTAATAAAATAAGAAAAATCTAAAAAAGAGAGAACGTGTTCGGGAGTCCAGTCGAGGAGACAAGTCCGATGGAATGAGTTGGGGAGTCCAAGGAGAATAGCCTTGAGTTCGACAGAGACTCCGGAAACGTTCATAGCATTTAGCGACTACCAGCAGTGTTCCTGTATCAAATATTACAGCCGCACCCCAAACACTCAGAAGACCCTGACCAGACCGACGGAAGATCCATCCATACCCAATCCTGATCAGCCCTCAACCAGCACTGTTCCGGGCACACCATATTAACTCACAAAGGTATCCCCTTTTACATATACTTGAAATTGAAATTAGGTTCTCTCTCTTATATTTACATATTTACTTAAGTGATGAAAATTATTGTCAGAACTAAATTAGAGTGGCACCTAATTTGAAGGTATTGATAAAGCAAATTTTATGAAGATAGAGTCAGATTGTGTGTATATAGATGTATATATATCATTATAAAAATTTACTTTTTTTTTATTTTAAGCTGGTTTCAGAGGCTTTTAATTTAGTTTTTAGTTTAGTTTCTTATTTTATGTCTGTAGTTTCTCAGAACCTGTGGTTGAGTTTAGTACTAAAATATTTTTACACAACGCAACCAAAATAAATACCACTATACTTTTGATCACAGGTTAATACCCAAATTTAAACGAGAACTACACAATAAACTCATAAAATCAGATGTTAGTGTAACCTACAATTAAAATAGAAGCTAGAAATTATATGCAAAGGAAAGTTAAAGCATATATGAAAAAAATCAGACTGCACGAATAGTTTTAAATTAGTTTAAATTCAAACTGCCTCCAAGGAAATAAACAGAGTAGTCAAAAACGCTTTTAATTCCCCAAAGCGGATTGAAAACAGCATTTTCGCAATCATTTTAATGCTACTCGTCAGCTATTAAAACGGATAGCCTGTTGCGAAAGACATTCGTTTGTGAAATAAGAAACAAGTCGAAAACAATTTCCTTATGTTGTTTGAGTTACAAGTTTAATTCATTATTTACATTTCTTTTCTTCGTGTGTTGAGTCCAATTTCCGTTTGGTTGTTTAATTAAATAGGATATGGAAATTTAGCTGTCTGAGTTTTAACTTTCCTTAACGATATTCTTGTTCTTCAGTGCTACATTTCTGGTCATATGTAAAAATATTTGATTATTCGTAATGTATATAATTACCACTTTTTATATTAAATTACAAGGCATATTTCTCTCAGATAAATTCAGAAGAGTTAATATTCTTTCTGAATTTTTGAAAGTTTAGTTCTTAAATTATCTACACAAGTTCAAGACGAAGAAAATATAATTATTCATAAAGTTAAGTTTTTTATTGATTTTCAGTGACATTTTGGACATCGAAATCTTATATTTTCAATCAAAATAAAAGTGAAAATTATGGTAAATAGTTTATTATTTCAGTATGCAGTTTTAGTTTTCTGCTATTTTAAAATAAGGCAACTTCTTAAATAATTTGAAGATTTAAATATTTATCATATTCTACTTACTACATAATGATACTTTTTTAATATGCTGATGTTAAAATATATTTAGCGGATTATAACAGTGTAGAACAACGGGTTTTGCAAGGCCAGAAACGGCTGATAAATACCAGGATGTCTTTCTAGAAATGTCAGAGAATAATTGAAATTATTCTTAGACCGAATCTGCATATGATCCAAGAAATATGCAGTTTGGGAGAAGTAATTACATTTCACATAAATTCGTAATAACCCAGGTGCATTTTCGTTCATAGAAAATTATACTAATAGTTGAATCTTAATCTACATATATAATTCGAAGCAGTAATTACTTATTTCACATTACGGAACTATCGAAATTATCTGGTGTTTTATGAATGGGTTGGCATTTTCTCGAATTTCATTTTTAATTATTGCTTTTTAATAGATGTAGACTGTTGAGGAACAAATATCATCATTATAAATGATTTATACAAATTAAAATCTAGTAGCAGTAAATAATTATTTCATTGTGTATAATTTTTTCTATAAATGTACATACATTAATATTCGAGTAGCTATGTTTACAAACTTTTCTTCATTTAATTATACAAACGTCTTGTCTTCTAGAAACCGAATAAAATAAATAACCGAGGACAAATTCCATAAGTAACTGTTAAGTAAAATTTCGATCGAATTGCAGGAAATTTGTGCTCTTAGTTTTTATGTTCTGAAATCTTTCTTATTGCATTTCCGGTAGGTTGAAATCCTTAAGAAATTTGTATGAATTCACGCAAGGAAATAAAAACTGACAATCTTTATTTATTCATACTGTATTTCTAATCATCCTGTACAACCAGCATGGACACTTTTAGTTTTATGTTTTCCTTTCTAAAACAATTCAATTAATAACTACAGACTTAAGAAATATTGTCCTTACTTGTTATCTTATATATGCGTTTTTAAGCGGTGAAGGGAGCTCAGACAAATTACAACCATACCTAAAATCACTTTACAAGGCTGTTTCTATAACACTAAACTAAACTCCTCGGTGCGACAGCCCCTTGGGGGCCGAGGCCTACGGTGCCAATCTCATTTTACTTGACCAAGGGCCCTGGAGTTCGAAGAATATGTTTCGGTTAGGTGGTCAATCTTACGCGGAGCCCCCAGTGTTTAGTTCCCAAGCACGCTTTGTTCTCAGTTCATCTACCCACTTAAGGGATGAAAGGTTGAGTTAATCTTGCCTAGCCGTGGGAACGAACCTCGGACCTGTGTCGTGGGAGTGCGAAGCGCTACCCCAAAGCCACTGGGCTTTTTCTATAGCATCATACTTAAAATATGTGAATATCGAATGTAACAGATTTTATTATATTACCACTTGTTAAACAAAGAATAAAGACATGTTTAGAAAATGTAGTAATATTTTAGAATTATTACTTATTTTTTCTTTGAAGTACACTTAAATAATTTAATAAATATTATCCGTAATTAAAGAATAACCCGATCCTGCGGAGGACAAGGCGCATCCTTCATTTCATTTCCACCCTCCTTGGAAGGGTTAGTAGCAGTGGTAGTAGCAGTGTTTGATTTTATACCTCTTTCCCATTTTCTGATCCCCCTGCAAGAATACAATTGGATCCAGACACTTATCTTGCATATTATCTGCTGAATGAGGTCGATATTTGAGACAACTTCGGACGGGGTTGGTAGTAGTGGTAGTAGCAGTGTTTGATTTTATACTTCTTTCCCATCCTCTGATCCCCCCAGCAAGAATACAATCGGATCCAGACATTTATCTTGCATATTATCTGCTGAATGAGGTCGATATTTGAGACAACTTCGGACGGGGTTGGTAGTAGTGGTAGTAGCAGTGTTTGATTTTATACCTCTTTCCCATTTTCTGATCCCCCTGCAAGAATACAATCGGATAAAGACACTTATCTTGCATATTATCTGCTGAATGAGGTCGATATTTGAGACAACTTCGGACGGGGTTGGTGGTAGTGGAGTAGCAGTGTTTGATTTTATACCTCTTTCCCATTTTCTGATCCCCCTGCAAGAATACAATTGGATCCAGACACTTATCTTGCATATTATCTGCTGAATGAGGTCGATATTTGAGACAACTTCGGACGGGGTTGGTAGTAGTGGTAGTAGCAGTGTTTGATTTTATACTTCTTTCCCATTTTCTGATCTCCCTGCAAGAATACAATTGGATCCAGACACTTATCTTGCATATTATCTGCTGAATGAGGTCGATATTTGAGACAACTTCGGACGGGGTTGGTAGTAGTGGTAGTAGCAGTGTTTGATTTTATACCTCTTTCCCATCCTCTGATCCCCCAGCAAGAATACAATCGGATCCAGACATTTATCTTGCATATTATCTGCTGAAATGAGGTCGATATTTGAGACAACTTCGGACGGGGTTGGTAGTAGTGGTAGTAGCAGTGTTTGATTTTATACCTCTTTCCCATTTTCTGATCACCCCAGCAAGAATACAATCGGATCCAGACATTTATCTTGCATATTATCTGCTGAATGAGGTCCATATTTGAGACAACTTCGGACGGGGTTGGTAGTAGTGGTAGTAGCAGTGTTTGATTTTATACTTCTTTCCCATCCTCTGATCCCCACAGTAAGAATACAATTGGATCCAGACATTTATCTTGCATATTATCTGCTGAATGAGGTCGATATTTGAGACAACTTCGGACGGGGTGGTAGTAGTGGTAGTAGCAGTGTTTGATTTTATACCTCTTTCCCATTTTCTGATCCCCCTGCAAGAATACAATTGGATCCAGACACTTATCTTGCATATTATCTGCTGAATGAGGTCGATATTTGAGACAACTTCGGACGGGGTTGGTAGTAGTGGTAGTAGCAGTGTTTGATTTTATACTTCTTTCCCATCCTCTGATCCCCCATCAAGAATACAATTGGATCCAGACATTTATCTTGCATATTATCTGCTGAATGAGGTCGATATTTGAGACAACTTCGGACGGGGTTGGTAGTAGTGGTAGTAGCAGTGTTTGATTTTATACTTCTTTCCCATCCTCTGATCCCCCCAGCAAGAATACAATCGGATCCAGACATTTATCTTGCATATTATCTGCTGAATGAGGTCGATATTTGAGACAACTTCGGACGGGGTTGGTGGTAGTGGAGTAGCAGTGTTTGATTTTATACCTCTTTCCCATTTTCTGATCCCCCTGCAAGAATACAATTGGATCCAGACACTTATCTTGCATATTATCTGCTGAATGAGGTCGATATTTGAGACAACTTCGGACGGGGTTGGTAGTAGTGGTAGTAGCAGTGTTTGATTTTATACTTCTTTCCCATCCTCTGATCCTCCCAGCAAGAATACAATTCGGATCCAGACATTTATCTTGCATATTATCTGCTGAATGAGGTCGATATTTGAGACAACTTTGGACGGGGTTGGTAGTAGTGGTAGTAGCAGTGTTTGATTTTATACCTCTTTCCCATCCTCTGATCCCCCAGCAAGAATACAATCGGATCCAGACATTTATCTTGCATATTATCTGCTGAATGAGGTCGATATTTGAGACAACTTCGGACGGGGTTGGTAGTAGTGGTAGTAGCAGTGTTTGATTTTATACCTCTTTCCCATTTTCTGATCCCCCTGCAAGAATACAATCGGATAAAGACACTTATCTTGCATATTATCTGCTGAATGAGGTCGATATTTGAGACAACTTCGGACGGGGTTGGTAGTAGTGGTAGTAGCAGTGTTTGATTTTATACCTCTTTCCCATCCTCTGATCCCCCAGCAAGAATACAATCGGATCCAGACATTTATCTTGCATATTATCTGCTGAATGAGGTCGATATTTGAGACAACTTCGGACGGGGTTGGTAGTAGTGGTAGTAGCAGTGTTTGATTTTATACTTCTTTCCCATCCTCTGATCCCCCCAGCAAGAATACAATAGGATCCAGACACTTATCTTGCATATTATCTGCTGAATGAGGTCGATATTTGAGACAACTTCGGACGGGGTTGGTAGTAGTGGTAGTAGCAGTGTTTGATTTTATACTTCTTTCCCATCCTCTGATCCAGCAAGAATACAATCGGATCCAGACATATCTTGCATATTATCTGCTGAATGAGGTCGATATTTGAGACAACTTCGGACGGGGTTTGGTAGTGGTAGTAGCAGTGTTTGATTTTATACTTCTTTCCCATCCTCTGATCCCCACAGCAAGAATACAATCGGATCCAGACATTTATCTTGCATATTATCTGCTGAATGAGGTCGATATTTGAGACAACTTCGGACGGGGTTGGTAGTAGTGGTAGTAGCAGTGTTTGATTTTATACTTCTTTCCCATCCTCTGATCCTCCCAGCAAGAATACAATCGGATCCAGACATTTATCTTGCATATTATCTGCTGAATGAGGTCCATATTTGAGACAACTTCGGACGGGGTTGGTAGTAGTGGTAGTAGCAGTGTTTGATTTTATACTTCTTTCCCATCCTCTGATCATCAAGAATACAATTGGATCCAGACATTTATCTTGCATATTATCTGCTGAAATGAGGTCGATATTTGAACAACTTCGGACGGGTGGTAGTAGTGGTAGTAGCAGTGTTTGATTTTATACTTCTTTCCATCTCTGATTCAAGAATACAATGGATCCAGACACTTATCTTGCATATTATCTGCTGAATGAGGTCGATATTTGAGACAACTTCGGACGGGGTTGGTAGTAGTGGTAGTAGCAGTGTTTGATTTTATACTTCTTTCCCATCCTTTGATCCCCCATCAAGAATACAATAGATCCAGACATTTATCTTGCTATTATCTGCTGAATGAGGTCGATATTTGAGACAACTTCCTTTTTAGTAGGCAGGTAGTTACTTCTGAATCATCGGAAAAATTTATTTATCTTTAAATACAATGAACAATTTTTTATTTTTTATATTTTCTTTTTGATTTTATACTTTTTTCTCTCATTTAAACAGCAAATACAATTAGCAATTTATATAATGATGGTTTTGGTTTATATAGTTTGATTTTAACTTAAACTAATTAGACTGTAGCTTATTAGAATCAGATTTTTATTAGCTTTGAATTAATAGAGTTTAATTTTAAAGAAAGACATATGATTCTTCCTCATTTAATAATAAAATAACTTGCGAAAATTACTATTTAAAAGAAATGAACTGGTAAAAATTATAATTCATAAATAAATATGTTAATAAAATTAATTATTTTATATATACAAGCAAACATTTTGAATCAAATATTTATTTTATAAAAATCAACTAATTTTATTTAAATTTATTGTTTTCAAGTCTAAATATAGACTAAAGAATTATTTTTTTCAGTGATTATTCATACTATCCTTGAATAACACAAGATATTTCTCATTGCGTTTAATGAATGATTATTCACAAAAAATAATGAAATGTATTCTTGGGTATTAGTCCAAATTTTTTTGATTTTTTCTGTTTATTCAAAATTTTTTAATAATTAAAATGTATCCAAATATAAAAAATTGTGAACTTAATACTGTATATAAATTTTAAATGAAAAAAATAATAATTGTTGAATCAAATTCTAATATATTATATTTATTAAAAAAAAATTTTTACATATTTATCAATGAATAATAAAAAAAGAATACAAGTATATTTAAAGAAATATTAAAAAGAAATTTATTACACTTTTTATCTATAAAAATAATACATTTTCTGTTTAGAAACAGTTCACTTCAATTGAGTAATAAATAAATAAAACTGGAAAATAGGAATAAAATAAAATGATATACTTCTAAAAGAAAACAATTTATTACATGACGGAAGTATTCTTTAATATTACACCTTTCTTAATTTTAATGCATCTTTTTCTGTATTGAATTTACATCAGTTAATTTAAAAGCTTTAAATGTTCAAATTACAGAGTATTGTATTACTGTTTGAATTTTTCAATTTTAATCATCTATAATTTAAAAAAATTAATTTTAAAAGTAAAGTTCTTAAAAAATACTTTTTTTATTATTTTTAAAAATCTAAAAAATTTTGAAAATATTAGTTTTATATTTTTATATTTTACAATACTTCGTACATTATCTGGCTATTAAAAAATAAATTTTAATTGAAACTAAAGAAAATATAATAGCTTTCAATTATGAACCACGAAATAATTATTGTATTTTAATAAAGAAAAATAAGCTTAAAATTTTATCAATTTAAAAAATTAACCGTTAAATTTAGCAAAAATAAAATATATGTGTCTCATAAAAGATAATTTGGTATTTTAAAAATACTTTTATTTTGCTTCTATTTCAATAAAATGTAACTAATAAAAATAAGTTCACTTTTGGGCGCAATTCGACAGCTGTAAAAAATCTAATGGGATACCACATGACTTCCTAGTACGCAAACAATACTACCAACGCATTAACGTAATGTGCTCGTACGTCACAAATTTTCCATTCTATAATAGATTTACGATGATCCTGGGTAACCTTTGGACTGGAATAACCTGATTCTTTAAATAGTTGTATGTAATTATAATGTTGTTGAATATGGTTTATACGAAATTAGATTTAGTCTTCTGTGAAAAAAATTACAAAGGTGATAAAAATATTGTTTATAAAAACTTTACTGGTTATAAAAAATTATAAAATTTAAAAAATCTAAAAAATACATATATTCTTTTAACTGGAAGTATAGGCATTTTTTAAAGATTTCTTGAGATACATTATTGTCATATGATTAATGATATTATAAAGACGATAGTATACCTTTTATATGATAATTTGTAGAGAACGATTTTAAGCAGCAAATATTTTAGATTTATACATTAAAGTAATTAAATAAAATTGAAAATTTGGAAAGCATTGGAAAAGAAGGTACTCTGTAACTGTACTTTTCGGTAATAAAATGAAATTGGTAGATGCAATAAATTAAAATCAGGGTAAGTAATAGCCCATATAAAATGCAGAATGATTATGAATAGTAGAACACTGCTCTTAGGTACTGAGTTCAAGTTTCAAATTCCGCTAATGGCATGGATGTCTGTATCTATTTGGAATCGTCTTAAGCAATAGGTTCAAGTCTCATTAGCTCTCGAGTAGCAAAACAGTAGACCGTAGCGCTCCAAAGCAAACCCATATTAAATACACTAAACAACGCTATGTCATTATGTTAAATATCACAAGATTTTACGACATAAGTATTCGTTATCAAATTTGGTAATTATGGATTGAGATTCGTGGATATGTACAGGTACAAAAATATTTTAGGAATATTTTATATAAGAACTAATTATTTCGCTACAAAATGTCAGAGTGGGTAAATAACGTTCGCAAATAAATTATATTATTAAAAAAAATTATATTATAGATTATATTGCATAAAAAATATAAACAATCTCGTATTAATAGAATGAATAACATATTTCTTTAAATTAAAACTATAAACTAAACAAAAAGGTAATTGGCGATATATACTCCATTAAATAAGAACAACTACATATGTAGCTAGAGATTATCTAAAGAAAACCGAGGTACCTATAAAAATAAATGGATAAATAAAAAATAATAATCATAATATATAATAACATGTTAAATACTTTTAAACTTAACAATAATAGGTTATTCTTGGCAACGGAATAATTGCAAAATTCAAGAAATAGCAAACTGACATTGAAAGAAAAAGGAATACGCCAAATGAAAATAGGATAATTATACAACTAAACTATCCCTACTATCTGAATAAGAATTTATTATTTTAAAGCATATTTTACACACTATCGTCTGAATTAAGTTACTCAATTTTTTTCACTATTTTAACAAATTATTCAAAGGAAAACGTAAACAATGAATGGTTGCTAGTGGAATGGGGAAAAAGTTCTGTGTCAGGATAGTCACCTCGATTAATTTAAACAGCATAAAAAATTGTCCACTTGACCAGAATCACCATTCAAAATTCATCAAGATCGACCAAAACGTTTAAGAATGCATAGCAGCAAACAAACCATACTACAAAAGATTATTATATAATATTATATATATATATATATATATAATATATCTTATATATATATATATATATTGTGTGTGTTTTATATATAAATGTTTTTATGATATATATATATGTATATGTATATATGTATATTTTTATAAGAATTATATATAATACTGTATATATATATATATATAATATATTAATATTTATATTATATTATATATTATATATATAATAATATATTATATATATATATATAATATATATATATATATGTATTGTGTGTGTGTGTGTGTGCGTGGTTTGTGTGTGATGTATATGTAAAATTATTACACTTAAAATATCAAAGCTTCTCCTCTTTTAATTCTCATTCTTCATATCTTTTTTACCAATCACAAAATCTCAGAATTAAAAGGAGTGGTGTTCGCTACTTATTATTTCAAACCAGTCTTCCAAAGCTAACTCTGAAATAAATGCTAATTTTCCGAGCAGTCGCTACATTTCCGCTGTCCAAGGCAAAGATTCATTATTCCAATAAGTCCCTAGACGGTTAATTTAGCTGACTAAGCACTCTCTTGGGGATATCTTCGTCTAATTTTCGCTGTGATCGACTTTGTAACAGAAAATGTTTTCAAGAGCCATTCAATGCTATTCTTGTCGGAGAATCATGGATTTACCTAGTCTTAAATAAATAAAGTTCAACCACGGACTTCACTATTAGTTCAATGGAGCCACGATTGCAAGTTCTTTAGGCTCAATCATCACCTAGTAATCATTGCCGGTTATTAAAGTAATAGACTAATTTCTTATTGACTAGTATTAATTTCATCGTATTACATGTATATGCATAGAGGTCAAAAATTCTTGTTTGCTGCCGGAAACTGTCTGTGCTAGTCTATGATGTAAAGTGTATATGAAAAAACTTTCTCTATGACAGTGTAATTATACTGTATTTAACAGCAAAAATACACCAAGAGTACTGATAAAAAACACGAGAGAATTTACTTGAACATTATTATCTTTTAACTAATACTTGATCTTGTAATTTCCTCCAAAGGCCGCCTATTTTACATTTGACAGTTTTAAAAATTTAAATGTAATTATAAAAGGATTTGTGCTTTAGAAAAGCAGAAGTTTGTTTACTAAAATAGGTCATAAAGGATATTATAATAAAAATTTTATCTTCTGCTTTCTGTCTGTTTCAATAAAAGAAATTGACAAAGTCTGTAACATAATACTAAACTTTCTCACCAAACCAAACCAAAAGTTTTCTCATCTGCTTGATGTTTTTATATTGTTTATTCTTTTTGTCAGATGGTGACAAAAGCCAGAATATAAAGTAATTTGCGTTTCATTAAGAAATACGAACCATAACTTTACATAATTCAATTTATTTTAAACATGAATTGAATTACAGGAACAAAATTAAATAAAGTGAGTTACTGTGGCACTTCTTATTTATTGTTAATCGATTTGGACTTTGTGAAAGTGTTCACTTCAAAGGATATTTTGGAATATTGTACGTTTAAATGAAGAGCAAAGCTAGAGAATGAAATTTATAATATGTATAGTAATTCAAAGACATTAATTTCTAGATTTCAATATTTATTAAAATCTACATCATTATTTCTAGTACAATTACATATGTTGAAATATGAGAGAAAATAGAACTGCAAAATTATATTCTTTGTGTATACTTTTTAAAATAAACTACTGTACTTAATATATTTTTCAAATAAGTCGAGAGGTTCTATAGGTATATTATATTTTATAAGATTTTTCATAGATACCTATTTTATTCATAATAAAAATTTTAAAGAAGGTTGAATTATTTTAAAATAATTAAACACTTATGTATATTATATATAAGTTATTAATACTTACACAATTTCTCATAGCTATCTATCTACACTGATGTCCAAAATTGAGATTACTAATGAGATATTTCGATAAATAATCGGCTTACGGAAAATTCGGGTAATACCTGTTGCTGTAAGTTAGGAAATTGTAATAAAAATTTGCATATTAGTTTAATTTAGGCTCATCTGCATATGAAAGTAACACTGGTCAAAAAAGCATGCATCCCAATTATTTATTGCTTCATTCAGTAGGAGGTGTTGTCACTTCGTACAGGTTTAGAAGCATCATATTGAGCTCTCATACTATTAATGAGCACTTTGGGCAGTAATTGATTGACGGTAATTGCTGCAGTTCCCCCTATTCGAAAAGAAACGATTTTAACTAAGCCTGAATGGTCCTCGGAGGTGGTTGTCAACAAGCAATGGCTCTGCCTAGAGCATAGCACAAATGGTCTTCTTTTAGATCTCGCTAGCCATATCATACAATGAATACAATCTTCTTCAAGATAATCTTCTTCGCCGAAAATTACAGCTCTGTGTGATCTCTCTCATTATGGTTTTTATAGTCTATGAAAATGAAGTCGTTTCCCACAGCTCCTCGGAAAAGATATATCCAAGGGTCCAGAATCTCATCCCTTTAGCTTTCTGCTGTGTCTTTACCAGCAGAGTAGATATGGTAGTAGCGTTGCACGACTATTCAACATGATCTCTCAATATAAAAGTATGCCAGTGCTACTAAAGTAATGGATTATTTTATGTTTGAAGGATCATAGCATCTCTCAGGATCTCTGCATATAAAATCTCGTTGAAAATTGCTTTCAGTGCTGAATCTGGGCTTGTGACTGAAGAGTATACGGCTCTATTCATATTCCAAGAATGGTATTCACGACTAGAAGATGACCATTTCTCATGTGAAATGTTGTGAAGAGAACTACACCACTGGTATTTGTGTGTAAAGATCCGTTTCAGATAGTCGTTTATACATGGTTTGTGTCATTATTGTTTTAGATGCGGGAAAAGGTCTTAAAAGAGCTGCCCAGCAGTCATATCTCTATGGCCATATAGTCATATCTCTATATATGCATTTAAGCCTTATCTCTTCTGTATTGACTATAAAGTATTCTTGTCCAGTAGTTCCTTTTGATAGTATCCATTGCCTGAAACTTTTGCTATAATCTGAAGATCATTATAGTTATACTTGTAGCCAAAGAGGTAGACTGTGAAGATCCATTTCCAAGCCTGGAAACAATTACTGCATAAAAGGTTTGCTTATGCTATAACCTGGAGCCGTTGATCCAGTACTCTTGCTATTCAGAAAGCTGTTGTTTCTACTTCTTAATGTTCTAGCTTTTTAGTTTTCAGAACGATGTAGTTAGTTTCTGTTTTTATTTTTGAATGAATTTTTTTTTAGTATGAATTAGTGTATGTATACCCACGATATGTGTATGGTGTGCCGTTTTGTTTGCTCACTCAACTTGTTTCAGCCACTAATCTTTGCCTGATAATGCAGCTTCGAAATAACTTCAATCTTCGTGTATTTCCATCCTGTTTTCGTTGGCTTTACATTCATTGAAAAAGAGTATATATATTTACATGTATATAACTCGATATTTTAAAATTTAAATCAACACAAATTTTATGAATAAACTAATTTTTACTACTGGTCTATTTAAAAGTTAAAAAGGTATTAGCAGGTATTCTCAGCAGGTCTCATCGTATTTCTTACGATGTCTCAGCAAGTATAGCAGGTCTCATCGTATTTCTTAGTATATGCTTTAATGCTTAAAACTATTATCTTTACCTTCTATAATCTTTTATCTTTTAACACTTTGTACACATACGGTAAGAATAAAAAACCTTGAACTGAAATTCTTTAAAAAATCTCTGAGGAATTAATAGTCTTTAAATATTCCAGCTTTGTAGCTAAAAATTACGTTTCTGAAGTTTAAAAGTATAATTATGATAACAGCCACGATACTGGTGTTAGAAGAAAATTAAAAAATATTGAATTATTTAAACTGTAACCTTTCTCCTTTGTTTCGTTTACAAAGGAAGCCTTTGTTAAATTTCGTGTGTATTGGAAAAACTTTTTTAGTGTAAAATTATTTTTTTCCCTATCATTTTACATCTTTAGAGCTACGTATTTTAATCAATGAAAGTTAAACATATTTATCAGCTATTTCACAAAACGAACTAGTTAATTTTAGGACAATCTTCTATGTAATAGTTCTTCTATGCAATCTTCTATTCAATCGTATAATCATATAGATTATGCAATTTTTACTTATATTTGGTTCTCCTATAATCCATTATTGAATTCTGTGAGAAAATGGAAGGAAAGAATCAATTTAAAATTAAATATTCCTTATCAATTATTATTTTAAAATAGATAATCATTGATAACGAAGCTTTATAAATCCTTTCAAAAAGATTATAATTGATTTTGTAAGATTACTTCACAAAGATGTTGATTGAAATTCTTCAAAATTCTCCAGGGGTAAAGATTTTTAATAGAAATGTTGATAATAAATATGCTAATTTAGAATCAGAATACCTGAGAAAATATAATTAAATTAAAAAGTACGAGTATTGCAATGTAACCATCTAGATGCGAATAAAATTATGCATTTATATTAATTTTCTATACAATTTACATTCTGCTCTTATTTAACCTATCATTACATTGAATTATGTTAAAGAAAGGATGAAGATAATCAATTTAAAATTAATTTTATTATCAGATATCATCTTAAACAACGAAAGAACATACTGATATCGAAGGGTTTGAAAACCTATTCTAAAATTTTTTCAATTGATTTTTTTCGATTAATCTCCAAATGTAGTGTAACTAGTTGTATAACTCTTCAGAATTATCTAAGGGTAAAGATTATTTTATACCAATTTTATTAATACATATTAATTTAACTTTAGAATATCTGAGAAAATATAAACAATTTCATCAATAAGAGTAATGCAATCTAAACTTGTATATGCAAATAAAGCTATGCATTTGCAATTTATTCTTTTTAATATATTATTAATTTGAATTGTGTAAGAGAATAGAAGAAAATAATCATTTTAAAATTAATTATTCGTTATCAATTATTATTTTAACACTTGCCATGCGGGTATACTTCATCACCAACTTATGCGTGCAGCGGGAGTTTTTTCTAGAATCGAGCGAAAGTTTAGTTATTCAGAAAAATCGCAGTAAATCAAAAACTACTTTATTTTTTTTGAAAGAAATTTTTTTATTTTACACTTTAATATATAATGCATGATTATTTAACAACAACAACGACAATAACAACAACAACAACAACAACAAAAAACTATATTTTTACGAAATGAAAAATAATGATTTTTAAAATCAGAGTCCAATAATCTGTCAGCGCATATTTCTTCATCACTATCTTTGTCATAACGGCTCATTTTATCAATTTTGCATTCAACAATAAAAAAAAATCAAAAAACCAAGCTCCAAATTGACAAAATACGACTTGTATGTTCTGGAGCTATGAATTCGATGAAAACGAAATAACTCAACAAAAGACAGAGTAACTCGACAATCATAACTTGTGGAAAGAAAAAATGCAAAGCGTTGCATAGAAAAGCAAACAACACGCATACATATAATTATACGTATTTAGTAGATTTATGGTGGTTAGCGGGTATCCACCACAAATCTACTAAATACGTATTTTTTTGTGACCCGCGCTCCAGTGACAGACTGCAAAAAAACGTAAAAATACGTTGCCTGTACGCGAAGTGTTAGACAACAAGGGTTTAATAATCAATTCCAAAATTATTATAAATGATTTTGTTCCATTACTTTACGTAAAAAGTATAACGATTTGTAAAACTCGAGGGAATTTTCTAAGGATAAATATTCTCACGTAAAAATTTATTAATAAATATAAAGTGGTCCAAAATTATTAAACTCATTTCATGTTTGAAAGAGAATAAAATGAGATACACACATGTTTATTGTATTCTTAAAAAAATTATTTCAAAGCAGTTTTAGTCAACAAAATTTTTAACGAAAATTAATTTCCACATAAACCAGTAGATGATTTGAAATCGAGGCATTGGTTCGTCTGGAAATTGTTCGAATCTGCAATTGGCTACCGTACTGAAAAATGTAATGTGTGTTTTGTGGTTTCGTGAAAGCAAATCCTCTGTAAGTATTCAGTACATTTTCGTTTAGAATACTCAAATCATCCTTCTCCAAGTAAGGACTTTATCAAATGTTTTTAGAATATGACAGGTACATTCTTCATTAGACCCATTGATTTTTTCTTTTCTTCTTCTTCTATAGCACTACACCCTTCTACACGTCAAGGCTGTCTCTAAAAGTTTCTTCCATCTGAAACCTTCCACCACCACAGTTCTCCACTGGTTGACTCCAATTTCATGCAGCGTTTTCTCACCCAAATCAATTCACCTGGTGTTTGGTCTACCTCTTTTCCATTTTCCATTTTGAAATGTAATCTTTTTTGTTGGGTTTAAATCAATACATCTATAAATGTGTCCCAACCACCTTAACTGATAGATCTTTATAGTTTTCAGAATATTTGGTTGTCCGAATTTAGAGTATAGTTCATGATTATAACGGGTTCTCCATACATTATTTTCTTTAACAACTCCAAATATTTTTCTTAGTATTTTTCGTTCAAATACTAATAGCTTACTTTCCTCAGATTTGTCCATAGTCCAACACTCGCTTCCATGCATAATTATTGGCTTTACGAAAGTTTTATAAAGATTAATTTTGATTTTTATGGCTAAGTGTTTTGATTTAAAGCGATTTTGTTTAGGGTATGTTAAAAACCGAATGTACACAATTCTAGATCCAGATATCGATGACCTAAACGATGAATTAGTGAAGCCATAAATGCTTTTGTTTGCGTGAAATTGATTATAGTTGATCATCAATTTGTTTGTGTGAAATTGCCTTATATTTTGTGAGCCAGAAGTAGAACTCATGTGGCAATTATTTAAGGTTTTAAATTTTGTTGTGTAAAACTTGTTTTTCCAAGAAACAATAAAAATGAGAGCAAATCCATTGTTACTGCTCAGTGATTTTTCTTTTAGAATATTTAAGCAGTCTTCCTTCAAGTAAGGACTCTATTAAACATTGATATCAACAACAATATAAGTACACGGGTAATGCGGGACATAGGAATGATACATTCTTCATTTAAACCTTTTGATTTTTTCTTAGGGGTATGTTAACACTAGATTTACGGACCGAGCCAATTTAACTCATAAAAAATTTGATCACTATATTTATATATATATATATATATATATATATATATATATATATATATATATATATATATATATATATAATATATATATTTATATATATATGTGTATATAAAACTTTAAATCAATTCAAAAACATACATTGGTTTTTAGTTAAGTAATAAAATATATGTAAACTTTCATTCTTCTTCCCCGCATACCCCTTCATATCGCATTATCCAATGTGGTATACCTATTTTCCTGGTTGTGAGCCAATTAGACTCATAGAATGTATATGAAAATAAATATAGTATAAAGTAAATATAATGTATAAAGTATATAAAGTATAGTATAAAGTAAATATAGAGAAGTAGTAGAGAACACTTCCATTGAAATGACAGAAATTCATGCTACTGACGCATGGAAGAATTGTCAAGTTCAACAATCATGCAAAAGAAACAGATGTAGAAACCATTGTGCTAAATGTAATAGAAATTTTTGTAGAAAATGTGTTTCAAAAACAGATTTTATACGTAAAAAATGTTTTCCATGAACTTTTTGATAATAAGCATGTTATTTAAATTAATTTGAAACTATTTTCTTTTGCAACAAACTTCATTTTTCTTGTATGTTTTGAGTCAAATTACTCACTTCAGTAAAAATAGCTATATGATCAACATCTGGAAATCGAGTGTTAAGGACTAATTTTATACAACTCCAGTTCTAGAAATTGATGATCTAAACGATGAAGAAATGAGATCATTGTAAAAAAACCTGCTGAATTATTTAAAATATAGTTATGTAAATTTATTTCCCAAGAAAACACAAATTTTTCTCAAACAGGAAATGAACACAATAAATTTTTACAACTCTGTATTTTACTTTAGCCTTAGAATATCTGAAAAATACAAACATTTAACTACAAGAAAACAGTAAAGTAAACATGCATATGCGAATAAAAAGAGACATTTTTATATTATCCATCCGAAAAAAGAAGGAATATTATAAAATATACATCTCATTGTTCTTTAAAATAGTTGTTTATGAAATAAAATATGAGAAGACTAGAGAATAAATGATATCGTCTAATCTTGGAGAAGAGATGTGATTACGAATTGTCTTTCAAAACACAACTCTTAAGCTTGTTTAATTTAACGAGACATACCTTCTCCAACGAGAGAAGCTGAAAACAATATCTCAGATGTGCTTACTAAACAGAAAACTATAAATAAAGAGATTTATACAATACGCTTTTGAAAATTTTACGAATTCTGAAAGAAGGTTGAAATTTTAGGTGGTCTAGAAACTAAATAGGATTTGGTTTGTAAATTAGTAGCTAGCGTGAAAATTTGCTTCTTTGTGGATGAAATTTCCTGCTTTGTGGTTGTAAATTAATACATTTATTTGTCACAGTATTATATATATAGGAATTTATTAAGTATTCTTAATAGGAGAGATCAAAGATGGGGTAAATTTTTACCATAAGAAAACTTTTAAATTAGGCAGTAATAAAGGAAGCCGCATAAGTTGAGATACCTATAAATGCTACTTTTTTTACATTATTATACTTTGTATATTTTTGTCAATTTATTGTGTTATATAGAAATAATACAATGAGACTAAGCCACTAATTTAGTATTTAGTCATTTATTGTATAAAATAAAATGTTTCGACATACAATTTTTTTATAATTACATAACTGTAATAACTTTCTATAACTTTTATCTTTAATTATATTTTTAATAAATAATGAGAGATTTAAAGAACATTTCATATTTATATAAAAAATGTAGTTTTTTTCAATGATTGTATTACACTGTAAAATAAATACACAAGAAAAATAATAAAATAAGTGACATAATACAGTTGTATTAATTTTAAATTATTGTTTTAGTTGTTCACTTGGTTGAGCCAAACGCATTGGCCAGAGACCACACTAAAGACGAGGTTAGAGCCTTTCGTCTGATGAACACGCTTAGGTGAAAGAACGTATTAACTCAAGCGATTTCTCGGAATTTAGAAGAAGGACCAGAACTATTATTATTGCATTAATTTGCTCTATACCACAGCAAATAAATTTTTTAAAATACTATGTAATATTATTTACACTAAAATTGATGAGCTAGTTTAAATCATTAAATCTAAAAATTTAGAATTTTATAATAAATTGTTCAGCATAACTAATACCCATTTTGCCCCATCATATAAAAATAATAATTTTATATAAAATATTTAAAATATTTCTTCTCTGTTTTTGAAAAACTGTTGCTCAGAAAATTTTGCAGATTATTATTGAAAAAAATATTGACGATAAAAGAAATAAAATATTACTTTTTTGAAAGTTTTTAAAACCTTAGTAAAAAGGAAAGTATTCGTGATTTGCAAAGCAATCTATGTTGACAGATGCAAAATATAAAACTTATTATGGAAAATAAATATTGCCAACAAATGTCTAAAATATATTACAAGTATAAAATATAATTGTTAAAAGTCAGGATGTCTTTTCAGTAACTTATAAAAAATCCCATTTTACCCCACCAGATCTTACTCCGACAATCAAAAATATTTAGCAAAAGTATAAAAAGTTAAAATTTTTACGCTTGTTGATAATTAAAATTCATTTATCTTTTTGATTAAAATTTAGTATTTTTGTTATAATAAAAAAAAGTAGAAAAAATAAACGGATTCGAGAACCGGTCCGTAATTATTGAAATCGTAGAACCCCATCCTGTTCTCTCGAGAGCGTTTTTTCTATTATTTATTGGATATTCAGATTCTACAGACAACTTTAAAAATTTCTTTTAAAGCAGGAAAGAGTAATACATGCTCCTTTGTATATAAAAAATGATAACTCCCATTAAAGTTATTTGTAACATCGATATTTATTATTTTAATTAAAAGGAAGCATAAGGATAGCATTCTAGGTTTACTCTAACATTTAATTAAAAACATTTCGTCAGTATAGAGTAATTGGGGAAGTGTTATACAGTGTGTGTACAATTGGAGTTTTCATACTTTTAAAATCATTCTTAAATGTTGACAGTAAATAACATTTCTAGTAGTTAGGTCAGTAATAGGAGTAGCAAAACAGAAATATCTTCTGACTTATTTATAATTAAGTGTCGATTTATATAAAATGAAAAAAATTAAAACAGCATAATGTAAACATGTCCTAAATATTGTATAGTCTGATAAATATATTATTTCACAGCAAATAATTTTTCTAGAAATTAACTTGACTGAATAAAATACACTCTTTCAAAATGTTTATAAGCAAAATGAATGAATCAATGACAATAATTGAACCACTACACAATATATCGAACAACCACAAATAAAAAAATACCATGTTCATCATGTTTGTAAGCAAAATGAATGACTCAATGACAGTAATTGAAGCACTACACAATATATCGAACAACCACAAATAAAAAAATACCATGTTCATCTTTATACATTATAAATTCATGCACAGTATATTTTTTAATATATAAACAAAAAAATAATACATCTATAATAAAAAATCAGGGAAATAAAGACACATTCACACTGTATAATATCTATATATATTAATAAACAATAAAAAAAATATTTCACTGGCGATTTCAATACAGAGCGGTATCTTTGCTTTTCTAACCATATTTTTCAAAAATCAATAAGCTATAAAAATATTTTTAACTCTATGTTTGGGATTATGAATAACCATGCTAATTGAAGTATGAATAATTTAACATTCATATATCAAATCCTGTCTAAATTTTCATAAGTTTCTAATATATAAAATATACAAACATAATACATATATATATATATATAAATATAATAATATATATATATATATATATATATATATATATAATATAGATATATATGCATATATATATATACATATACACATTGTAACGATCCGTTACATGACCCCAAAACGAACAAGGAGCCCAAAAGGTGACCTTTCGTCGTGGACTCACGAGTAGCCGATAATAGGACCAGGTGGTCTAAAAACCCGTAATTGAAAAACGGTGCATTGACGGCTCCGAACTGTCTGAACATTGTTACCTGTTGAATGGACCTTTACTGTGTACATAATTGAGTGCACCTTGCCGCCCATTAGCGGTTACAAAAAGGCCATTAAGTTGGTTAAGTTAATGAATCTGAGAATTGCTACATCTGGAACCAGGACAGCTGATCGCAGACTTGGGAGTGACCGCAAGATTGCGTCACCCTGGCTCGGGAAGTTTCTCGAAGAACCGAGAAGCGGAAGGAGTGCTTAGTATAAATGGAACAGGACCGGACTAGAACGGGGGCTTTTGCTTTGTTCTTCTCTCGAGGCTTCTACCTGCTAGAGCCTGGTCGATCGAGGACCGCCTTATCTCCGTGTCTGGAGTTTGTTTTTTTTGAGACCGCCAGCGTCTCCGTTGCTAGATAGTCGAACATTCGACTTGGGAATTTCCTTCCCCGTTATTGCTGATTGATAGTTAACTTCTTGCATAGAAGTAGTCAGCCTAGAGTGACTTTGCACTCTAATTTTGGATCGACTTGCATCCTGTGTTTTCTTCACGAATCCCAGCGTGATACGCACTCGGAACCTCCGAACCTGCTGTGAAAGCCAACCGCGCTAATCGACTGACGGAGTGATCGAGTCAACATTAGTCCCGGCACTAATTAGTTTCCAGCTATTGTGTTTTAAAGCCCTAGCCATACTGTTCCGGTATCCCACGCATCCTTGTATGTGCATATTATCTCTGTACGAGATCCCTGAATGTTATCGTTTATTGAATTTGTACATATCTGTACATAGTTTATTCTAGTGAATAAAATATTTAGTCAAGAATACCTTAATTTCTAGCCTGTGTCATTGAAGGCCTCGCCTACCTATTTTCCAGTACGTTACAGGCTAGTGGTATTCTAAATATTGGTGGCAGCGCTGTTACGGTAAACAGTGAAGGCTAGGTGAAGAAATTTTCGCGGGTGAAATTGTGCAGCCAGACATCAGATGAGAAATTTTGCGTTCCGAATCTGAACCTGCATTAGTGAAATTTTTTTGTGATCCTGTGATATTGAGAGTCAACTGTGAGACCCTTTTTTTTGTGATCCTGTGATATTGAGAGTCAACTGTGAGACTTTTTGTGTGATCCTGCGATATTGAGAGTCAACTGTGAGACTTTTTGTGTGACCCTGTGATTTGAGAGTCAACAGTGAGATTTGGTGTTCAACCGTAAGACGACGCTAGAGACTGATGAAACAAGCATCAAAAATCGTGAGTAACCAATTCTGTTCTCTTGTATCGAACCAACAGTACATTGAGTATAGGTTGTGCTAGGAATTTAGATAGATCAGAGTATAGTAAATTGTGTTGCATTGTGTTTAAATTAGATGTATATCAATTGAAAGAAATCTTAAATTGGTATGCAAATATTTTGTAGAGTGATAGAAAATAATTTCAAAGATAAGAATTATTGACTAAGGTATATTAAAGTTTTGAATTAAGAGTAAAGTTGAATTAAGGAATTTTGTGTAATAGTATTGTGCATAAATTTGAATTTTAAAAGTGTGTATAAATTATAATTGTAATTGAATATTAATTGGAATTTAACTGTTCATAAATAAGATTTTTAAACTGTGTATAAATCAGAATATTATATAATGAATATAATTTGGAAATTTGAAATTGCATAAATTGAAAATTTAAATGATGGTGTTTGATTTAAATTGTTAATAAGATAAGAAAAATTAGTGTGTTGAGAACATTGCTTAAATTAAATATATTAGTTATTTAATTATCATAATTTGAACTTAAGAAAACTGTTAGCACATTATAAGAGAATATTGCAAGTATTTATTTTGTATTGTGTGCATTTGTGCTAGGAAAATTCATATTGTTTATTGTTTTGGTTTTCAAGTGATTATTGTTGTATTAATTTGAAATTTTGGAAATTGGGTTAAACGTTCTAATATCGAGTAGTATTTGGATTGTGTTAGTATTGTATTTCACGAATTGGTTGAGTAGTCGTAAGTTATTATTGTGAAAATTGAGTAGTAAGTTATTAAGGATATTATCTCATCATGAGTTATTTAAGTAAAGGGCGTAAGGCAGATCTCCTTGAGTTAGCCAGGGAAATGATAGGGGAAATAGACGGAACCCTGACCATAAAACAACTTAGGAGGCTAATTGAGGAATCAGAAGGGTATGAACCCACCTTTGTGGAAGGATGCCTGGATAACATTATCGAGATTCGGTTAGAGAAAGAAGCGAGAGAAGAGAAAGCGAGGGAAAGAGAAGAACAGGAAAATAGAATTAGAGAGAGAAGAGAAAGAGAAGGAGAGACAAGAGAGGGATAATGAGAGAGCGTTCGAATTAGAAAAATTAAGATTAATCCCAGGAACGTAGGAGCGCTGATGAACGGATAGAGGTGCCAAGACCCTCAGGGGCATCTTTGCGGAACCGGATGCCACAATTTAATCCGGATGAGACGGACATAAATTTGTACCTTTGTCTATTCGAAAGACAAGCTGAATACTTGAAAGTACCTGAAATTGAGATGGCAGGGGAACTTATTTCATTATTACCGCTTTCAGTGTCAAATATTATTTTAAGGGAAAAGGCAGAAGAAACGCGGGATTATAAATTTGTAAAGAAACTCCTCTTAGAACGCTATAAATTATCGGCGGAAGCCCTGAGGCAAAAATTTGTACAACATGTACGGAAATCAGGAAATCTATGGAAGGATTACCTTTTTGAGATACGCACCTATTTAGAAGGTTGGGTATCCAGCTTAGGAGTTACAACATATGAAGGTCTACTGGATTTAATGCTAGTAGACCAGCTTAAACGGAAAATGGGGAGCGAATTCAAGGAATTCCATCTCAAAGAATGGGAAAGTTTTGTTTCACCCGATATCGTAGCGGACTTAGGAGACAAGTATGAATTACTTAAGAAACCCGGGAAGCCCCAAACGCAAGGAAAAAAATTTCCGGATTCTCGCACCCCTGATTTTCGCAAGTTTTCAGTACCAATTAAGGCGGCTGAAAATATCAGACCCCCTCCCCAGGAAAAGGTCGAAATTAAGAATGAAAGGCCAAAAACGCCGAGAATGAATGAACTTAAACGTCGGGATTGGCGAAATAATAGAGATTTTGAAAAGAAAAGGAACACCGATATTATTTGTTTCCAGTGTGGAGTCTCTGGGCACATTAGACCTGATTGCCCGGAATTAAAACGCAAGGAAGAATTAAACGCTATAAATACGGGAAGTGAGGTAGTAGATCCGTTAGCACCCTATGTTAGTTTGGGCACAGTAAACAATCAAACGTGTGAAATTTTAAGAGACAGTGGGGCTAGCTATGACGTCGTTTGCAGACGATATGTTAGGCCGCAAGATTTTACTGGCGACACGGTATGGGTCAATCAGCCCTTAGATACTCACGCTATTAATTTACCGGTGGCAAGAGTTTCATTATGCACGAAATTTGGCAATATCGATACGAAGGCGTGCGTCATATCTGATTTCGCGAATCAACAAAGATATATTTTGGGTAATGTGACGGCCGCATTATTGGAAGAGAAAAACCGAGAGAGTACTAAACAGGTTAATGCGATTACTAGGTTGCAGTCGAAAGCCCTCGAGGCAAACGGGAGCTCCGAGGGAAACGGTTTTAATACCCCCCTAAGCGCAGAGGAGGGACCCGCATTGTTACAAGACACGAGCGAAGAAACTGAATATGAGCTTCCCATTGTCAACTTGACCGACGCAGAACGGGGTCTTTTGAATATAACCCCAGAGGAATTTGCGGTCAGCCAAGAAAATTGCTCTGAGACTAGGGAATTGAATGAACTATTAGTCAATGTGCCCGAGGGGGTTGCGCAGAAGGGATTTGTGCGGAAGAATGGATTGTTATGCAAAATTCAGGTAAACCATTTAGGAGAGGAAAAATGCGTTTTGGTTGTACCGGAAAAGTTACGGGAGAGAATTTTGGCTCTCTGTCACGGAGAGGCGGGAGCTCACGCAGGCGTAACTAAATCGAAACAACGCCTCGCTAAATTGTTTTATTGGCCGAAGTGTTATCAAGATATGGAAACGCATGTTAAGTCGTGCCATCCTTGTCAACTAGTAGGGAATGCTATTGATACAAAGAAGGCGCCTATGCGATTAACTCCGATAATTAGTGAACCTTTCACTAAAATTAATATAGATGCTTGTGGGCCGTTACCCGAATCTGAAAATGGGAACCGGTATATAATCACCGCGATATGCCTGGCTTCTAAATACCCGGAAGCGGTGCCAGTGCCAAATATAGGATCTGTAGCGGTCACTGATGCGCTTTTACAGATTTTCGGGCATCTAGGTTTTCCACGCGAAGTTCAATGTGATAATGGCTCTTCATTTACAAGCCACCTCACAACAGAATTTTTCAAACGGTTCGGGATCAAAGTGACTCACAGTTCAGTAGGTCATCCCCAAAGCAACCCAGTGGAACGTTTCCATCGCACTTTGAAAAGATTGCTTAGAGTGTTATGTTTAGAGAGCGGTGAAAGTTGGGAGAGACACCTTCCTAGTACATTACTAGCACTACGGACGGTTGTCCATGAGAGTACCGGGTTTTCGCCAGCCGAACTCCTGTACGGGAAAAATCTCCGAACGCCAGAAGTTTTATTATATGAGAAATGGTTGGGAGAAACCGATATAGAGAATCCTGTTACCGAACATATCTTAACACTCATGAATCGGCTTAAAAGAGCACGGGAACTAGCTGTGAAACGTATGGGGGAATTGCAGAAAAAACGGAAAGAGACCTATGATAAGAATGCAGTAGTTCGTAACTTTGCTGTAGGTGATTCAGTTTTAATCTTTTCCATGACGAGACCTAACAAATTAGCGCCTAAATGGATCGGGCCAGGAAAAATAGAGGCTCGTATCTCCGATACCAATTATAGAGTCCGACCCCCAGGACCACGAGCGAAAACAAGTAATTATCACGTGAACATGCTAAAACCCTATGTAAGGAGACCAGAATCTATCAATTGGATATGTGAGGAGAGAACGGAGGGGAAAACGACCGAAGATGATTTTGAAATTCACGTGATAGAAAGGGGATCTTCCGATTTTGACTACAATGAAGTAGTGCGCGAGAGTGAGTTGGGATCTCGGTTAACTACAGACCAACAGCGGGCATTAAAAGAACTATTATGTAAACATGCGAAATTATTTTCAAACACTCCGGGGAAAACTGATATGGTAACCCATGATATCGAGTTAATCTCGAATAAAGTAGTTCGATCCCGACCATATAAGGCCTCTCATCGACAAAATGAGATATTAAAAACGGAGATCGAAAAATGTTAAGTTTGGGAATAATAGAAGTGGGCAGTTCCGATTACGCTTCACCAATGATACTTGTGGAAAATGAAGGGCGGGAACCGCGCCCCTGCATAGACTACCGTAGGCTGAATGAAGTAATTCGGACGGAATATTATCCGTTACCGAATATCGAAGAGCGTGTAGAACTGGTCGCAGGATCGGATTTTATTTCGGTCCTCGATCTTGCCAAAGGTTACTGGCAAATACCGCTGACGGAAAAGGCCCAACGAATAGCGGCGTTTGTTACGGCGTTTGGGACGTACCGACCACTACGGATGCCGTTTGGTCTCAAGAACGCCCCCTATTTCTTTAGCAAATTGATGGCTGACGTTTTAAATGGCTGTGAAGAGTACGCGGTCCCCTATATCGATGATATAGCAATTTTCTCAAAAACCTGGGACGAACATCTGAGCCATTTAGACGATGTTCTGACGCGAGTGACGAAGGCGCAGCTGACAATTAAGTCTTCGAAATGCCGGTTCGCTCAGAACCATGTGAAGTATCTTGGGCATATGGTAGGAGGAGGATACCGGAATCCGGCAGAACTAAAGGTGCAATGCATCCGGGATTTCCCTCGTCCTGACACGAAAACAAAGATACGCGCGTTTTTAGGGCTAACGGGCTACTACGCCCACTACATTCCAAATTATTCCATCATTGCCGCGCCACTAACGGACGCGTTAAAAGGAAAAGAGCGACGGGGTCAAATAAAATGGAATGAGCCGTCCGAGAATGCGTTCACTGCACTAAAAGAGGCACTTACGAAATCGCCGGTGTTGCGCGCCCCGAATTTCGAATTACCATTTATTGTCCAGACCGATGCGTCAGATATGGGAATAGGAGTAGTGCTAGCTCAAATATTGACGGAAAGGAGCATCCGATACTGTTTCTCAGTAGAAAATTCAATACTGCTGAGCAGAAATATTGCACTACTGGAAAAGGAATGTGCTGCAATTATCTTTGCACTAAAAAAACTACATTTCTATCTAGATGGGCGGGAATTCACCATAGTGACAGATCACAATCCATTAGTGTGGCTCCAAAAGAATGCGAGCGCAAACAGTCGCCTATTCCGATGGCAGCTGGTGCTACAACAGTTTAGTTACCGTGTGGTGCACAAACCCGGCCCACAGAATACTAATGCAGATGCATTAAGCCGCTGCATCACGTAAAATGTAGTAAGAAATGTACTTGTATATACTTGCATATTGTCTTTTGTGTTGTAATTATTTAATATTATAATTTAGAATATAGTTAGTGTTATTTTTTAGTATAATGTATATTAAGTATCTGAGTGACTGTTGGTTCCTTACGAGGAAGATCAGAGTTGCAGTTCTCCACGAGAATTGTCGGCATAATCGAGATCCACCCTGTGGAAAATTCTTATGCGAGGGGGGGTGTAACGATCCGTTACATGACCCCAAAACGAACAAGGAGCCCAAAAGGTGACCTTTCGTCGTGGACTCACGAGTAGCCGATAATAGAACCAGGTGGTCTAAAACCCGTAATTGAAAAACGGTGCGTCGACGGCTCCGAACTGTCTGAACATTGTAACCTGTTGAATGGACCTTTACTGTGTACATAATTGAGTGCACCTTGCCGCCCATTAGCGGTTACAAAAAGGCCATTAAGTTGGTTAAGTTAATGAATCTGAGAATTGCATCTGGAACCAGGACAGCTGATCGAAGACTTGGGAGTGACCGCAAGATTGCGTCACCCTGGCTCGGGAAGCTTCTCGAAGAACCGAGAAGCGAAGATATTGTGGAGTATAAATGGAAAGGACCGGACTAGAACGGGGGCTTTTGCTTTGTTTCTTCTCTCGAGGCTTCTACCTGCTAGAGCCTGGTCGATCGAGGACCGCTCTTATCTCCGTGTCTGGAGTTTGTTTTTTTTTGAGACCGCCAGCGTCTCCGTTGCTAGATAGTCGAACATTCGACTTGGGAATTCCTTCCCCGTTATTGCTGATTGATAGTTAACTTCTTGCATAGAAGTAGTCAGCCTAGAGTGACTTTGCACTCTAATTTTGGATCGACTTGCATCCTGTGTTTTCTTCACGAATCCCAGCGTGATACGCACTCGGAACCTCCGAACCTGCTGTGAAAGCCAACCGCGCTAATCGACTGACGGAGTGATCGAGTCAACATTAATCCCGGCACTAAGTAGTTTCCAGCTATTGTGTTTTAAAGCCCTAGCCATACTGTTCCGGTATCCCACGCATCCTTGTATGTGCATATTATCTCTGTACGAGATCCCTGAATGTTATCGTTTATTGAATTTGTACATATCTGTACATAGTTTATTCTAGTGAATAAAATATTTAGTCAAGAATACCTAAATTTCTAGCTGTTTCATTGAAGGCCTCGCCTACCTATTTTCCAGTACGTTACAGCTTGCACATAATACTTTAATGAGCCCACCTATATATTTATATGTAAAATTTAAAAAAAAGCGATTGGAAAGGAAGAAAAAAATATTGGAACATAGGTGAAAAGTTATATTAGGAGTTGAAGTCATGATTCGAGAGAAGTGGGACAAGAATCAGAAGCCCTGTTCACCAGCACCGACTCGTCCCGTGCGCCCGAACACCCGGATCGACTCACTGCATGAGGAAAGTCTCTACCTGACCCTCTGTACCAACTGAAGGACCGACGCATCGCTTGAGGAAAGCCCCTGCCTGCTCCTCTGTGCCTTTAATACAGGTAAAGGTAAAATAATATTTACACTCACGTAACTTAGGCCTCTGTTAATAATTTAACCTTGTGATTGAATAATAGTTTTTTTATAAAGAGAATTGTAATAATTATAGTGTAAATATAAGACATAAATAATTGATGATTATGATATATAATAACCAAAGATCTATTTGTAAATGAATGTACAGAATAAATGTCTGAATCTCAATATAAAATATTATATTCTATCGGTGCTTCCCCCTTGTAACCGAACACTGGTGTTTAGGTTGTAAGTACATTACAACACTAATAATACATATTTTACTAACATGTGTTAATACTAAGTTAACAATTGTTAAAAATGTCATAATACAAATAATAACATAACACCAAATAAAAAGTGACAATAAAAATATTATAACACCAAGGTACAACACAACTGTTTTAATTATTTTTTACACAAGCTTTTGTAATTGATGTTAAGTTAAAAAACATTATAAGAAACAATAGACTGTTCGTAATTTATTTTGTATTATTCCAAACTTAGAAAATAATCTTTCCACTGATGAAGAGTTGGCCCAACAGTTCATTAAATGTAATATGAATTTTAAAAAAATTACTTCAATGCCTTTAAACTTCTTCATGTTTTATGTTTTTAACTACCATTGGTTTATGTTTTTTACAACTGCATGGCTCTTTAAATTTCTAATATTCTTATTGTATTAAACCATATTACTAATGAACCTCATAAATTTACCAGTGTATTATTATTTTTAACTGAACTGTTACTTTTTTACCTATAAAAACTATTTTAGTTGCAAAAAAAGTTATAAAATACTTTTTAACTTCACTTGTGCTTTACAAGTTTGCATTATGCTACATTTAAATTCTGATCCGTTTTGGGCAGTAAAAACATTTTTCCAGTGTCCTGGTCATATTTTGAATTTGAATTAGAACAAGTATAAAACTACTTTTAGTTGCAAAAAAAATTTAAAAACTACACTTCACTTGTGCTTTACGTGTTTGCATTTTATGATTTTACAATTCTGATCCGTTAGTTAAAAAACATTTTTCCAGTGTCCTGATATTTTGAACGGTTTGAATTAGAACAAGATATAAACTACTTTTAGTTAAAAAAAAAATTTTTAAAAAACTACTTTTTAACTTCAATTGTGCTTTACGAAGTTTGCATTTTTATGCTACATTTACAATATGATCCGTTTTTTAAAACACATTTTTCCAGTGTCCTGGTCATATTGAACGGTTTGAATTAAACAGACCTATAAAACTACTTTTAGTTGCAAAAAAATTTTTTAAAAATACTTTTTAACTTCATTGTGTTTAGTAAGTTTGCATTTTATGCTACATTTAAAAATTCTGAGTTTTTAGTTAACCACATTAGTGTCCTGGTCATTTTGAACTTTTTAAACGACCTATAAAACTACTTTTAGTTGCAAAAAAAGTTTTTAAAAAACTACTTTTTTAACTTCACTTGTGCTTTACGTAAGTTTGCATTTTATGCTACATTTACAATTCTGATCGTTTTGGGCAGTTAAAACCACATTTTTCCAGTGTCCTGGTCATATTTTAACGGTTTGAATTAACAAGACCGTAACTAGGGCGTGGCAAAGATGGCATTTACCACGGGCTCATCAGTCATAGGGGCTCCACACTGTAATAAAAATGGGATCCGAAAGAGGACGATGCCATCCGAGTAGAAATAAGATCTTCAAAAATAATTTTTATTATAAAATGCGATTTTTTTTTATCCAAAGAATGCGCTAATAATTAAATTTTGAATTTATTAAGGTTATTAAAAGTAAATTTAAATTTAGAAATTCTTCAATATTTTATGAAAATTTAACGTGCAGATAAGACATATACCCCTCAAATTAACTATTTCGTTTATAAGCAAAATAATACACCTAGAGTGTTCAAAAATATTTAAAATATTAATCAGGTAAAAATAAAATAAAAATTAAAAATTAATATACTAGGAACGTTTTAAGAATTAACAAAATATTTTTCTGAGTTCTATCTGAATATATGATATAGAAAAAAAACCATATTTATACATTTTCTCACTCTATTTGGCAGTAGGGCGCAGGCCAGTTTTTTGCCACGGGTGTCAAAGGACCTATTTACGGCCCTGAATTACAACCCTGGGAGATGTAAGATAATGAATTGGATTATTTATTAATAATGACCAAAACAGTTAGCACAAACTAAATATCCGTAATATAACGCTGCTCGATAATTTACATTCATTAATCTTGTATTTCTTGTGTGTGTAAGTGTGTATATACTTATGTATGTGTGAGTGCGTATATATACGCATGTGTGTATGTAATACATCAAAATTATTACTTCAAAAGTATATATTTAAAATTCTCCTTTTTTCCCTTTCTTATTTTTCAATACCTAGTTTCAGAGCCTTAAAATGTCAGATAAAGGAGTGTTCTCAGACTTCTTTTACCCATCTCTCAAATCTAAAGCTGGAATAAATACTAATTTTCTGTCCGCTGGACATATTTTTCAGCTATCCCAGAACAAAGGTATAGCTTCTGCAATAATTAAATTGCTACGCGTGTGGTTTTCGAGCTAGATTTAAATGATCAGCCTCCCAAAAAGGGCTGATCCCTCTTAACACTTGGCGTGCGGGTATACTTCACCGCCAACTTACGCAGGCAGAGGGCGTTTTTTCGTGAATCGAGCGAAAGTGTAGTAGTTATTCAGAAAAATCGCAGTAAATCGGAAACTACATTTCATGAACATTGAAAGAAACTACATTTCTTGTTTTCATGAACGAAACTTTTTTTATTTTACACTTTAATATATACTGTATGATTATTTAACAAAAAAAATTACGAAATCACAAAAATAAACGATTTTTAAAATTAAAGTCCGATAATCAGTCAGCGCATATTTCTTCATCACTATCTTTGTCACAACGGCTCATTTTATCAATTTTGTATTCAACAATTAAAAAAATTAAGTTTCATTGACAAAACACGTTTTGTACGTTCTGGAGCTAGGAATTCGATTGAAGACGAAATAACGTTACAGAAGACCGAGTCACTCGGCAATCATAACTAGTTGAAAGAAAAAAATGCAAAGCGTTGCTTAGCAACGCCAAAACAAGCATATAATGTCACACATAAATATAATTATACGTATTTAGTAGATTTGTGGTGGTTAGTGTATATCCACCACAAATTTACTAATTGCGTATTTTTACGTGACCCGCGCTCCAGTGACAGACTGCAAAAAACGTTAAAATACGTTGCCGCACACGAAGTGTTAAGAGGCCGGTAAAAACCCCAAGAGACTCAGAAAAAATTCAAGAAACTGCATGCGATTGAAAGTAACTAGTTGAGAATTTCTGTCCAATCAGAAAATTTTACATGATCATTTCCTTTATTTATTTCTTTTTCAAAATCATCTCCCCCATTGCATTCTGAAGTCAGGGAGAAAATAACGAGATATGCTCGCTGTGAGGCCGACATCGGCTACAAATGTGTACAATCTAGGAGCATTCTACGCAGAGTTGTGTACTGTAAAGACGATCAACCATTTAAAATTTGTCTTCAAACTCGAGGACTCTGCTACGGAACAATGCAAATAATTTTCCGTTTTTAACGTAAGAACAAACACAAATCGTAAAAACTAATTATTTTGCATTGTCTCTGTAGCTGAATCCTCGAGTTTGAAGACAAATTAGCAAGAAATTAATTACTAAAAAAAAAAAAAAAAAAAAAAAAAAAAAAAAAAAAAAAAAAAAAAAAAAACTTTTACATATGCTATTTAAACTAAACGAAATGTTTTTTTTTTTTTTCAAACGGCGATTTTTTAACCCTGATTTCCAATGACTTGCTGCAAGTTTGATATGATAAGTTTGATTCAAACTTGCACGACAAGTGTACTGTAACAAGTTTGCAAGTTGAAGGTATAGTGACTTCGAAGTTTGCGTAGGCTTGCTGCAGTCTTGTTTCAAACTTGTAGCCTTGTCATGCTGAACTTGCTGGCAGTTTCCAGGCTTGCAAAACAAGACTGCTGCAAGTTTGCTAAACTAAATTTGCTATCTGGGATAGCCTGATAGAGTGTAATTGCTAGCAAAATTATAATGCTGTATAACGCACAGTGGGAGCCGTGGGAGCTCAATCGGCAAAGGCAACGGTATCGTAACAGGATTGTTCGGAGTCCGAGCCGTAAGATCCGACGTGTTCGTTAAAGGTGACGTAAAATATGTTCGTGGCACAATGCCCTTTAAGTTCAATTAATACCTTTATAGGCCAAGCCTATGGGTCTTCTGCTTGGTCCCTGCTTCAAAAGTACGAGAACTTCATCATAAGTCGTACTTTCAGTGCTCGTCAAAACGAAAGCTAATACGAAGTAGCTTCCGGCTCAGTCGTGCTTGGTTTGACCAAGTGGAATAAGACAACGACAACGCACAGTGGAGTATAATAATATGAGTGGCTAAGGCTTAAGAAAAACGTAAACAGTGTTTTTAACATTATTAAAAATAAAATGAAGCATTTACATAAGAAGAGCATAAACCAATAACATCGTTCATCAACTGCTCTCATTCATATGGATGACATATAAAAAAAAAAAAAAAAAAAAAAAAAAAAACAGTCTTAAGAGGGAAAATAAAAGTACGAGCTCCGTACAAGACGTTTTCAATTTATAGCAGCAGACAAATTTTACGTATTCCAGATAACGGCGTTGCCAGAACATATCCAATTATCACGGCCGTTTCTGATTCAGCTGGGAGTACTTCTGAAAACTAAACTTGCTACAAGTATGTTGATTCAGGACATTGAGAAAACAAAATATGGCTAACAAGCAGGGCCTGACTAAGATGCTTTTGTGCCCAGGGCACAATCCAATTTTTGTGCTTTCCACCATTGCAAATTTATAGCCACAAGTTATTATCATAATTGCAATCATATAAAAATTATAACACTGAATCAGCAAGCATATTTAAGAAATTAGTATTAAAATAATATTCAAAATCAAAAACACCAAATTTTCATATTACGTAATGTTTATTATCTCTGTTTAGCCATGCTAAAGATTAAGGACTTTTAAAGACTTAGAGTGACCCACTTTTTTTATTTTTACCTCGTCACACTCACAAGCTCTGTGATGCAGAAAATAAATAATGATAGAATTAAAAATAATTTAAATTGATGAGATGGTGCAATGGTTTATAGTGGTATGTCACTAATAATCTGTGTTATAAATATGCTATAACCCATAGGATAAAAAGAGCACCAGGTTTGTTAAGAAAATTAATTATCAGGTAAATAACAGTAAAATTAAAGTAAATAGGAAACAATATAGTTCATGACAAACAAAATTCCCTCTTATAATAATTTATTAAAACTTAACAATGGTAGTGTAAGTTTGCAATTTTTCCACTTAATTATGTGTTTCAATCACTACTAAATTTCGTGCCCAGGACACGTGCTCCAAGTGCCCGTACGATAATCAGGCCCTCCTAACAAGACTAATGCATTTTGATCCTCAGTAAATGTTAAGCTCCACAACGTTGGACTTCGCTTTCTTTGATAGCTCCAAAATTGCATTTCGAACAGGAGTTGTTTGTTTAGCAAGCCCGAGGAAATTAAATAGTAGGGTTTAATCTCCCGTAAAATGGGTGAAGAATATTTTCACTAGTTATACACACACACACACACACACACACACACACACACACACACACACACAGAGAGATGTATATGAAGAAACGCTGCTCAAAATTTATAGTGGTAAAGGATTGGAGCTTCCACACGGCAGATTGGCTTCGATTACTGTTGCAGCTTGAGTGTATTTTCATTGTTTAATAAGGAGTACATATATATATTATATTTATTTATATTATATATATTTATATATATACATATGCATATATATATATACATGCATATTTAATATATATATGTATATATATGTATATATATATATATACATATACATATATTTACATATGAATATATATATACATATGCATATATATACATACATCTCTATATATTAATATACATATTCATATATATATATATACATATGCATATATATATATATACATATATATATACATATGCATGTATATACATATATATATATACATATACATAATATTTATACATATGCATATATATATACATATATACATATCTTATACAGTAAAATATGTTCCATCGTAATCTTGTATTTGCTTAGTTTAAATTTTTTTATTCATAGTTTCTTATAAATGAGGTATATATCATAATAGTGCCTGTATGAATCTTTTTACCTAACTGTAACTAACATTATTTTCTGAAATGCAAAAGTAATGAAACTCTAACACGGCACAATTAATTATGCTTCGCTGAGATTTTAGAAATCTTAAGACGTGGAAGTACTTAAAATTATTTTTATTTTTCAGTGATGAAACAATGACTAAAAACAAATGCTTGTTTAATCCTTTTAAGCCAAAGCAGCTTTTGGCTTTGAGTATGTCGATTTATTTTCCTGGAATAAGTTATTTATACGTATTTTTAAAATTGGAAGGTCTTGATTTATGACTCTTAATTTGCAGAAGTTATACATAACATTTGCACATACTAGAATTACTGATGATAACACTGAAGAAAAAGTAAAATCAGACAGCAAATTATACAAAATAATCTATAAAAGACAATTTTTTTGTAGAAGTTAAGTAATAAATGTCTTTTTACAGAAAATAAGCATAGTAATTGGAAGGAACATACATATTTGAAATCGAATACTTTATTCAACGATTTAAATTTCCTATACTACTTCTATTCATAACTGAATAAGTTGATCTTAGAGATGTAACTTTCGTTTATTATTATTATTATTATTATTATTATTATTATTATTATTATTATTATTATTATTATTATTATTAATTCCGAACTTTCCAAAGATTTCTAATGACAATAGAAATGAAAGTCGATAATGAATAATTAAATGTGTAAATTTGGCATATTACAAAATATCCACACTCACCTAATTTTACGAGTATGCGATAGGCCGTTGTCCTGCTAGAAATAAATCTCCTTAATTAGTAGCATTTGTGTACAAAAAAATAAATCGCGTTGTAAAATATTAATATAACCCCTTGCATTTAAGTTTGCACCAATAAAGTAGATATTCACAATTTCGTGCTAAAACATGGTAAATCCATAGTATACGAGGGTTACTCTGAAATTTTTGAGATACGCGCAGACGAGAATTTACAAAATAAAAATAACTGTTTAATTTTAAAATACAAAGTATTTTAACACAGGAGACGATTTTTTACTGACTTACTTCAACTTGTTTAGCGTAGAATAAATTTTAAACAGAAGAGAAAATGGAGTTGACGCGACAACATTTTAGTGCTGTAATTTTCTACGATTTTAAAGCAGGATTAAATCAAGAAGAATGCTTTTAACGGTTGCAATTCACATTTGGTGAGGAATCTTCAGCTCGTGCTACTGTATTCAGATGGTTTAAAGAATTTAGCAGAGGTCGCCATTTTGATCAGGATGAAGAACACACAGGTAAATGCCGCCGTCGGCAGTAATCCTGGATAATGTGTCTGCCATACGAAAAATGTTAATGAATGATAATCACTGTATCTATGAAATCATACAGAAGGAACTTAACATTGGATCCGCAGCCATAGGCAAAATTATTAATGAAGAATTATATATGGAAAAAGTAGTTTGCTGTTGGTTCCCCATAATCTAACTGAGCACCAAAAAGGAGAGCGTGTCGGAATCAGTGAAGAAACTCTTAAAATTGCTAAATGATGATGGCCACCGCATCATTTCTAAAATTGTAACGGGTGATGAAAAGTACATACATTTTTTTGACGTTCCAACACTTCAAGAAAGCAAAGTATGGGTCTTTGAAGATGATCCCACGCTAACAACGGTGAAAAGACAACGCGCACTGCAAAAAGTGATGTATGCCGTTTTCTTCAGAAGTACGGGATTGGTCAAAGCCATGAAGTTGGAAGGACAGAAGACAATAACAGCAAACTGGTATATCACCAAATGTCTTCCACAAATTTTGCAAGAAGTGAATGTTAGGGGACTCATGCTTCATCATGACAATGCATCTTTACATACAGCCGGATTAACAGTTGAGTTTCTTAAGCAAAAACAAATTAATGTGATAGAACATCAGCCGTATTCACCTGATCTAGCTATGTGTGACTTTTGATTATTCTTTAATCTGAAAAAGAACTTACGTGGACGTCGTTTTCATTCAGAAGAAGAGATTGATGTGGCTATAAATGCCTTTTTTCATCTATTCCAAGAAATGAATGGCTTGAGGCATTTAGTCTGTGGAAAATTCGTCTGCAAAAGTGCATTGATGCTGGAGGAGACTACTTTGAACACACCTAAAATTTTGTAAGTATAACTTTAAAAACTTAGTTGTATCTCGAAAATTTCAGAGTGACCCTTGTATAATACGGCAAATGCCATGTTTCACGGAAGAAGAAAATACTTCTAGGTTGCAAGATCAAATAATTTTTGGACCATTCGATCCATATGATCTCATCTGTGAGTAAAACACTGTCTAAAAGTGCATAGGAATATTTCTTAGAAAAATGTTAATTCGCTTATGAATGATTTCTTTCACGATAATTTGAACTTAAATAATTTCGAACAGTAAAAATAGAAATTCGCTTACCTGTTGCGTAATTACTATTTCTACCTATATTTTATTAGTAATATACGATAATGGTCACCTGCATATAATTCTTCTTTAATCTCTGTCTTATCTTTTCAAGCCGTTGTAGTGAGACAAGCTTATTGTAGTTCACCGATCTTCATTTCATTCATTCATTAGCGTATCGAACTACACATTATGTGTGGGTACATTTCGCAGCGGAATTGCAACGGGAGCGAAAATAATTTAGTTATTTAGTTAAATCTCAATAGATCGAAAATTATTTAATTTTTTAACCAACTTTTCGTAATTTAATTTGAAATATATAAACAAATATATAAATAGAAATATATATATATATATATAACAACCATAAGATTTTTGTAAAAAAAAAATATTTTTAGTGGATAAATTTATAATAGTATCGTAAATATGAAAAATCAAATAGAAACAGTGGTATATAGTTTTATTTTTTTCAAATTATGTTATATATAAACATTTTTCATTCCAAAATATATGTAGTAGACAAGAAAATTCGGTTTCGTTTTCCTGTATATACCATTATTTTTGGACCTACAAACAAACCACGTTTTTACACTAACCCGTACTAGTACGGGACCCGCGCTCAAGTATCAGTCGTCAGAAAACGTACTAGTACGTGTACCGCATTCAATGTGTTAAGTGAATTAAAACAGTGTATTTCTTTCAAAAATGAGGCAATTCGTTCGTTCGCTTTAGGTTTGATTTAGTTTGTGATTAGCGGTAAGATTAATATTTTTTTTCTTTACAAGAGAGCTAATAGACCGGGACTTACAGTTCAATCCCAGACGCCCATAAGCATCTACACCATGAGTAGACTTAGAATCGATTAGTCTAGGAGACATTTACAGATGAATTTTAATAGTAATTGGCTTAATTCAAAATAAATAAATATTGAAATCAACTTTAATTACGTGAGCACAGCAACCTTTTGCATGCCAATTACCTACTTAGAAAAATTGCTTATTTTACAGTGAATAACAAACATTCAAATCTCAGTACATTATAGCTTTCGTAATTAGATTAGTTATTGCGTGTATCTGTAAATAAATGTATAATTAAACTGTAAGTCCCAGTGTATTTAGCTTTCATACAAAGAAAAAAAATGAATATCGTACGCATACGTACAGGCTATTTAATTATTTTATTTAGTTGTTCACACAATTTAAATATATTTAGAATCTTTAAATATATCTTAAATATATCTTTAATTATATGGTACATAAGTCTTTTATAACAATATAGTTTTTATCGCAAAATTGAAAATACATACATAAAAACTTAAGGAAATGAGTTGTACGGCTTCTATTAACCTAAAGTGAGTAAGACATGATCAACAAAAAACATTTTTTTTTTTTATAAATTTAAATGGCCAAGAAATACTTTCTCATTGTAAGAAACAATTATGCAATCTTGCTAAGGATACGAGGTTTGGTTTGGTGTGCTACGGTCTACTTTTTGCAACACGAGGGATAATGAGACCGGGACCTACTGCTTAAAGACGATTCCAAAAGGCTACGAACATCCATGCCTCAATGGGATTCGAACCCCGGTACCGAAGGCCAACACTCTAACCATTCAGCCATCGTTCGGCCAGGTTTGGTTTGGACTGTTACGTTCTACTTTCTTTTTACGTGAAGGGTAATGAGACCAAAGCATACTGCTTAAAACCAATTCCGAACCGCTACGATGGTCCATGCTAACAGCGGGATTTGAACCCATGAACTCCAGTACCGAAGAGCAACACCCTACCAATCGGCCATCGGTCGACTGATGATATGAGGTATATTAGGTAAAGAGGTTACTACTTCAAATTTTCACCCAGTAATTCAAGCATTAAAACTGTAGAAACGTTTAGGAAATACGTTACTTAATTTACAACATTAAAAATGGTGAATGAATTAGTATAAATAGTTTTAGATGATATTTTCATAGTTATTTATCAAGAGTTGAAGAACTTGTTGCTTCTTTTAGGGAAAGAAACCAAGAAGTTATGCATTGACTACTTGTAAGAAGGAGAATTTTACAGTGCGTGTGTAATAATTGTATTTTCTGACAGTCGCTGCAGAGTAATTTTTTCACGCAATAATGCGTATACGTAGGTTTGGTTTGGTTTGGTTTGGAGTGCTACGGTCTACTTTTTGCAACACTAGGGCTAATGAGACCGGGACCTACAGATTAAAGCCGATTCCGAACGGCTACGAACATCCATGCTCCTGTGGGATTCGAACCCACGAACTCCAGTACCGAAGGCCAGCACCCTAACCAATCGGCCATCGATGCGTATACGTAGGATATGTGCCAAGAGAAAGGATCATTTAAAAAGCGGAATATTAAAACTCATTTGTAAATACATAAATTAACAATGTTTTATTTAGAGTCAACAGCATTTTATTGATAGATATATTGTATTATTACTCTTCAGTAGAATATTCAAATTTGCAATAGGATTGTGGTAACTAAAATACATTATAAAATATTTCAATTCTACTTTATCCTTGGGGAAACCACATTCATTGTAGTACAGTTTAATGTAGAGGTGTTTTTATAACGTGATTTCCATATAACGCAGAGAGAAAATTGCGACAGCTGTCCTTATATTAAATGCATTCTCATTTTAAAGGGTTTTTTGTACAAGAACATTCCACTACTGTAACAGCTAGAACATTTTATCTAGGGCAATACTTAATCGATGTGTTAAACTTTTGCATCTAGCATATTTATGAGGTTTTCCCTATTTCAGCTATCATGCAATTTCTCTAAAAATGAGCAAACAACAAAGCATTGTTCTTTTTAAATTTCTAAATAAAATGATAGAATTTTCCGCACATTACGGGAAACCTACTAAACTAAAGGGGAATTTTTTTTTTCCAATTTTTATGAAATAGTCCCGAGACATAACATATTGTGTGCATTTACATTTCACATCGGAATTGTACCGGGAGCTGGCATTTTGCGCGTCAATTTAGTTATTCAGTTAAATCTCAATAGATCGAAAATTATTTAATATTTTAATCAAATTTTCGTATTTTATATTGAAGTGTATAAAAAAATACATAAATAAACAAATATATAAATAGACAAATAAACAAATATGTATATATATATATGAATATATAAATATACATATATATATCATTTTCGCAAAAATAAATAAAAAGTTAATTTTAAATCGATTATGGATTCTTTTAATCAACCTTCCCGTTCTGTGGTTCCGCATCGACTGATGTAAAAACTAGTTTTTATTTGTCTAAATTTTCTAGAATCTATGTAGTAGACAAGAACATTCGGTTTCGTTTCCTGTATATACCGTTATTTTTGTACCCACAAACAAACCATGTTGTTACACTAACCCGTACTAGTACGTGACCCGCGCTCAAGTATCAATCGTCAGAAAACGTACTAGTACGTCCCGCATACAATGTGTTAAAATAAACTATGTTTAATTTAATATGTACTTCTTTTAAACAACTTTTTTTCAGTTTATAATTTAATTATATGAACTATTAATATATTCAATAAGCCTAAATTTAAATATATAAAAACTTAAATATTCATCGCCATTACTATTATAAAATTTTATTAACCTTATCAATCAGACTTTATACATATTGAAATAGGCCTTATGAACAATTTATTTTTGAGGTTACACATAGAGCGGTACGAATTCATTTAACTTATATTAATTCTTAGTTTCTTTTATCAATTGACACGACATCCTAGGGTGAGCTAAGCTCTTCTGCTGGAGACTCTTTATAACACCCTATTCTTTGTCCTTGACTATCTGTACCTGACTCCCATTACTTTAACACCAGATTTACGGATATTGATCATATACCTATTTTTACTGAAGTGAGCCAATTTGACTCACACTAGAAAAATTGAAGTTTTTTGCAAAGAAAATAGTTCCAAATTAATTTAAATGAAATTTTTATTAAAAAAAATCATGGAAAACATTTTTTACATATAAAATCTGTTTTTGAAACACATTTTCCACAAACATTTATATTACTTTTAGCACAATGGTTTCTACATCTGTTTCTTTTGCATGATTGTTGAACTTGACAATTCTTCCGTGCGTCAGTAGCATGCATTTCTGTCATTGGAATGGAAGTGTTCTCGACTTCTTCTCTATATTTACTTTATACTATACTTTATATTTACTTTATACTATATTTATTACTATATTTATTTTCATATACATTCTATGAGTCAAATTGGCTCACAACCGTGAAAAATTGGGTATTACCCACCATTTTATAAAGCGAAATGAAGGGGTCTGCGGGGAAGAGGAATGAAAGTTTACATATATTTTATTACTTAATTAAAAACCAACGTATGTTTTTGAAAAGGGATATTAAAGTTTTATATATATATGTAATGATAAAATTTTTAATGAGTCAAATTGGCTCGGTCCGTAAATGTAGTGTTAAAATCTGATTCAGTTGATTCAATCCAAAGAGGTTTAGGCTTCCCTCTCGGATTAGTAACGAAAACTTCCTTCACCTGATTTTCCTTGTCCATCCTTGTGATAGCCCAGTTCATTCTTTTAATTCCAATATTTTTTACTGAATTAGGATCCCTAAAGGTTCCATAAACATCTAAGTTTACACGTTATCACAAAATGACATTTACTTTCACACCAAGGATGCTTCTTAAAATATTCATTTCGAAAACTGCGATTTTGTATTGTCTATTCTTAGTTAAAGACCGAGTTTTCCAAGTTCTCATTAGGACTGGCCTAACGAAAGTTTTATAGATAATATAGATAAGAAACTTTGATTTTTTTTTTTTTTTTTTTTTGGAGAGGAATAGAGATTTTAAAAAAGACCGAAGTCTAAAAAAGCTTTAGTTTTCCAGTGAGATGCAATTCTGGATTTATAATGTCTTTTTTTGGGGTTAACAAAAGATTCAAGGTAATTAAAACAGGTTGCAGTTTCAACGAGGACCAGTTTACAATTGTGAGTTTTTTAAAAGGCGGTATAAATTCATCTGATTTTTCTTATTATTATGCTTCTCCTAATGTATTTTCCGAAGAATGCATTTCTGATTTGAATTAATTCTGTGTTTCATATAACACTGTTCCACATTACTATTATTAGAATTAATACCCCTTAAATATTATCGACAAAAATTTATTCTTATTTTTTTTTTTTAGAATTATATTCCATACCATTGTTGTTACTCATTATATTCTGTATATTTTTGTGGGGGTAATAAAGACAAGGTAATTAAAACAATATGCAAGTTTTTTATAAATTCATTTGTAAAATTGTGTTTTTGAGTGAAAATTCATATTTTTGTAAAGGAGATTCTTTAAATTTATAAAATATTTTCTGATAAAATGATTATGCTTCTAAATTTATTAATAACAATTAGCAATCTGAGTTAAATATTACAGGGTAAGAATTAATCTCGTTAAAGACGACGACTGTTTATCTTTTTCTTATAGAATCATTCCTACCATTGTTGTTACTCATTCCCTTGTTGTAGGAAAGCCTATCACCCGTCGTAATATGCGACTGTCCAACTAATATGCAAGCATTAATTTTGGTCAAGGAGTTTGTTTTTGAATTAAGTGTCGTCTTCAGTAACATATTGCTAAAGTGACCAAAAAAGATTGAGGATAGGAAAGACTCTCCATCAAACTTAGCAATCAACACGCTGGATAAATCAATGACAATAATGAAATGTTATTAGTCACAGTTAAGCTCACAACAAGCATATATCAGTTAATTGGCAAAGAAGGTCTAGGAGATGTTGTCCCACAACATTCCACATGCAGCGATCCGTTAACCTCAACAGCGACTCTGGCAGACCCCTTTTTGACATACAAAGCCCACAGGCAAACAAGCAGATGACGTAATTCAACATCAGGATCCCGGCTGACCCCAAGCTTTTGGTTGTGAGTTGGTTTGTTATTTTAGTTGGTTGGTTGGATAGGCAAAATTAATCTCTTCAATTATTAAAAAAAAAAAAATAAGTTTAATACTCCCACCCACCCCCAAAAAGAGGAGAGGTTACTAGGCCCCAAAATAATCACCTCTACTCTTTGGAAAAGTAGCTAGTTAGATGCGTGGTTCAACAATGCAGGCATTTCTTGGGTCATACTGCCAGTCACGGTCCTAGACAAGCCCTCCCTCCTCCCTGGTCGATTTTTTTACCCCTGAAACTAACGCGAGGTTACAGTGGGTATTTTTGAGTAAGCCGAGTCACACGGGTTCCACAGAGTGGGCCAAAGTTAGGTTACAATGGCTCATGAGTGGTGGTTCAGAGGTCCAGGACTGCGACTGTTGCATCTCAAAGTTTCCTGTTCCTCCTTTAGGTGCAACAAGCAAAATTCACCAGGCTACAAGAATAGCCCTCTTTAGTTTGAGTAGTTCACGCCACTCTAACTAATTCCAGCGTCAAAAAAGACGCCCATTAGAACATCCAGTAATCTTCCAAATTCCTCTACTTCCTCTACTCTGCTGTATTCGCTCAGCAGTGGAGCCTACGACGCGACGGGCACATGCGGACCTTACCCACTTGGAAGGGGGCTGACCAAGTGGAGTGGCCCAGTACTTGCGATCTTTCCATCACCGCCGGAACAAGCCTGGAGAGCATCAAGGCCATACAGGCCTGGATTTGTACTTGATTAATGCCGATTATGAACAGCTACGAACATCCATGCCACTCTGCAATTCAAACCCACGAACTCCGGTACCGAAGATTAGCACCCTGACCAATCAGTCATCGTTTGGCTCACTTGAGCAAGAAACCACGAGGGCTAAAGATTGACATAACCTCAATTAGGGGTTTTCCTTTTGCTTGAAGAGCACCGTTAGAGAGAAAGAACAACTTTTTCTCAAATGGGTCCTCATAATTTAAAAGCAGGGGCCAAGCAGAAGACAGGCTTGGCCTGCCACTTCCGTAGGTATCGTAATTATTAGAGATCATGTCCTTTTAAATATTATTATTATTTCAAATGAGGGGTCGCTTGTTTTTATTGCATTCGTCCCTACCAAGCAACAACTTTTTGTTGACCATTTTATTACGGGAGCACTATACAGTAGCCAACACATTACTACCTATGACAACACAAGTAAACATAGTGAGTTCTCGTAATTTAGAAGTAGGTATCAAGCAGAAGACTCCGAGGCTTGACCTGCCACCTCCAGAGGTATTGTTTGGGAAGATATTGCGATCACAAACCTATTTTACGTACCACAGCCGCCATTAATGAACACGGTGAATCTTTGGCTCTCTAGATCTTCGATCCCGCAACCCCCCAGTTATGAGATCGATAGAGCCTTTGTCGAATGAGTTAATTCCTCCATTTAATCGCATTAAATGAAATTTTAATTTAACTCCCCTAATGTTTTGGTTTGGAGCGTACGGTCTATTTTTTTTCTTACACAATGCTATCGAAACTAGGACCTACTACTCAATGCCAATCTCGAATGGCATGAACATTCAAGCCGGCAGTTGACACATGTATAACAAAAAATGTGAATATAACGAGCATTAACTCTGCGGATCTTCGACAGATGACAGTACTGAAACTGTACTCAGACAACACGGATGATTTGAGAAACGAAGCCTACTTTGAATCTAAGATAAAATTTGCATATTCTGGTACAGCCTCATATAAAATAAAAAAGAAGTACGGTAATAGGCGCAGAAGGAAGTCACGTGGTTCCGACATCAGATTCTTTTTTACTAGTGAAAAAAAAGAAAAATTATTGATTTCATAACGATCCGATGACTGAAGAACCACAGAGGAAAAAAGATCATTATACTCGAGACTATAACTTCCTGGTGCCATTTGAAACAAAAAAAAAAGTAAAGATAAAACCAATTAATAACCAAATAAAAAAAAACCCCGAACGTATAAAGTTACTTTAGCTCAGTGTAACACAGTAACTATTTTGTCGACTTCTGGTGTGAAAACAATGAGCGAATAATATTTCTTTGTTTAATGTCGCCACCATCTCCAGATCGGCAATCGAACGTCTGTAACTGCGAGTTCGTTTGACAACACAAAGGTTATTCACCACAGAGCTCCACTAAAAAATAAAATCTGTAGCTGTAGTGATATGACTTGGATGAAAATGAGTTCAGCGACATCCTTCAAGTTAAGTATGCCCAAAGAATGAAAAGCAGCCTCGCAAACATTTCACGGAGCAGTTTATACTACCTCTGAGAAAATTTAAATTGCGTTCAACACAATATAAAGCTTTCCTACACCGCTTATTACTGCATATTGCTTGGGCGCTGGAGAAGAGTGGATTACTTAAACATCTCTGGTCTCGACATTTCACAACCATTCTGACCTCCTTTAATAATTGTTTCTTTATAAAGGGATCTCATCTTTTTCCTGCCAACTGTCATCATGGAGTTCGTTTGAAGATGCATAATTTAACAGAAACACTCTGGGTATATTATTAATTTCTGTTGCAAAACCATGCTCAATTTAAAATCAGTTTTCACAATTTTACCGCACCTGATTATTTTTCTACCTGGTTCTGCATGTTTCCCAAACCATTAAAATTCCACTGAAGTGCGTTTATATGCTTTCTAGAACCTCTTTCAGTCATCTCAAGTTAATTAAGGCACATTTGTACGTTAGCCAAGATCTCATACTCAGTCAAACGAATATAATCGATAGTCAGAAACTCTTATATAGTTTCTTATAACGGGATTCAATATTATTAATAAAATAGAAATATAAAAAATATATTTCATCTCATATTGAATATTATATCATAATTAAACATTTTAAAAAATAATGGAACATCTTACTGGAATGTAAAGCCTTTTAGAGAAACGTCCAATAAATCTAATTTTAACACATTGTATGCGGAACACGTAATAATGCGTTTTCTGACGATTGATACTTGAGCGGGAGACATGTACTAGTACGTTTTCCGACGATTGATACTTGAGCGGGAGACACGTACTAGTACGTTTTCTGACGATTGATACTTGAGCGGGAGACACGTACTAGTACGTTTTCTGACGATTGATACTAGAGCGCGAGACATGTACTAGTACGTTTTCTGACGATTAGTATAGGTTATTGTAGCAACATGGTTTCTTTGTGGTTACAAAAATAACAGTATATACAAGAAATCGAAGCCAAATGTTCTTGTCTACTACATAGATTCTGGAAAAATTTAGACAAAAACTATTTTTTACATCAGTCGATAAACACGAAAGGGAAGGTTGATTAAAAAAAACTAATTTAGATTTAAAATTAACTTTTTATTTATCCTTGCGAAAATGATATTATATATATGTATATTTATATTATATATATTTGTATTTATATATATATATATATATATATATATATATATATTTGTTTATTTTGTCTCTTTATATATTTGTTTATATATTTCAATATGAAATACGAAAAGTTTGTTAAAAAATTAAACAATTTTCGATTTATTGAGATTTAACTGAATAACTAAATTGACGTGCAAAATGCCCGTTTCATGTACAATTGCGCTGCGAAACGTACCCCCACATAATGTGTTAAAATGTGTACGTCTTACATGATTAATTAGAGCCGCGGTAGTTCAGTCGACAAAGGTTTCGATCTCATAACCGGATGGTGGCGAGTTCGAAGCTAGAGCCGACCAAAGAACCACTGTGTTCACTAATGGTGGTGGGGGCACTTAAAATAAGTTCGTGCTCACGATGTCCTCCAAGTTCAAATGATACCTCCCGGGACAGCAGGCCAAGCTTGGGGGATCTTCTGCTTAATTCCTCATACTAAATTACGAGAACCCAGGAGAACAAAGTTACTCGTGTCTGTAGCATTCCTCAAGCCACACGTAGTCACCGGGTGGTCCTAAATGAGTAACAGCTTCACAGCCTTACGTGGCATGAGGATATCTATCTGTATTTCCAGGTTTGGTATGGAGAACTACGGTTTATTTTTTGCAACACGAGGTCTAATGAGATCGGGACCTACAGTTTAAAGCCGATTCCAAATGGCTACAAACATCCATGCCACAATGGGATTCGAACCCATGAACTCCGGTACCTAAGGCCAATACCCTAACCATTCGGCCATCGTTCGGCCGAAAAAAATGAGCAAGCTTTCTGTAAGATGTTATAATTATATAATTATAACACGAACACTCATGTACAGAGCTTTTAACTCAAACTTTTTTTTATTAAATTATAAATGCAAACAGTTTAAGGCAAGTAAAATTATGACATACAGATGTTTAAAATTTGAAAATTTAAAACAACATCCCTGGATAATTTTTGTTATTACTGAAAAGCTTACCATACAAGTCTAAAACATTTATGAATAATTTTCAATATTTCTTTTCTTTTTGATAGAAATTATTTCAGGTCGGTAATATTGAACTTTCAACTTACAATCAAAAAGAGTGTTTAGGTGGTGAATTTCACTGGTACATCAGATACATAAATATCTATCCGCATTTATTTTAGTTCAATTCTAAAAAAATATTTTAATTAATAGGAGACATTAATATGCTAGTAAGTAGAAACATATCCCAGGCTAAACATTTAATTCTTTTTTGTTTTCTTAAAGAAATATGGTTAATTCTTTGAATCACAGCCATGTATTGAAGATTTTAAATTACATTTTACATTCTATATAAACATCCTACAATTTATTGGGAGAGCCAATGTTAAAATGACCATTTTCGGTAAAACTTTTGAAAAAGTTATTACTACATATCTAAGAACATAAATTTGGTTGTCCTAATCTGTTTTAATTTTGCTTATAAGGGAACTAGATCAGAAATTGTGTAATTTATTGAACATAAATTGTCATTTTAATTGATCAGCAGTTTTATTTAAAGTTCCAACAAAGATAAATAATGCCAAGCATTGTTTTATTAGTAATATTATTAAATTTTTAGTAAATAATACTATATAAAACACATTATGTAACGATGTATACTTCTGTGAGTTTTATAAATACTTTGTTAATATGTTAGTAAGTAGAAACATATCCCCGGCTAACCTTTTAATTCTTTTTTGTTTACTTAAATATGGTTAATTCTTTGACTCACAGCAATGTATTGAAGATTTTAAATTGCATTTTACATTCTAACTTATTTAAACTGATTTAAACATCCTAGAGTTTAATGGGAGAGCCAATGCTAAAATGGCAATTTTCGGTAAAACTTTTGAAAAACGTTATTACTACATATCTAAGAACATAAATTTGGTTGTCCTAATCTGTTTTAATTTTCCTTATAAGGTAACTAGAACAGAAATTGTGTTTAACTTATTGAACAGAAATTGTCATTTTAACTGATCAGCAGTTTTATTTTAAAAGTCCAAAAAAAGTAAATAGTGCCAAACATTGTTTTAATAGTAATATTATTAAATTTATAATAAATAATACTATATAAAACACATTAAATAACGATGTATACTTCTGAGTTTTATAAATACTTTGTTAATATTCTAATAAGTAGAAACATATCCCCGGCTAAAATTTTAATTTTTTTTTATGTTTTCTTAAAGAAATATGGGTAATTATTTGAATCACAGCCATGTATTGAAGATTTTAAATTATATTTTACATTCCAACTTATTTAAACTGATTTAAACACCTTAGAACAGTTCTCAGAAATTATTAAGTTTTCATTTAATCATAATAAAACCATTCATATTAGAATTACGAAAGTGGTTTTCGTCAATTAAATTACGATTAACTCAGCGTATTTAATAGGAATCTAGTCGGAACTTCCGCGTTCCCTTCAGTTAATCCGCCAGAATAAACACCAGTCATTTTTGAACGACTATTCTTTTATTTAAAATCTAGGAATTTTAGAACATTTTCAGGTTGTATTTGCTATCCTTCCTGGATGGTCACATGGAAGGGAAAATATAAGATAAGACGCTTGAAAAAAAAAAAAAAAAAAAAAAAAAAAAAAAAGAAAAAGACACTAGTTGTAGAGTGTTCATTCAAAATAGCCCCGTGAGTGTATTAAAGTTTAAAAATTATTTTGCATTGTGATCAAGAATGAACATAAGCCAAGAGATCTTGTCAGTGACGTCCTGAAGTAGGGAATGGTCAAATTGTGGCCCACCTGACGGTTCTATATAAGATGTCCGCAAATTGAATATATATATATATATATATATATATATATATATATATACACATACATGTATACATATATATATATACATATATATATACATACGTATATACATATATATATATATATACATATATATACATATATATATATACATGCATACATATATATATATATATATATACATATATATATACATATATATATATACATATATATATATATATATATATATATATATATATATATATATTATATATATATATATATAATAAACTACAAAAAAGGAAAATGATTATCTACAATTCAAGTGTAGAGCTGTAACGTCACTGGATCCTCAGGTAGAGTGTGGGTGTCGAAGTTGTAGTGACACGGTGTACAGCTTATAACAATAACAACTTTTATTCTTGACTAAAATATAAAGCTCTTTACAAATTTTTCCTAACGGAAATCACAGGGGTCAGGTAAGCTGGTACAGACCAAAAAGTCCCAGGTTCGAGACAAACCTAAAAAACAATCTGCGGTCAGATGCCCGACAAATATACGGTTGTACAGGGGTACAACTTGGACTCCTTGAGTCCCTCACGAAACTGGAGATTGGCACTCCAAAAAACAAACCGCAACTCCCTTCGGTTTCACCCTTCTCTTCTTTTCTCGTAGACAATCTTCCTCCGTCGAAAACTCGCGCCGCCTGACATCACCTTTCGCCTCTTCCCATTGGCTTTTCCTTCCCGTGTCGCGTCCGACTTTCTGATCACTTCGGACATCTCAAGACGTGTCGAACCGAAAATCTTTTCTAGTTTAATGTCAAAATTCCAGACCAAATGTCGGCTTGGCATAGGTGTTAACAAAACCTCTATGTGAAGCAATGGGATGTAACGACGTCACAGTGCTAATCCCTCTCCACTCTGGTTTGACCCATTAATGCCGAATCACCTCTGCTGAATACGTATTGAGGAATATCTTAAATCCAAATTATTATGGACTGCACAGATTAAAACAAACATAAAATCAAAACAACTTTAAATATTACATTCTGTTTTATTAATAGGGTTGGAATTTAGATGGGCAGACATGTGAGTTTGTGTTATTTTGCTGCTTCTCCATTTTATTTTCTTCTAAGTTTTTAAAGTATATTTAAAACTTCGAAAAAGTATCGAAAAAGTTCCAAAAGATAAAGTATTTGCAGTTTTAAAAAAGATTTTATAGAAACTGATGGTAGTGCAGTTAGGTATAGCATCTGTAATATTACTATAGAGCAACTTGTTTCAACGTCACGAACTACTACAATGCCCTTCCCATTCATTTTCATGTTTACAACAGCCAGTAGACAAACAATAAACTGCCTTTCCGTTTGAAACTAAAGCCAGAATTGTCATAAATTGAGATTTGCCCTACTGCGTGAAATCGCCTTATTCTGAAATTCACTCCTTTCGTTACCATCGTTCCCCATGAGCAATCAGTTTTTTTGCCCATAGTTTTCAAATATTTACCCCCAATTGATCACATTTTTGCTTATAAAAATCCTTAACCTAATTATTAGTGGTCATCTGTCATTTAAATCATTATTATTATTTCAAATGCGAAGGTCGCTTGTTTTATAGCGTATGTCGCCAGAAGTGCTCGTTTTTTCGCTTTAATTTAAATATTGGCAGGAAAAATGTGAAGAGATACATATTACCTAAGAAGCATTGCTATAGCCGTTTTTTAAAGTTGTTTCTTCATCCAGATATTTCATTAACTGAATCGGTCTCGACCCCGATCGGCCCTGATAATCTTCGCACTATTGTATTTATAGAAAATTATAGACGGAGCAGCAAAAACTTACTTTTTAGCGGGGTTTGCAAAAAGATGAGCGTTTTTTGTTGATGGTTAGTAGAAAAATTTATAACTGACTCAATAACACATCACACCTCCGTCAGAGGTGCCTTTTTGGAATTTTAACTTAATATTGACAGTCGTACGACTTAATCTTCCCCTATATGTGACCCCTTTGGCAATTTACATTGGTTAGGGTGCTGGCCGTCGGAACCGAAGTTCGTGGGTTCGAATCCCACTGAGGCATGGATGTTCGTAGCCGTTCGAAATTGGCTTTAAGCTGTAGGTACCGGTCTCATTAGCCCTCGTGTTGCAAAAAGTAGACCGTAGCACTCCAAACCAAACCAAACCTTTGGCAATTTAAGAAGGCGCTCAAAATACATCCTGATGGTAATCAGAAATTCAAAGAAATTTTAAATAAAATAAGAATAGACAGGTTGAAATATTCTGGTACATGTGCTAAGAGTTAGCAAGTAAAAAATAATCGATTGACAACAGAAATGAAATGTTAAATACCCCCAACACTAATTCAACTTATTATAGTAATTCTTAACAACGTTATAGAATAGCTTAAAATTCGCTTAAATCAGAAAAATAGCTCAGTCTGCATTACTTGAGGAAGCCAGTTATTAAAATGCTTAAGGCTGTTAAAGGTTAATTAAAATGTTAAATAATGTACTCAAGAGTAGAGGCACCTTAATCTCACATTCGAAAATCAGTCCAATTCTGCATATATTATTTCAGATTTTTCTTACGTTAATTTTTCTAAAACTATTAGTCTTTACATGTGTGTGTGTGGGTGTAAGGGTAAAGTAAACTAAACCTGCAAACGAATGTAGAGATTCTGTATAAACAAACGAAAATGGCCCTTTAAGGTATATACCTGCGAAACACATCCTGAAATTAGATACATCAAATGTACCATAGTAAATTTAGAGCCAAAAGCTCTCATTATGGCCCTAGAAATTTCTCAACCCCTACTCTAAACTGAGCACTGAGGCTACAGTTCACGCCCTCAGGCAAGAAGTCTAACAAATTAACTCTATAGTGCCTTTACGGCCAATTTATGAAATTCTGAACAAATAGGGGATGCACAATATAAAACACGTTTTTTCAGAGATTTTCTCAGATTATTAAACCATAAAGGAGATATCAAAATGAAGAAAATGAAGCCTGAAACCCATCTAACCAATACTTTGTTAATAAATATTCTTCGTCACTGAATAGTCTCTTGCTTTATCACACCAACTGGTCATATCTGCAATCCCTGCCATCCTCCGTCATTGGTATTAAGGCATACATATATAAATATCTGACATTTCCTAACAAATAATTGTTGTCTCTCAAATTTCTACAGTCAATTCATTCAGCGAAGAAAAAAAATTCCACAAAAGAGTGAATTTTAAATTACGTTAATTTTTCTCTTTTATAGGAAGGCAAAAAATTTGATTTTTGTTTGGTCATTACAAAGAAATAGAGTCAGCGAAGCGAGAACAGTGTCTCATTACCTGTCGCAAGTTGTCACGCGTCCTTTAGAATTTCTCTGCACGATAGAAGCAAAAAATACAGAATTTCGGAAGAAAGTCAAAAAGAAGAATGTGGAATATTATAATTTTTAACCCTTTTTCAGTGTTGATTTGATATTTAAAATCTAGTAATACATCGACAAAGGCATGATCAATTTTGAGGTTTCTAGAGAGTTAGAGTTCTTTGTTCGCAGTAAACAGTACATGAGACAACATTACAATTGCTGAGGCTGTTTCATTAATTAAACATATACATATATATACACACACACACATATATATATATATATATATATATATATATATATATATATATATATATATATATATATATATACACATATATATATATATATATATATATATATATATATATATATATATATATAAATATAGATATAAATATATAAATAAATATATATATATATATATATATATATATATATATATATATATATATATATATATATATATATATATATATATATATATATATATATATATATATATATATATATATATATATATATATATATATATATATATATATATATATATATATATATATATATATATATATATATATATATATATATATATATATACCGGGTGGCCATAATTAAACTGACAGTGCTCACAGTGTTCTGTCGCGCGATCTATTTGAAAGAATGACGCCACATTTTGTAGAAAGATTAAACAAGACGGGAGACGAAGGATTCCTCGAAGAAAAAAATTAGTTCCAAAAGTCACCGCTAGGGGAATATTTGGCGCTGTGTTATAAAAAATAGAGTTATGCCTAATAGATGTTTCTATGGCCTTAAAAACCAACTAAAGTCGAAATACATCAGCATTAAAACAAAGATAAATTTGTACAAAACTTTGATTGGGCCTTTTCTTCTGTCTGGAAGTAAATGCTGGTCTCTGAGCAGGGCAGAAGAAGAATTTTTATTGAATTTTGACACGAAAATTTTAAGAGTTTTTGGACCAATAAACAAGACAACACTTGGAGATTAGTCTATAACTACGAAATATACAAAAAGTATTATGAACCTGACATTCTAAAGGTTGTAAAGGCAACTCGCATTAGATGGCTGAGCCACATATTTCGATATGAAGACATCTTTCCCATAAAAATATTTACATTTTCCAACATAAAGGGAAAACGACGAAGAGGAAAACCCCCAACGAGATGGCTAGATAGGGGGGGAAATGGACCTAAAAGTAATAAGAGTGAACCGATGGATGGCCATTGCCCGGGATAAGGGTAGGTGGGGAAATCTTAGAGAGGGTTTTGACTTGCATCAGGCTGTAATACCAACGAAAAAGAAGACCTAACTCAACTTTTAGCTATCGGCGGGTACAACAGTTGTACTTTAGTATTTAGAGAACAAAACTTGGCTATGCTTCAACAATTGTACCGTAGATATTCCCCCCTTGTGCAGAGATGGGGTCTTTATTCACTTGTCATTTGGCCAGTCCTTTCCTACTGTTAAAGTTTTGATGAGTGCATCAGTACCGGGATGGAAGAATGTAATTTTGTTTGGCGACTTACGGAACTATTGGCGCAATTTTGACCATTCCAGCCAACAGTTATTTGAATTCTATTCATTATTTCTTGTGAACCAAACCCGTTTGGAAGCTAGTCAATTTCTTTCCTTCGTCTTTTAACTTTTCATTCAATCTTTAAGGGTCTATCTCAAAGTGAGATTGAAAAATTAATGAATGATTTCGAAGCAGAAAATTACCCTGATCGCGATTCCCATTGCGAAAATGATATCGTGGTAGCACCTGATGAATCTTTTGATGAGAGCAACGCTAAAATTGTAAAGGATGAACCAGCAACAAATGCAAAGATCTTTGAGAGGAAAGATGTTGCAGAATCTGACTTTATAAAGATAAGGCCTTTCACCGGAAATACTGGAATAAAAGCAATGTTGGATGGCCAAATGCCATATGACTTTAAAATTTTATTTACTATCGAAATCTTGGAACTTATATGTATAGAAACAAACAGATATGCCGAACAAGTGTTCGAAAGACCGGAGGATTCTGGCAAAAGAAAACATTCATTCGAATGGATGAGACTCACTAGCTGTGAATTGAAGAAATTTCTTGGTATAATTTTACTTATGGGTTATATTGAAAAAGACAGAATTGAAGACTGTTGTACAAAAAGTGAACTTCTGGAAACTCCTATATTTGGAAAAATTATGTCTAGCGATAAGTTTTTTCTATTCTAAAATTTTTGCATTTTGAAAATAATAACTTGAAGCCAAAGAGAGATTCTCCTGATTAGGACAGACTGGGGTAAATTAGGATTCTATTCTAAAAACCCAATGCTATCTTTAAATATGTTTATGAGCCCCAGTAGTTTTAGCTCTAGTTGAAAGCATGATAAAATTTAAAGGACGAGTAGCGTTTCAGCAGCGCAGCAGAAAAGGAAACAATGCGACATCAAATTATACAAAATTGCCGATAAAACAGGATATACATATGGCATGACAGTGTATCTAGGTAACGAAAAGAAACGTTCAAATAATAATGTTTCTGCTTCATACAATGTTATGGATTTAATGACAGAACGTGTAAAAGGAAAGAGCCATAAACAGTTTGTGGACAATTATTTCTGTTCTCCAGAATTGTTCACAGACCTTTTGCAGCGAAAGCAAATTAATTCCTGTGGAACTGTTCGATGCAAGAGGAAAAATTTTCCTAAAGACACTTCGTAAACAAAATTTAAAAAAGGCGAAATCAAAGTAAAATATTCCCAAGGTCTGACTGCATTACGCTAGAAAGATAAACGTGATGTATATGTTGAGTAATATGTACCATCCAGCAAAACAAGTTATTGTTGACGGTGCCAGTAAGCCTCGAATAATCGTTGACAATAATGATAACATTGGCGTAAGCAAGGGGGGTGGTTAGGGGTTTAAATACCCCCTTGAGCTCAGACAAAATAGCAAAAATAAAAATTTTAGTAGAAATTATGCGGGCTATTATTTTTTATAATTATGAATCCCCCCTTGAAAATTATGACCCCCCCTTGAAAAAATTCTACGTATGCCACTGAAGCAAAATATGGGCTATGTTGACTTAAGTGACCGCATGTCAGACAGTTACTCTTTTCAAAGGAGAACTATTAACTGAGCGAAAAAACTTTTTTTAATCTTTTTCATATCGCAGTACTAAACTCCTATTTACTATCAAAATGTGGCCAAAATCAAAAAAGAATTTCGTTTGTCTTTGATAACTAGCCTTATAAAAGAAAATTAAATTTCTCAAAATTTTCATTCTTCTGATAAAGCATCTTTAGAGGGTCACTGGCCAATAGTCGGAAAAAAGCGAAGAAGATGTGTTATTTGTCACATACAAGAATTTTAGAAACGTTCATCAGTTGAAGGCAAAAAAATGTGATGTAGCTCTCTCCATTGACAAAAATTGCTTAGCTGAGTATCACACATTAGAATGTTTTAAACAACACCCAAAATTAAAATAAATATTAATTTTTGCTCTTGTTAAAAGATTCGGGATTTTTGCAAAGCGTCATAAGACGTTACAAAATCCAACAAAAACAAAGCTTGTTTATTATCACCTTTAAATGCAAATAGTCTGTACCATTTTTATAAAAATCGGAAAAAACTTGGGAAATGCTAGTTAACACTATAACCGCGGGAGTTTCGACCCTAAACCAGCAGGCTGAGTCAAACTTAATTCGATTAAAATGACTCCGTGTTGTTAAAAAGTACATTGTATTTATAAGCAATAACATTTATTTATTTATTTTTTTACATTTAATTATTATGATAATTGATAAAAAAATAATAAGATATTCGAAGATGTCGAAAAGTATACATATAGTTAGAAAAATATAAAAACAACTTTAATGGAATTATTTGGTTTCTTGCTAGTCAAGGTTTTTTACATAATTCAAGCGCAGTTTGGGCAGATTTTTTTATGTATATTTTGAGCATGTCGCATTTTACACTTAAAACAAATATCTATAGTTTTGTTTCCACGTTTGGAAGCTTAAAAATGAACTATTTTAAGCATACGGACATATTATCCAATATTATAATTTCATAGATTTTTATGGGTATGAAATTAGATAAAGTCAAGAAATTTAATTCAATTTCGTTAGTAGCTTTTGAAGAAAATTGGACACAAAATAGATTTTGGGCCAAAATGGCCTATCCCCGCTTCTCGTGTTCTCGTTACTATAAAGGGCTTTCGATCGTAGTTTCACTGCATATTTGATCACATGTCATGGAGGTACCGGCAAAATATCTTTTTAATATAGAGGGCAGTGGCTCATTCCGTTATTTAGCGAGATGTCAAAAGTTGGTGATTGTTTCGGATACTTAAATTCTGTTGCTAAGTGGCGATAATTGACCAAAGGTTGCTGAAATTCTTGATAATTTGGCGAGATTCTGGACTTCTCAGAATATTCTCTGAGTTTCATGTAATTTACGTTCGGTGGAAAGACTAAATGGAGGAAGCCCCCTCAATCAGTTCAGTTTTTACACTTAGCTGTTCACGGACGTTTGTGCAATTGTTCTCAGGACCTTTGTATTGCAAACTTTGAGAGTTGAGATATGCTAGAAAATTATCAGACTGGCAGTTTGCTTGCTGCAAATAAATCTTTTCAAATTTTTGATTGTTGGGTAGCATCAATCCTTTCAAACCCGTAGACGCAACAATATTTCGTAGAAATTTCTGCCAAAGTGTCTTCTAAGAACAAAATATCAGGTGATAAGGATGCCAAAATGAGAGAACAGTCATTTACTGGCATCAAATCAAATGAAAAAGAACTTGCGACATAATAAAGTGGGATTTCACTTATATTTCACCAATATCTCAACATCGAATGCTTAAAATGGAAATAAACAAATCCTATTACCTTTACCTCATGATACAGCCGCGTATCAAATTTGATATCGATTTTTCTGGTATGTGGATTTGTATAGAAGATAAATATTTCCTTGAGAAAACGCAAACATCTACCCGAGCACACAAAGAGACTTCTTGGCCGTTTGATAATGTAGAACTAACATTTTTACCTGTGTAACGAACTAAAGATTTGCAATATTACTAAAAGTTATTTAATATTCCAAACTTTAAAAAAAAATTCACTTTTCCTTAAAAAATACCCATTACTTTTACCAAACTGTCATTTAAATAAATAGATAAATTCAGAGAAGTTCAGATTTTTGTTCCTAAATATATCTAAAAACGGGTAATGCATTTCAGGTGGTTGGTTGGAGTTTAAAACGGTGCAAGGTTCAGTTAGTACGTGTGTTTCAAACACTAGATTGAATAATGCCACAAACAGAACAAAGCCAGGGTGTGGTTACAGCTTAAATAGCGATAAAAGTAACATAGAGTTAAAAGATAAAGCACAATACTAAAAAGCTGAAGATAAGCTAAATACTGCAAGAGATAAAGTCCGATTAAACGTAAACAAATATAAAGCAATTGGGTAAAATTTAGTTTCAGTATCCTAAAAACACTCTGAGAACACGATATTTCGTGCAAACAAAAGTACTGTAAAACCTGGGTATTAAAAAATATTCTAACATAGATCTCAGAGGCAAATAAATCCATAAAAATGGAATAAATATTTGGTTTTCAACCGGGGTGTTTTTTCAGGGAAGGGAGGCAGTGACGAAACAAGGTCTGGTGGTATCAGATGCGGAGTTTAAACTTATTACTTCTTTTTCAACCAAAATATAAAATAAAATTTAATGATAAAGCAATTTTTTATTCGGTTGGTTAATAAAGGGGAGGAAATGCTAATATTTTGTAAACAATATTTTTATCAATAAAAAAGTAAAATACTGTTTTATAAATATATCGGTTTAATTTATAAAGGAAGAAATTTTTTTCACAATAGTCATATCTAATGTATCACTTTATTATTATTATCATACAACCTAAAGAAAACTAAATTGTTTACGAGTTCGTTTTCTAGGGTCTAATCCAACAAACGTTACCTTAAAATGATACTTGCACTATCGTTTTCCTAACTCATTGTTCATCATATTTATTACATCATGAAAATCGAAGCAATTTCATGCAGCATGATACAACTAAACTTATGAAAATTTTAATATTAATTTTAAACGGAAGGGCAAAATGTTGGTTGCCTATTGCCTATTATAGAAATAGACATGAACGAGGAAGGGCATTAATGTAGTTAGTGACACTGCGTGAAATTCCCTTATCGATGTCTTTAGCTACATTGTTTTCATTTGACAAAATGACTAAGATAAAGAGTTGTGCCACCCCCTTAGAGCTGATATTTAGTGCGGCCGCATTCTTCAGGGCCTTCCTACATTACTAAACGGGGGTTCCTCCCTTTAACTTATCTCAATGCTATCACATGAACCTTATATATTTAATATTTGCATACAGCAATCCTTATGGGGTTAACAACCCTCGATTCCTCCTTTGCTACGCCCCTGGTTTCGAACACAACACAGTCTATTTAATTCAACTTCTCAGTCGGAGTTTAATGTACAGATTCCACGATTTGGTTTGGTTGGTTTGGAGTGCTACGGTCTTCCTTTTTGCAACTTACTCTAATGAGACCGGACCTTTATATTTAAAGCCGATTCCGAACGGCTACGAACATCCATGCCCAGTGAATTCGAACCCACGAACTCCGGTTTCCGAAGGCCAGCACCCTAACCAATCAGCCATTGTACAGATTCCGCGAAATAGTGCCAATAGTGTTGCGAGTGGTAACATGAAAGTTGTCGCCTATTTAGCGCAGCATATTTAGCTTATATTTGTAGGCTGTAAGCTGAATCCTTTAGTGTTTACTTGTTTGGAACCTGACCATTCCAGAATTTTCGGAGTTGTTGTTCAGAATTGAGAATAGATTTTAAAAAAATCTTAGTTTGCTGATTGCGACACCTGATTACTTCAAATTGGAAACCGCTTCAATATACTTTTCTGTTTGTAAAAAATGAAAATCCATAAAGGAATTACAGGAATTAAATGAAATGTAATATACAAGCGGTTTGTATTGGTACAAATACATGATCACATTCTTAAAGAAAAAAATATTAAATATCTGAAATCAGAATTTGGTGTAGCCACCACGCACAGCAATAAGTGCTGGTATACGACTTGGCGTAAAGTCAAACATATTTTGAAAATCTACTTAGATAATAGAGCATTCCATATTATTTATATGCGAGTCCAAAGTTTATCTGCTGAAGCCGTAGGACCAAAACCACAAGCGAGTCCAACGAAATCTCATAATTGCTCAATAGTCGACGTGTCCTAAGAATAAGAAAGTGTAAAAATAATGTTACTTTGATTTAGAGTTTAAGAAAGGAGAAATTAATACTCATTAAAAATACGTGGACAAATATATCTTGATTAAATAATTTTATACAATTAAATGCATAAGAAATACAACTGGAATACAACTTATCATTTGTAGATATCGAAGACTCCTCTCGACTCGGCGTCGGCCCTAAAAAAAATGGCGTCTCTTTTCCTTTTCCTAGTGTTGCTCCAAAAAACGTCTATCTCGCAAGGAGCTGATACCAGCACCGTTCACCCTCTTCTCTCCTCTAGTAACAACCTTCCTAAAAAAATATCAGACTGACCCCAGAGAAAAAAACAGGGGTCCATTTAAGAACGGAGGGGTCAGAATCCCGCCAAACCAACGGCCCCTTCTATTGGTTGGGAAAAGTCCGAAGTTTCTTCCTAGTTCAAACCGGTCCTGTTTTGTATGTCTTTGACGATGGCTCACGGGAAGAGGTAAAAAAGCTGAACCGAATGTAATTGTTACAACAAGCCACGAAAAAATGTATGAAAAAAAGTTTGACAATACATATAAGCACATTGTAATTGAAAGACATCAGAAACATGAAAATAGAAAATTGGGCATTTAATTACTTTAACTTAGCATTTGATTATTAATAATGCATAAATAAAACATCTCAATCTAGAATAAATGCATGAAAACAGGAGTATTTATTTCACCATTAAATCGCCAAATTTTCACGTTTTTTATCAGCAAAGGCATCAGCTTATAGCCGGATTGTGTCAAAATGCTGAAAGACTATTCTTGAAAAATATTTTAGCACATTTTTAAATTTAATATCTGGAAGTCATGATAATGATGGGCTATTTCCTGCTTCCAATTACGAGGAGATCTAATTCGTTCTTTCATGGCAGTAAAACGAATATATATATATATACCTTGCCAGTAACGGGATTCAAACCCACAAACCCCGGTTCCGAAGAGCAGCGCCTTACACATTAGGCCATCGTTTGTCACGATTTCGCTTAATATTGTGGACTAACCAATGGGTTATCTTGAAAAAATAAATGAAAAACCAAATGTTATGATAATAATATAATAGCATGTAAGTAATACCACAAATCAAATTGAAAAATTGGGGCTAATCATTTAATTACTTTAAAATCCAATAATGCTATATTTTGATAATTAATAATATATAAATAAAACATCTCAATCTAGAATAAATGCATGAAATACGGCATCTAGAATTTGCCAACTATCGCCAAGAATTTGGCACGTTTCCTCATCCTGCATTCAGCCAAAGAGTGTCAAAATGCTAATCAATGAAACACTAATTGTCCTTCTGAAAAAATATTTTACGATTTTTAATAAGATATAACCGTCTCATGATATGTGAGATAACATTTTCTTGGAGGAAATGAATCGCAGATATTTTGTCATCAAATGCGAGTAAGAGATAAAATAAATTGTCAGGATAGAGAGAGAGATGACCTCAAGCATGGCAGTCGAAGAGGAAGACACACCCAACATTCCAAATGGCAGTCATCTGGCTTAATGATGAGGACAACTCCCTGGCTCAGGGCGAGATGACACCAGACGCGCATCAGTGAAGCTTGCCTGCCCTTGCCCCATTTTGGAATGGAGACGACGCCATATCCAAATCAACAAAATCACATCGGCAGAAACGATACATCATTTATCCTCTCGATCACTTCAAAAATAAAACAAACAAAATCGTTTTGGCATTCTCACATAAATAAAGGCATTGTGGATTATGTAGGAAAGAATAATATGCTCAGCATGATCCTATTACATAAAATTCTTATAACAGCTTGTTTTTGTTTCAATATAAAACAAAAGTTCTGCTCTATTTAGATTAAATTTTCTTTTCTGGATAATTAATAAAGGTCTAACTTTATAAAAATATTATTTCGTTTTGTAAAATCTGTACATCGGAAGTAGAGGGTTTTATGTCACTAATTTCACATTTTACACGTAATCAAGATTTTTTACATATTTGTTCAAATTAGACCACTTGTAGTGAAAAGTTTCATAAACGTGTTTGTAGTAATAAGGATATACCCCAACTCAATTAGCCGAACTTAGTACTCAATTAGATGAACTTAGCCGTTCGGAATTTGCTTCAAACTGTTGTTCCCGGTCTCATTAGCTCTTGGCTAGCAAAACCAAACCTTCCCCGACTCGTTAAATCTCTCAATTTTAGGGAATGGAGGTAATGCTTTTATCACATAACTAACATATAGGCCATCATATGACGGGATTAGTAAAATTTTTAATATTTCAGAACTTTTAAGTACCCAATGAGACATGTAAAAAATGGTTTGTTTTTTGGACTGAGAATTATCTGGTTCACTCTCAATAATTTATTTATCGTCATACTCCTCTAGAGTCTCCCGTCCTGTAATGCAGTTTAGAATCACATTGAATTCATTTAGTCAAACCGTGTGGTTATGTATAATAAACAAACACACAAAAGAACAAACTTCTTAATTTCCAAATATATAAATTAAAAGTTAGATTTAGTGAAATAGACTCCTAGACTATATGAAAAGAATTTGTTGTTAATACGGTGATAAAATTTTTATTTCAACAAAAAATAATCCATGATTGAATTTTAAATTATCACATATGTACCTAATCTTTTATTTTAGCCAAATGTAAAAGAAAATTATTTACGTAATATCTAAGTTCAAAGATACTAAAATGTAGACGATATTTAAATAGTTTAAAATATGAAATATAAATGAGATATTTAAAGGAATGACGTCACAATGCTAGAAAAATTGTTATTTTTATCTATTTAATAAGTGATAAATGGATAAATTGAATCGCCTGCTCTTAACCGGGGAAAATAGGGCTTGATATAATGACATTAAACTCTCGAAAAGGGGGGAGCGGTTGGATTTCGAACGTTTTAAAGACGACAGTATTTTTTACTGTGATATGAAGCATATTTATACAAATTTATTTAAGAATCGGATCGATAGTTTAGGAGAAGATAAACTTTATTCTCTTTGAATGGATGCCTCTATCCATTACAGGTCCAACCGCTTCATAAATTGGAGGACAGACGGACAGATAACTTAGGCTATTATTATATAGGGGACAGCATATTGAATTTCTCTTGCTCAGTGTTAACCTATAGGGAAAAATTTTTTCTGGCCGGCTCGCATTTCAAGAATTCTGTAAAAAAATTATAACCCGTGACAGAACACAAATAAGAACATTTAACAAACGCAAATTTAACAGATTAAAAAAAAAAAAAAGAGAGAGAGAGAGAACTATAGCTTCCTGAAGAATTTGCTTCTCTATCCCGCTGTATATTTTTATAATAAAATTCGTAAAACAAGAGCTGGCCAGAGTGAATTTTATTTTTTCCAAATTTAGTGTAGAGCGAGAGGAATTCAATAGAGCAATTTGTCGCAATGTCACGACCTACTACAATGCCCTTCTCATTCATTTTCATGTTTACAACAGCCAATGGAAAAACAATAATCTGCCTTTCCGTTCGAAACTAAAGCCAGAATTGTCATAAATTGAAATGTGCCCTGCTGCGTGAAATCCTTTATAAGGCAAGTACAGATTCATCTTTAAGCGACATATAAGATGCCACATGTATGTATAAAAAGTGTCACTGAAGGCAAAAGTTTGCTGAAAAATATCTTAAACTATTTATTATTCATTAAATTTTGAGCCACTATGTGGTTCATTTGGACGAGAATGTTAAAGAATCAGAAAATTCGTTTTCCCGCCAATTTATTCAGTTCTTTACATGAAATAAGCAATGCCTTTCGTATTAATTCATGGAAACCGGAAGAAAAACTCTAATTTTATATTTAATTATATTTTATTACGAATTCCTTTTCTACCATCAAATATATACTTATAAACAATTACTTAGGTTGCCTAGGGATAATTCTTGAAAACTTAAATGTTTTATTTCTAGAACAAAAAAAATCTAAAACTTAATGAAAGCTTATTTAAATTTTGATACAGTTTTCAGACTAATAGCTCTTTTTAATTATCTATTTTCCCATTTGGGTAAAGCAAATATTTTAAATTAGCATAACTTTTGGGGGTTGTCAAAATATTGCTTGCGAACATTTTAGTAGTTTTTAAATTTAAAAACATAATTTTTCAAATGTTATTTGATGATAAAAGCAAAATATTTTCAAACTTTTTCCTTGTCATCGATAATCTCGAAGACGATTCGAAGAAAATATATCGAAGAACTTACAAAATTTGTGATGCATAATTTGAATAGAACAAGGACAGCTATAAGGGCGGATAATACAGGTATATGTCCGGTGGGGAGGGGGGGGGCAAAAGTCAGGGCGGTATGAAAAAAATATTGATAAGTTAAATACCCAATCAATAAAATTTATACATTTTGATTTATTTTCGCATAAAATTTACAGTTTGTACTGATAGTATTTGTGTTTAAAAGCTAAAATATTCATAAATTAAATATCCAAATAATCGAAATTTATGCATGTCGATTTTTCCTTTCACTAAAAATTTACACTTTGTATTTATACTGATTATATCTAAAAGCTATTTTTAATTCAAAGAACAATTCTTAAATCTAAAGAAAACACCATAAAGGAGCGGAACGTTTAATTGTGCACTGTCTATCAATAAGTATTTGGACACCTGTGATAGAAAAGAAAACTAACTTTATTCAAAATCAATAGTTGGTAGAGCCTCCACGAGAGGCAATTACAGCGTGAACCCTCCGGGGCATACTTTCCACAAGCCTTTGTATTACAGCTAGTGGTATTGTCTTCCACTCGGCTTGGGGTGCGGTTCTCTGGACAGCACTCGTCGGTCTCTATCTCCCAGTTTCGTTGGTCTGCCGATTCGGGGCACACTCCGACAATCCCCGCTCATCTTCCATTCCTTAATCACATAGGCCACTGTCGACTTTGAGTACTCCAGATCGCTGGATATGTCCCTTAAGGATCGGCCACATTTGTGATACCCGATAATTATACCTTTCTCGAAATCAGAGAGCTGCGAATCTCCGCGGCATCTTGCATGCGACCAATGCCGATGTTGTTTCCTACACAATGTATACCGGCGGAGGTCGTGACGTACCTCAGGACCGCACATATCGTCATTTGCATAGGTGTCCAAATACTTATTAGTAGACAGTGTATAACCAAAAGTGCTCATTTCAGTGATTTAGCATAAAATCGCCATTCCTAATCAAATAGACTTTTAAAAAATGATATAGTTGCAAAACTAAAAGCGATTAAAAAACATTTCTTGTAATTTGAAAGTAATCTATGTTGTTTTTGGTCATAACAGATAGGGCAATACGAGATTTTTTTTTTTTAATAGAATTAAAAAGATACAATTCGTATGTGGTTAAAGTTTTGTGGTTAGGTACAAGAATTTCTTAATCAGTTTCTACTGCTTTATATTGTTAAAATTTAATGTTATGTTTTTTCGTGTTTCTTTCTACATGTGTTTATTATAGCTTATAACGATTTTACTTTTATTTAAAATAAAAACTATAGTATATTTCTAAAAAGCACATGTTTATAAAGCGAGTTTTGTTTTAAATTTTATTTGAGAACATAATTTTAAGTTTTCAGTTCTCGGGAAACCATCGTGGCTGAAACAGTTTAACTTAAAAAGTAATATCCCCTTAGTCAAGGACCTAAAATTTTTTTTATATGTGGTTTAAAAATACTTCTGAAAGATAATCGAAAAACAACATTTTTTAACATAGTTATGTAAACGCATACTTATTTTCGTGAATTTGTTTTCTTTTCCCAATGGTATTTATGTGCAAAAATATGTTATTCTTTCACTGATATTTCGAGAATTAGGTATACTGTGAGGCAGTCTTTAACGTTTTGTATGTCAACAACGTCAAATTAAAATATATATAAAAATTTCCTCGCCTGTTAAAATATACACTGTGACGCCTCAAATGAGAGGTAACGTGAATAATGGATCACAGTCAAAGAATAAAATTGGAAATTCCCTTTAATTCTGGATTAAATACGGCTATTTACAAAGGAACGTTAATTCCTAAATCATCTAGAACTGCAAAGAATGGTTGCCGATAAAACTTCCCCACGACGATCACAGTTGAAAGAAAAAACAAGAAATTTAATAATCTCTTACAAATGGGGAGGCTTTTCAGGGTGCAATCAAACCCAATTTATCCCCCGTTCGGTATCGAGATTCTGCCGCTCCCTATATGAGCGGACTTTACGAATCTCCCGAACTAACAAGCTATCTGGTAAAAAAGGCGAAAGCCTCCACGAGGTCAACACACCTCCGAAAACAATGACGAAAACAATATAAAGTTTAAACAAAAAAAATTATTTAGGTTTTCTATATCATTGTAGGGGGATCAGTTACGGTCCCTCCACTCTTTTTTTTCTCAGTTAAGATCCCAGTTACATCAGAACTCCAGCTAAAGTTACAGTTATACTTTTTAACTGAATTCCCATTCGCTGGCTGTCTCTTCACGGAATTTACGAGTGTTCATTAACGAGATCCATCAGGGGCGTATTCGTCTATTCAGTCCGATTGTCAAGATCCCCGACTCTGCGACGCCACGCTATTGTCCAGGTACAGGTGTACTACGATCATCTGTTTTGGCGCGTGTTCGGACAAAGGGGAGTCTTTACAACACTCTTTGACCAAAAAAAAAAAAAAAGAAAAAGAAAAAAAAAGATGCATGACGACGCACCGAAAAGATGTAGTGCAAATTAGACCTTAACTGATATACATACAGTTTTCGACGGAAAATGCAAAATTTTAAAATTTGGCTGCCAATGTTCCATGACTTTCCCTGACTTTCCAGGTGTGCGGAAACCATGTATATTTAAGAGGAGAAATTTCGATCCAGGTCATAAATTCTTTGTGAATTTTATTCCGTGTACTCAAGTAGACAGTAACTATGACTCGCATACAAGTGCGCTAACAATATGCGCAGATGTCAATACTTGAAGGAGGACGTGTAGTTGAGCTCAAAGATGCCGGTTGGTCTAATCGGTGAATCACTCGACATCTGAGCAGGATCGATGCCACCATTAGACGATGTTGGCAGGAATGGGTGAACCATGATCGAGCACAGCGTCAAGAAGGAAGTGGTCAGCTTAGAGAAACGATAGAACGTGAGGACCGAGTAATCGTCAGAGAGGCACTGACAGCTCCAGACCCACACTTATCATTGATTGTACGTACAATTAGTGCTTCAGTGACCGCAAGGACCATTCATAGGCGGCTAACAGAAAGGGTCTGAGATCACGGCGTCCCTCGCCATTGACCTCTGTACAGCAGTCATGGTTAGAAGAAGACACCGTTTTAGTCAAAGATCTTTATTGGTAGAACGCTGGGTGGACGGAGTCCCACTTCTTTATAGGTTCGGGTGAAACTGAGAGATCAGTTAACATGAAGTTAAGTAAAAGGCTAAGAAACTTATGGGTCAAAATCTACGAGAAAATCTGTCTCTGATAGCGCGCATCTCCATTTTGTTCGGGTATTTTCTAAATTAGCCGCTAGGACAGTGTAAAGTATTAATTGGTCAGACCCCTTTCATGAGGACGTAAACTGTAGCCCCGGTAGTCAATTTAGATTAGGGAGCAGGAAAGGTTGTCTTTAAATTTGAAAATCCCTGAGAATTTTACGAGCCTTTGATACTTTCAGCAACAAGCCCGTTTGCAGTGTTTACTCTCACATTACTGGAAATGTCACTGACTGGAGTATGGATACAAAATACCTACATTAGGATATATATATATATATATATATTATATATATATATATATATATATATATATATATATATATATATATATATATATATCTGTAATGAAACGGACTTCTCGACTTCGGGTGGTTGCAGTCATGGCCATAAAATTGATACCGTTTTAACTAAAGACCTTTATTAGGATTACGTTCGAGGATGGGTTCCCACTTCATCATAGGGACAGGAAAAACTGAAGGGTCAGCTAGCATGTACGAGATCCGTAACACCTGGGTCAATATCTGTGGGAAAAATATCTGCCTCCGACAGCGGGTATCTCCTTTTTATTTGGAGATTTGCTAGATTGTCCTCTAGGACCATGTAGAGTTATAATTGGTCAGGCCCCTACTCTGAGGGCGTAAACTGTAGCCCCAGTGGGCAATTTCGGTTAGGGATTAAAAAGGGGGATGCAAAATGACGAGGGAATTTTTAGCCCTTGATTTAAGTTTTGAAAACCCCTGAGAATTTTCCTTACATATATGTATGTATATATATATATGTATATTTATGTATGTATATATATGAATGTATATATATATATATATATATATATATATATATATTATATACACATACACACACATATATTGTTTGAAATAAAGCGCGGGTGGTTTATTGCGTGTATCGGTTTTGTGTCTGGCGTACGCAATTTTGGCGTTGTTTGTTCTGCCTCCGAACACTTCCTGGTACGTATAGCTATATCCAATAGAAATCAGATGCCCGCCAGCCAACTTTGACGCTGGGAATCGATTTTATGACCTCGTTGCAATGCCTTTGTGACGCAATTCCTCCCACCCCTGCCTCAACGTACGTCAACAGAAGGTGGTGGGGGATGCCTCGTTGCGCGTTAATTCAGCCGCACACCTTTGAACATACCAATAAAATCCTGTTTATTTCATAGGTGATTACTGTTTTTGTAAATTGAACAGCAGAACGATTCCCTTTAAGACTGGGTGTCTGGAATACGTATTTATTAGCCACCGGTTTCGTCTCTTGTTTTAGTTACCACAGTGATCCCAACTAAACTTGTCCGATAAATTCATTGATTTTCACTGACCAAAATTCGCAAAATTCTCTGATCAAATAACACACAATATTAGATCACATGTAATTAATCTTAACCCTTTATTTGGCAAAAATAAATAAATAAATAAATAAATAAATAAACATTCAGAATTGAAACAAATACTGAAATAGGAATGTTTGAGTGTTGCTAACACTCAAAAAACATTTTTTTTTTTTCATAAAGTGTGACTAGTTTATGAGAATAAATATTAATAATTATATTAAAATTATAATATTTCTTTAACACTTTATTTTTTTTTAAGTTTGTATGGCACAGCATACAATACGAAATTAAGGGTTAAAACTGGTATTAGTTATTATCAACGAAAAAGAAAGTTCTAAACCTCTTGAATGCCAGGTTCCCCCATATGGAAACACAAAATTAAAAACCCAATAAAAAAGAAAATTAAACTAAAACTGTAATCTAAAAATATTTAATTACATAGATATGCTTGATTATATATATATATATATATATATATATATGTGTGTGTGTGTGTGTGTGTGTGTGTGTGTTACGTTCTAGAAAACAATTTATTACGGTCAGAAATTCATTAAAAAGAGAGCTTTTTGTAGCACCTTTTTACACATCATTCCTTAAAAATTCCCAAAATATAGAAAAAAAACCAGTTTTATTTAAAAAAACATATATTCATACTATAGACTTTTACTTAAAGGAAGAAAGCAAATTTCAAAGAAACAAATTGTACTCTATCAAATAGAACTTTGATACGTTTCACTGTACAAAATTACAAGCATTTTTTTTTTTTTTTTTTTTTTAATCTAGCATAACATACCAATGTTCTCATACGGGAACATCCTTAATCGGAACAAAATCCTTAATATTTTGTTTAATATAAATGTAAAATATAAATGTTTTGGTTCTAGATGGTAAAAGGTTTATATATATATATATATATATATATATATATATATATATATATATGTAATGTGACGGACTTCTCGATGGGTGGTTGCAGTCATGGCCTTAAAAATGATACCGTTTTAGCTAAAGACCTTTATTAAGATAACGTTGGAGGACGGGTTCCCACTTCATCATAGGGACAGGACAAACTGAAGGGTCAGTTAGCATGAAGTTGTATGTACAAGACCCGTAACACCTGGGTCGACATCTGTGGGAAAATATCTCTAGAAAAAATCATCTCCTTTTTATTTGGAAATTTCCTAAATTGTCCGCTAGGGCCATGTAGGATTATAATTGGTCAGGCCCCTTCTCTGAGGGCGTAAACTGTAGCCCCAGTGGTCAATTTAGGTTAGGAGTTAAAAAGGGGAATGCAAAATGACGCTGGAATTTTTAGCCCTTGATTTAAGTTTTGAAAATCCCTGAGAATTTTCCTTACACACACACACACACACACATATATATATATATATATATATATATATATATATATATAATTACATATTTATAGAAGTGATACATATATGTTGACGCCCAGTGGCGTTGGGTAGCGCTTAGCGCTCCCACAACACAGGTCCGAGGTTCGATCCCCGGGCTGGGCAAGGTTGACTCAGCCTTTCACCCCTTCAGTGAGTAGATGAACTGAGGATCAAGCGGGTGTGGGAACTAAACACTGGGAATTCTGCGTAAGATCGACCACCTAACCGGAGCATATGCTTCGCAACCCAGGTGCCTTGGTCGCGTAAACGGAGATAGGTACCGTAGGCCCTGGCCCCCTAGGGGCTGTTGCGCCGAGGAGTACATATATATATCAGATTTACCTAGAGGTGGTACATATGTATAGAATTACCTAGAGATTGAACATATATGTACCAACAGCACCAGACCTACTACTATATGTATACAGAATTAAAGCAGCGGCATTTTAATGCTATTATTTGGACAAAAATAATTCAGAAATACAAAATACATATACGTTTAAAAGAAATTTTTTTCACCAAATAATAATATGATACATTTTTTTTTTCACTAACACAGTTATTTTAATATTTGGCAGAAAAGTAGCCAGGTTTGGTTTGGTTTGGTTTGGTTTGGAGTGCTACGCTCTACTTTTTGCAACACGAGGGCTAATGAGACCGGGACCTACAGCTTAAAGCCGATTCCGAACGGCTACGAACATCCATGCCACTGTGGGATTCGAACCCACGAACTTCGGTACCGAAGGCCAGCAGCCTAACCAATCGGCCATCTTCCGGCAAACGTAGCCAGACTAGGCGCTCATCAGACCTCGCTTCCGACTCTCCTAAATTCTGATTCTTATTGTACTGAAATTTATCATTGAAATAAAAGTTTATTTTCAAATATAAATTTTTCAAACTGCATACTTAAATTAAAATTTAACTTTTAGATAACAATTTTAATTTTCCAATTTTTTGTCTATTTAACTTTCAATACTTTTGCCCTAAAATGGTATATTTACTGAAGCTTACTATTACAAGATTGCTCATGACCTTTTGAGTCACTAACTTTTTTTTTAAATTTTGAAGGTCCCTGAAAAAAAAAAAAAAAGACAGAAAAATTCGAAAATGTGTTTTTATGCTATATATACACCGAAGAATCATTATTATATGACCACCGTCCGTTTATAACATAGTGCTTGCCCAGAAATAAAATCACTGCGCATGTGCGACTGATGTTGGAATATATAAAGCGGCTATGCATTGTCTTTCCAAACATAGCAAGATTAGCGACTTAATGGTAAAAACACCTGATTTATCGGACTTCGATAAAAGTTAAATAATTAAGGCTCGGTGACTGGAAACATCAATATCAATAACGCCGCGTTAAGTGGATTGTTCAGGTGCAGTTGTAATGAGCACATATCGAAAGTGGTGTATGGATGGTGAAACGACAAATCTCCAGCCAGCGGTGCATCAATTCCAGAGAAGAGCAGAGATTGTTACGCATTGTTCGCCGTGACCCAAGAGCTACAACAATCGAAATCACCAAAAACTACAACAGTGGCGATCCAGTGTTTCTCAACACACTGCGCAGCGTACATTTCTATGTATGGGCCTAAGCAGCCGGAGGTCGAAACATGTCCCTGTACTGACGGTAGTCATCGCCAGCATTGCCAAGAAACATCAGAATTGAAGAAAGTTGCATGGTGCAATTATAATCATGTTTTCTGGTCCATCACATCGACGGGCGTGTGCAAATAAGCCAATTTCCAAAGGAAACCCTGGCTCCTAGATGTAGAGTTGGACGGAGACAAGCCGGTAGCAGAGGTATAACGATGTGGGCAATATTTTCATGGAGCACATGAGGACCCATAATCCCCATAAAACAATTCCCGACGCTCTATGTGATCATTGGTGCAGACCAGGTTCACCTTCACCCATTCATGACAACAGTATTTCCGGCGAGGGATGGTGTTTACCAACAGGATGTTATTATGTCATAAAGATTGAATCGTTTGGGAGTGGTTCGAGGAACATTCCAGTGACTTTCAAGTCATGTCTTGACCTCCAAATTCACTTGATATTAATCCAATAGAGCATTTGTGGTCCCACCTTGAAAACCCAACTTGTGCTGCCATGCTACCCTTCAGCAATGTGAGGGAATTGCAGGACCAGTTGATGAGCATTTGATACCAGTTACCTACTACCTGTCAGCCCCTTGTGGAGTCCATGCCAAGCCGAGTGCTGGTGGGTTTGAGGGCTAAAGGCCAATACATTATTAATAGCGTGGTTGTAATGTAATGACAGTTCGGTGTATATTATTTTTAAATACAATTTTGAAGCTGGACTTTAAATCAAGTTCAATTTTTGAAAAGTTTTATGAATTATTAAGATATATATATATATATGTAAAGATATTTTAACCCAAAACTAACTAAATAATAATTATATTTTAAAATAAATTTCTGATGATTCCACCCCTAAAATTACCACCATTCAAAAGATGTCTTTTTTTTCTCTTTCAACTGTGGCAACTTTGCATACACCAAAATCAATTCCTGCTTAACTCAACTACTCCTTGATATAATTTAGTTTTGCCTTTTATGCATCATCATAGGATTAATATTAACACTCGCTGGATGGCTGACTAGCACCACACACACCTGCAAAACCCCATATTACGCATTTTGACAGAAGTGCCATAAACGAGATGTCTCAATAAACTATATTATTTTTATTTCAAATTTTAATCTTTTCTTTGATGGTCTCACAACAGCAAACATCCAGCATGGATAATATTTTTATTTGTGGTACATCTAAAACACCCATTATACACAAACACACATATATATTCAAGGTTTGGTTTGTTCTACTAGTGAAATATAATTAAACTGTAGGTAATTAAAAATATTAAACTATTCAATACAAATCTTTAAATGTATTTACTCTATATGATTCCCAACAATACTATTTTCATAAATAGGTACATGAAAATAGGACCTCATTTAGAATTAGTAATTGACATTAACATTTCGAAACTATATATTAAGTATTTTGAGTACCATTTCTCATTTAATTCAGTCAAAAAATACTATGTATAAAAATTTCACCTTCCTTCCTAATCTATCTGATTACTAACTGAAAAAGAATTACATCTTTTGAGAAAAAGTTTAAATATAAAACATAAATGTGTCATAAAAGTCTAATATTAGAACTGTATTATGAAATGATGGTAAATTTAAAAGCTAAATATTTGGTAACCTTTAGCTGTAAACTTTCAGTAGATACTATAATAGCTGTAAACATATACATTAGATTTTTTTTAAAAGAAGAAAAACTGTCAAGAATTTATAGAAAATTAAAAAAAGGAACAAAAGTTAGAGATATCTTTTTTCAAAATAAACTACATTTATTTATTTATAATTCCAGACTATATGCAATAAAATTAACAAAATTAAGTACATTTCATTCATTGACATGCAACAGTGACAGCTTAAACTATTACATAAACATTAATAATTTCAAACAATATATTGAAAAATAAATTTTATAAGACACTGAATACTTAAGCAATACAATGTTATATCTATCAAATGGAGTGAATATATATTTTCAATCACAGCAGGCAGGCAATATTTCATAAAAAGTGAAAAATCACACAGAAGTGTAACTAAAAGTAAATATCAAAATAATACTAAGGAAGTCACTTGAAAATACAATATAAATTTTAAATACTATTAAAAATAGCACAATCTTTAATTAATGAATACAAATTTAAAGTTCTACTCTCTTAAAGCACTAAAAATATCACACAAATCAGCAGAATTTATATTATGTGAGGATAATATAGCTATTATAATAATCCGACGAGAAGCCATTATTATAAAATTCTTTTCATTTACAGAATTATATGAGCTATTTGAGTCCCTGTAATTCACAGCAGATTAAGCTGGTTCGAGTTTTGAGATCCTTTAAAGTTCCTTAGAAAAGAGCTATTCTAAAAATGCCACCATTTTAAATGAAAGTCATTTAATCCCAGTACATATTTTTGCCATAAATATAAAACTTAGTACAAAAGCAACGCTTTTATAAAAAATTTTATGCTAATATGCACTACTATTCTCCAAATCCAATTTTGGGAAAAAGATAGCAGAACAAGAAAGTTCAACATAATTAGTATAAATTTTATGATTCTTTAAAATGTTATTTTATATACCATTTACATGTTCCTTTAACCTTTTAAATATGAATTTAAAAAATAATTTAGGCTTCATTTTCTGATCAGATGAATGAAATAAGGAAAATTTAGTGTGATGGAATTCAAGACGAAATCTTGCATGGGAGACTTGACCCCTGGTTCCATCAAGGTTGAATGACAAAAAAAAAAAAAAAAAAAAAAAAAAAAAAAGAAGATGGAATCTAATTTATTATTGAGAGGGGATTAACAGGTACAGCTCCTGAGTGGGAGAGAAAGCTTGACAATGGTCAAAGTTGTACGTTGTATCCCCAAATCATGTACATCTTGTATAGATATTTCTATAAATATACAGACATACCAACATTCAGGCACTTGTGTCCAGAACAACAGTATGGTTTCAAATTTTAACATGATAATTACAGATTATACATATCTTATTGGTTTCAAAATTAAAATTAAATTTTAAATATTTACACAGTAGTAAATTGTAACAGGTGAATTAAAATTTATGCATTTAAAAATTTATCAGTAGCTTTTTCAGCTTTCACAACTTATTTTTTAGAACAGTGTTTCTTATGGCAACATTGATCCTGATTAAAATATTTCCATTTTTCTATCATCAGGGTTTCTATAGTTTGCCTACTCAAATTTGACCTAAATTCCGTTTTGTTTTTCTGCACAGTACCGAAAACTTTTAACATTCAGCATTACTGTGTGGAAAGAATAATAATCAGCATTATTTTTTTGTTGCAAAACTTTGTATTTAATTGCTGAATTGTAATCTTTTAGCTGTTCAAAAGTTTTGTTATTTTCCAGAGAAATCTCACAAGTTTCCGGAGTTATGAAATTTTCTCATTTCTCAGGAGCTGTTCCGGAGAATCTGAAGTAGTTGGCATGTCTGAATATATAACCCTGAAATTATAAATTGTGTTTTGATTGTTTACTAAGGATAAATTAATCACAGAGAACATAAACCCTCCGATACTAACAAATACTAATATTTGAGAATTTTTTTTGAGAATTAGTTTTTTAGTCAAAGGCTGGTTTGATTCCGTGGCTGGGTTATTTTACAGTGAGTTCCTAATAACTTTTTATTCCTGTGGTAAACTGAAAATTTTAGAGGGACATTAATGTCCTACTCAAGGCCGTAGGCAGGGGGAGGGATATGGAGGACTGGCCCCCCCCTGAAATTTTAAAAGACCATTTTGTAGATAGATAATGTCCCACGTTTGTGTGTGTGTGCTATCAGCCTAGCTGTTCATGAACACAAACAGTTATTCTCTTAAAAAAAAAAAAAAAAAAAAAAAAGTTCAGACCATAAATGTTTTTCTGGGCTACTGGCTGGAAATAGAGCACTGTGTTCCGGAAATACAGTGCTTTCCCTTTCATCAATTGAAGTATCATTCACAAATAAAGATGTTTTTCTCCCTTGGTCCCCCCCCCCCGAAAATAATTTCTGGCTACGGCCCTGGTTCTACTATAAGTCAAATGATTAAAAATTCTAATTCTGCATTAAAAATCCCATTCAAAATATTTATATTTCATTAATTGCAAATAAGTTAAAGAATAGACTAAAATAAAAATACAACTTAAGTAAAAAGATGTGTTATAAAAACTGGTAAAGGAAATGCTAGACTTCCCTTTTAAATGGTTATAATATAATTCTACTCAGTTAAAATAATTAACACTTTGATAAACATTTACAAAAAGGAACTTTTTTATATTGAAAACTACAATGCCTATTTCATACACACATATATGGCATTAGTCTAAGTTATCTGTACATGAACCACAGAAAGAAGTTTTATTTGAGTTAATGCTTCTTTTATTTTAGATAAACAGATAAAACAACAAAAAGTCCTGAGAAATGGAAAGGAACATTGGTCATGTTTCAAACATAAGCAAAGAAATAGAATATCTAACAGTTAATATAAAAATTTAAAATCATAACCATTAATATTTATTATTATAAGATATAAGGCAATTTTTCTACTACAAAACAAGACATTTATGATGGTTAAAAAAATAAATCCCAGATTTTAGTATTAAGCTCTCTTGAAACCCATCAATGAGTCAAACCAGTATAAAATTGTAGTACAATATTAATAAATTTTAAGTCCAAAGTATCTTAAGAAATAAATTACTCTAAATTGACTCTTGTGTTATCCATAAAAAGGTATGATTACCTTTGAATCACTGAAGAATTACTGAAAGTCAAAGTCCTTTTCATAACATAAAATACATGCAAAAAAATTAATTTAGAGGAATTTCAGTAAAATAATTTTAGGGCAACTGAATAATAATGCCCCGAAATATGAAAAAGCACATTACTTTCTTTAACCCATTAACACCTAGCATTCCATTTTTTGAAGATAGTTAAAAATATTTTATAGAATTTTAATTTTTTTTATTGCTAGGAAAGATTTTTCTTCAGTGAAGGTAGGTAGCAATCCTTAAAAAAAAAACCAAATTTTCAAGTACCTGATATTATTTATAATTTTGTCATATGATTGGACATTTTACAGTTTTTTGAGCCTCATGCATGAATTTACTTTTTAAGTAGGTAAACAACTAAGATCAGAACAAATATTACAAAACTTTGCTTTACAGTACTATGTTTACACATGATAGCAAATAAGTGTTGCATCATGAAGTTTTTCTTTTTTATAAATTACATCCTATGATGTTTAAAATTACAGCTCATCAGTAATGATGATATACTGCAATATTCAAAGCTGTTTAACACTATTTCTACCATGATTTTGTGTACACCTATCAACCAAAAGGTACTTTTAGACACCTTTCAAATGTAAATAATTGCCAAAATTATTAAGATTTCAAGTTACTAGCAAATATTAATAATTTGAGGAATATATTTATTGATACATAGATGAACATTGAAAAAGAAAAAAAAATAAAGAGAAGATCTAGACATTGCAATAATCTGTACTAGAATGGAACATGACAAAAACAAAGCAAATACTAGAATTATGCAACAACTCCCATATTTTCCATTGCAGCTAAAATTGGGATTATCTAATGTGATTATAACTGATATTATGCTGCAAAATTGTGTTGATATTTTTATATATTTTTTTAATTAGAAACTATGATGAAATCCTTAAGGTGTCAAAATACATCTCATGGAAGAAATAGCAAAACTATATGTCCATTTTTAGAATCAGGATGAGCTGCAAGTAAATAATACATATTTGAAGTTAAAATTGAAAAACTATCTTTTCACACCACTAGGAAGAAATAGGGTTGAATTTCAAATAAGAACTTAGAATTAAGATATGCAATAAATATATATATTTGTCAGAAGTGATTCTGACATTAATGGGTTAAACTCTTTTTGCTGTTTTAATGCATCATACAAGAATTAAAGTAAGAATACAGGTAGACAATGTCTTTTATGTATTTCAGACAATGTATTCAAATAGTTCAAAGGAATTTGAAAATTCACCCACAATGTATATACTTTCAAATTAAAGACTAGATCTAAATGACCTCAATAAATGGTAATAAAATAACTTACATAATGTGAGAAAAATTCATGCCTAATAAAAGTAATACTAAAAAGTGAAAAATAACACATTTGAAAGAAAAAAAAAGACTTTGAATACATTTTATACTGAAATAAACACATAACTTTCAAAATCATACACTAATAGATATACGTGCCAAAAGCCTCATAAAGGATTGGTACTAAGATATCATGCACTCAGTTCTTAAGCTGTTTACATTAAAGAACTTTGAATGCTAAACAAAATTATCAGTCCAAGGTATTAGATTTTGATCAACACAAGACTTATAATCTATCTATCTAACTTTATATGACAAGCAGAACTATCCAACATAAAATGTGTATATAGCTTAAATCATAAGAGAATAAATAAATACATAAATTAATAAATAGTAAATAATAAAAATGAGACCATTAACATTTTGGCACAGAAATAAGTATGCTAAGCAAATGCAATACTTAAAACTATAAATTTTTTAAATACTTAAAGCTGAACCTAAGTACAAGAAAAAAAAATGAAACACTTTATGATATATGATGGACATAATATAAATTCAGTTTTACTTATAATATAAAAGAATTTATCAAATCACAATATATTATGGATCATGAAATAAGATTCTTAGACCTCATCAGAAAAAACTGCTTTGTTACAATATTCCAAAAAGAAAACTTTAAAAATATCTAGGACTGTATATAAATTTCTATAAATCAAGAAATAAAATACAAATAATTTTAACTATTTATGAAAAATATTGCCCATTACCACATGATAAACAATACATAAAAATGAAAGCACATTTACTAATTAAAAAAAAATCACAGTTTTATTTAAGTTAAAGGGCCATGACATATTTTTTATCAAGATTAGATTTTTAAAATAATTACTTTTGACAATGATTAATAGCCTTAAATCTTAATCCATACAGAAAAAAACCCATGTTTTTTTATGATATTGCAGAACATTAAACTTTAACAGTGTCTACTTATTTGCTATATGTCCATTTCGTGATATTTTGGATATGTTTTAAAAAATCTTAGAAAAAAAAATGCATATATAATACATGCGTTACAGCAGCAATATGGCATAAAAGGTCAGCAGTAAATTATCAATATTTAAATTCACATTCTCTTTTGTACATTTCTCTTTTAAATATTCTTTTTAATTAAGAAATACAGTTTAATTTGTTTTCTGCCTTAAAAAAATAAAAATTAAAAAATTATTATGGCAAGGATAAATAACAAAAAATCATTATATAGGATTAATTATTTTTGACACATCTATCATTTCCTGACAAGTAGAAGCCTTTTTTAATCTAGCTGAAACTGAGTTTAGAATTGTGATAGATCCTGATTATAGATGCTGCTTATCTCCTCTAACCCCTCTCCCCTTAAAAAAAGTTGTGTTTTTAAAAAAAGGTATAATTTTTTATAAGACTTAAAAAAAATTTAAAATATACTCTTAATTGCTCTTATAGGATTTGAAAACTACTAAATTTACAAAAAGAGGGAAAAAAAATTTTTTTTTGAGTTGTAAACTCAAAAAAAAAAATAAATAAATAAATAAATAAATAAGTGTTGTAAACACTTATTTTGGATTTTTACATAATGTCTGAAGCATTAGGTGACACACTGCAGCCCTTTAACAGTGTCCTTTTGGTAAAAACTATTGCACAATGCCTCATATACATATCAAAATAGTGAATAATTATCCACTGTAGTAAAATATTGTTTGATTACACTATTAGATTAATAACACAAAAATGTAATTTTTATAATTTAGAAGAAAAGTACAGTAAAATTTTCAGCAAATATATACAGAGATTTACCCAGTTTTGATTTTTGATTACATTAATTTTAAAATTAAAAAAAAAGATGATATTTTCAGGGTTAAAATCCGATTAAGATCAAAATATACAAGTAAATAGAAATACAAAATGCAGAATAAAAAAATGCTTCATAAAATATGAACTGATAACAAACACTAATGAAATTTTGATTATTTATCATGTATGAAACAAAATAAATAAGACAGATGTTAAAAAATTTCAGATACAAAGATTAGAAAAGATAAATTAAGGCAATAACACAAATATACATAAATACAGTTATTATGAACATATTTTTGAAATAGAAATTGTCTTGTTTGTTTAGTTAATTTTCCTCAAACAAACATGCTCATTCGACAGAACAAAATAAATTCTGCATGAAAATAAAACACAGGTCTCAAAAATGATCTATATATACTATCAACAACTAATAAAGAAAAAATATATTTTCTATCAGCCTAATATATACAAACACATGAATAAGTCACACAGATTAAAGATTATTTTTATGTCCTTATATTATCAAAATAAAGTGTCTCTTATAGATCTTTATTATGCAGTTGCATACAAGGTTTAACTGCCAATAAAACTTTGTGTTACACATCACACAAATTACTTTTGTTCTTTACATTGTACCTTGAAAAGAATATTTTTCATAGTTTTAAATTTTTAACTTTTTTAAATAACTGACTGTAAATTTAGAGTGTTTTCTTATACATAATTTACATGGGTTACATACATAATTTACTGAACATATCCTTATTTGCATTGATATATTTTTAATTTGATATTTAACATTTGTTTACAGATGAAACAGTTACCAATCAAATAATAGTTATAGGAAAAATAGCTAGAAATTTAGGATAACAATCAAAGCAGAGGCATATTCATAAAATGAAATGGTTCATATTAAAATATAATCTTTTTTTTCTTTTGTAAATATAAGTCTCAAAATATTTTTCCATATATATCTTCAAAATACAATTAAGAACTCTTATTCTGATTGCTCACAATCAAATAACTGCTTTAAAAAAAAAAAAAAAAAAAGGTACCATAGCATCTATACATAAAATTTTGCAAAAATAAGAGATAATTATAATAAATAGGGTGAGACTAGAAATAAGACTAGAAATTTATTTCTAATATATTCTAATAAACTTAACAATGTAAAAGAAAAAAATAAGTAACAGCATAACTAAAATATATAGCTTTTGTAAATAACTTAATTTACTAATGATATAAATTTGCAGCAAATCTAATGTAACCTAAGTTTTGCTTTCAATTGAAGAAAATGGATCTAGTTTTTTTGTTGGTGATTCTGTTTCTTTCCCAGATGATGATTCATATGTTTCGAGACGCTTCCTTAAAATGTTAACACTGTGATGCAAGGCATCCCTTTCATCCTGTAGAGTTCTAACATGGGACTCTAATTTACGAATAGTACTCTGATATGAAGTCACAGAAGCCTCCAGTTTATTCACTGTATTTAGAGCAACCTACAATGATATAATCAAGCAATATTCTAATTAATGTTTTATTCTACTTGAATCTATATAATGTAAAATAGTAAGAACTACCTCTGAAAAGAACTAAAAATACCCCTCTTTAATCTTACATGTTACCTGTTTCTAATTCATATCCATCATAAATAAAAAAGAATTTGTCTGCGTATCTGTCAGTCCATTACAGAATCCTAGGCTATTTCACCAATTGGGATCAAATATGGCAAAGTTAATATTTAGGACGCTATTGCAACTTGTGAACTATATGGCTGTAAATGCTGGGAAATGACTAAATCTGTGGAAAACAAACTATTAAACCTTTAGTGTAAAAAACTAACTAAAATATTTGGCGCAGTTTGTGAAAACAATATTTGGAGATCAATGTTTAACTTTGAAATCTACTAAAAATATAAACAAACAAAATTGTTAAGATCATAAAAAGTTACAAGATTCAGTGGCTAGGGACACTTATTAAGATCTGATAAACCAACCCAGTAAAAAAGATCCCATTTACTAAACGTTTGGGAACCAGAAAGAGGGGTAGATCACTAAATAGGTGGTTTGACTTTGTTGGTAGTGACTTAAAAATTTTATATAAAGAAAACTGGAGTGGCATTTCCTCAGATAGCACCAGAAACGGATTGGGATGGTCCTAACCTCTAACCGGCTGTAGTATCTTAAAAGAAGACTATTTAGGACCTGGTGAAGCTAACAAAATAAAAATAAAAGTTAAAGATAAATAAGTTTTTTTTTTAAAGATTTTTTTATTTAATTTCCCCTTTTCCAAAGCAGGCAGGCAATAATTATTAACTTTCCAAATGTTTTTATTTGTCATGGTAGAAGATATTTTATTTTCCATAACATCTTGTTAAAAAAAATTATCATCTGCTGATAAATTTTTCTTTTGTATATATTGGTTCTGTCGTTTTGTGTATGTTTTATAGTTTTTGATAAAATGTGTTTGGTATGTCAGTTATTAAGATAAATATAAATATAGTTGCTAATTCATTGGATAGATGACATTTTTCACCAAATCATGGGTTGAATGAATAAACTTGCCTTTAGGGCAGCTCTTGGGGGATTTCCCAAGAGAAGGGCACTGCGACCAGTACCCAAACCCAGGAAGATTAAAAACACCACCCAAGAGCACCTAAGATAAATGGCCACAAGCTGAAGCAAATCTCAGCAGACAACTGATAGGAATGTCCTGCAGCTCCCAAGGCTCAAGAAAGTGGCAACCAAGGTGCTCAAACCTAAAAGCTGAGAAATACTCGAAATCCCACAAAATGTGGCGAGTAGTCTCCTCCTCAAGACAGCGGCCATGACACAAGGATTAGAGCTATTCCTCATAATGCTAAGATGCCTATTGAGGGAAATGTGACCAATAAGAAGACCAACTGCCTTCCTCAGGCCATTTCTCTGACAGGACAAGAGCTCCTTACTACGGAAACTGGGGCAGTCCCGATTAAGCTCTTTGACTTAAATATGACCATTCCCAATAAGCCAGTTAGAATAATGAAGATGCCTAAAATGACTAAAAACAGAATTATTAATAGACCCCAGAGCAATACCAAGGACAAGCTTAGGTGCAGTAAAAGAAATGCTGGACCCCTTAAATCATGGATTAGAAAAGTTTTTAGATTATAGTTTTTATGCTACAAGCATCAATTGGTTTGGAGCGCTACGGTCTACTTTTTTGCAACACGAGGGCTAATGAGACCGGGACCTACAGCTTAAAGCCGATTCCGAACGGCTACAAACATCCATGCCATAGTGGGATTTGAACCCACAAACTCTGGTTCCGAAGGCCAGCACCCTAACCATTCGGCCATCGTTTGGCACTACAAGCATCAAAGGCTCATCTCTTGGATTAACACTGAACTGTGTTTTGAAACATTGCTCTGTAGGTTTGATTGAGTCATGAGTTGTTCTTCACTAACATATAATTTAACAATACAAAACTTGGTGTTATTTGTATAATGATTAATGGTAACTACAAAATCTTTACAAGCAGTGCTGGAAACATCAGTTAAACAGCAAAAGAGGCTTCACATCTCTAAAATTACAGCAGAACTGTGTTCTTAAACATTGTTCTATGGTTTATTTTGAATCATCATTTATTCATCAATAACATTTTGTATTTTATTTGAAGCATTGAATATCATATTAACTGTAATACGAACAAGAAGTATACCAGTCACAGCAGTTTTTGTTAATATCTTGATAGTATGTATACACATTTTCATATCGATATACATCTACCCAGGTAACACTGGGTAATAATGCTAGTAATATATATATATCATGCAGGAAAAATAAATGCAATTGAGCCTGAATGAGTTTAATTTGTTACAACAATTATAATGAAGATTTTCTATTTTTGTTTAATTTTCTTAATTAATACAAAAAATATAATAAACATTAAAATTTAACTTTGATATTCTGTTGTTTTGGTAGAAAATATTTACAATAAACATACAAAAAAATCAGTTGCATAGTTTGTTTCATCGTACTAACTTTGAATTTAAATTATAACAACTTTTCTAATATAATTGTAATTTCTTTCTTAAAAGGTAAATCTATAATTTGGTAAATTTTAAATAGCTGGATGTGAACTATTAAAAATAACATGTATTATTTTTTGAGGAAAGCTCCCAAGTATTTAAGGCTGCTGCTATTGAATACTATATTATGTACTATATATACACATTTTTAAGGCCCTAAAACTAATTAATTTAAATTAGTTTTTATAACTTTAATGGATTACTTGATAATTATTAATAATTATATAGTAAAGTAAAGGAAGATTTAGGTTTATGGGTGATATTACAATAATAACATTGCCTATATTCTCATTTTTTTTCATAACCCCATTAAGCCAATGTAAAAGAAATAAATGGCTACTTCATATATAAGGCTACTATAAAAGATTCATTCATTTTCAAAATGTTGTGTATTCAAAAGTATTACACATAAAAAAATGAATTATACATAAATGTAACTGCAAAATCTCCACAATTTCTAAGCAATCTACAAATGTTGTTTATGTGTCCCCTGCATCATATAATATGTCTACATGGATAAAAATTTTCCATTCCCAAATAATTCAAAACATGTTAGAAAATAGTTTATCAAAAGGTTTTGGTATTTAAAAAAATTAAGTAATTGATTTTATAGCAGATGAAATGAACTATAAACTTAAAAATTATAGTACATTACCTGTAATTGGTCTGAAAGTTCAGCATTTTGCTTTTGTAGCTCTTTATTTTCACTATCAATTTGTTGATGTTGGGAAGACTGGGGTTCAGATTCAGTAGTATGCTCTGACATTTCTTCTTTTAAAACCATATACTCAATCTGATATGTCTGCAAAGCTCTTTCAACATCAAATGTCAGAACCTGTATTCCCATTTTGATACAATAAAAATATATTATGGGAAAAATAAATAATCAAGAAAATAGGCACTAGGTTGGAAACAGTTTACAGGACACAACATTTAGAGGTACTTTAAATTCAAATTAAACTATTGTTAACATACTAGCATTAGGTAAAACATGATACTTGATATAAGCAGAAATAGTAACAGTTATGCTACATATTTTATCAATACACAGCATAATTATGCTGGAAAAATATCTATCTCAAATTTTATAGAGTATTCAAGCAAATCCCAAATTTATCTAGGTCTTGTTTAATGTGTTCATAAAACCACAAAAATGACAATGTTTAATGTTATTTGCAGGAATGAACTTTCTTGTCAGTGAGATTGTGTTTATTAAAAAGAACCCACAGCATTTTCCATGGTGAGTTAGCTTTATCTATTTCTATAAACTGATGAAACTTTTAAAGATGAAAGACTGATAATAGTATACAGTGGAAACTCACTTATACGAAGACCACAGGGAAAAGGGTAACTCTTCATAAGTTAATATTATGTATATGTGAATAGAAGTCCTTTCTGCCTATGAAAACACTACTTTGCTGTTTTTCTGGTTTTATTTTTTTAGTAAATAAATATTGTTTAAAGGCAAAAATGATAGTTATATTAATATCTATAAACTATAACAGCAAAATATATTTTTTTGGTTTATATTAAGATACAGCAAGTTTTTGTATTCATAAAACCCATACATAAATGCATACAGTGAAAACTTTTAATAAAACACTTAAACTATAATAATATTAAATGTTAAAAGAAATTAAAAATACAAATTTTTATTAGCTTATTTTTAACAAAAGCTCTCCACTTTTTGAAGAATAATACAAACAAAAATTCTGTAAGAAAAATGAAAAAAAAAAAACTGTAGACAAATGCTATTATGTACAGTGCAAGCCTGTTTGTGAAATATTTCCCTCCTTCATTTCCCCCCTCCTTTTAACTGATTAAAATTTATACTAAAAAATTTATGTAGGGAATCAAACATTCCTTTGTATACACAAATGTTTTATATAACTAAATATTCATTACATAAAACATTCATGCATATGAAGTTACAGTACAAGTCTTGAAATATTTTTTCTTCCTTCATATAAATGAATGAAATTTATGTTAAAATATTTTTACATACAGGATCAAGCATTCCTTTATATAGATGAATGTTTTAGGTAACAAAATATTTGTTTAAGTGAATAATTTATTACAAAGGTCTTATGGTTAAGATGTACTTTGTAGAAGAAAATATTTTGAATAAGTGAGTTTTGTATAAATGTGTTTCCATTATATATATATAAATTTCAAAATATCAGAGAAAAGATATAACCTTTGTTTTAATCTAGTTACTAAAGCAAATGTTAAATTCATAATGAAAGAGAATACAGTTTTACCAACAAATGTTCCAATGAAATAATATAACAATACCTGATCTAAGACTTTTTCCATGCCAACATGCCCACTTGAGGGTAAAGTTGTTTTTAGAAAAGAAACAACAGATTCAAATGTAGTGCATTTCAGTAACTGAGCTTGGTGAGTTTTCAGTAACAAGGCAGTGACTTTAAATAACACTGATAAGCCTTGGAGAAGCATCATATCTATAACAGAAATTTTTATCTTCTTTAAAGTGTATATTACAAGGGAGGTTAAATCACATTAAAGTCTTAAAGGCCTCACTTTCTTTATTAAATTTACCAAATTGAAAAGCATAAAATGAAGTTAATTTTTCTAAAGTCAAATTTCAGAGATCTGTTTAGGTAAAATTTGGATCCATTAATGAATCCTTCACAAAATATCCTATAAATGAACCCTTACTAATATTTTCATTTTGAAAACAAGCCCTTCACAAAATTCTTTGTGAAGAATAGATTTTTTACAAATCTATATTAACTAAAAAATTGTCAATTTGAAAAGTAAACAGTGCTTCCCAAAATGAAAACAGATCTAAGTGAAGCATAATCAACATTTGGATTTTACCATCTCTCTCTGAAAGCAGTTAAATTACCAATTAGACATCTAACGTATTGTATTTTTTACATTTCAGAGTTAGGTAGTTTATCTAACTTTATATTATACCTTTTTTATGTTAAAGCCCCATCACAAAAATAAATAATCAATAAAAAATTAAAAAATCTGCATCTTGATCTCAGATGCAGTATTCTAAGAAATTATTGATCCTGCTTAACAATTTTAGGATTTAGTTGTCATTTATTCATTTAAATTTTATTTTGAAAATTAACTCCTATTAATGTAATGCTTATTTATAAATCTGTATGTGTTTATATTGACAAATATAATATTTTTTTTTAAAGATTTCTTTCACTTCTTTCTAAAATGGAAATTTAACCTAGTACTAATTTCAGATTCATAAATTCATATATTTCACAAAAACAGGACCCTATTTTCACAAAATCATTCAATAGTATCCTTTCTAAAAGGACTAGGTTTTAATTTCAGTATTTCAAAAATATGAGTGGATTTTTCACAATTTCACAAAAACTGGATCCTATCTCAAGAGTTTAGATAGACCCATGAAAATTACCATTCCTTCATTTAAAAAAATGAATGAATACATGATAATAAAAATTTTACAAAAGCTAAATTTGGAAATTTTACAGTATCCTTGCATGAAAATAGAATAACAAGCAATTAAAAAAAGTTAAAAAGAAAGGAATGTGAGTATAACTTATGAATGTGAAAAAAATAAACAGAATGCTCCAACAATATATATATTTGTGCCTGATGTTAGCCCTACAGTTGGTAAATTAAATGATTTTGTTTCCATGACACTAAAGATGGATCAGCACTTTTTAGGAGGCAAGAATGAACCTTAATCACTTTAACTAACTAAAAAACCTCAAAGGCAACAATTTAATTATTGCAGAAGTGATACAATTTTCCTGCAACAGCTGATAAATGTAGCCAGTAGACAGGAAATTAGCAGTTACTCCAGTGTTACATTTGAGAGATGGGTAAAAAGAATTTAAGTTGGAGAATGCTCTTTTATTTGGTATTTTTATGACTGGGAAATTAGGAATTAAAAAATTAGAAGAGAAAAGGAGAATTTTAGATATACTTCAGGGGTATTAATTTTGATATCTTACATATATGTATACACACACGCACACACACACACACACACATATATATATATATATATATATAATACAATAAAGACTGAAAATTCTCCTTACTTTTGACTAAAGGTTTTTTTCTTGAGAAGGATGAAATTAAACTTATTAATATTTAAAAAGAAAGACGGTGAGGACATCTGACAATGCAATCACATTAGTATGTGCCACACAAACATCTGTTTAGTTGACTGCAGAAATAATGGATTAGTTTTCCTTTTTGTTTTTTACTTGCAAATTTTTTTTTCTCGAGTTATGAAAGAACAGTTTTCACAAAACCGATTTTTTGATACCAAATTTTGTGAAAGAGGTTACTTTTTTTAGTATTGATTTTTATACGATCCCTACACATTACATATAAAAAAAAGAATTTTGATTTAAATAAGGGTATCTCTGGGTTGTGTCTGAGCTACTTTCCATACAAGTAAAATGCAAAAAGAAAAGAAAGAAAACCTGACAATAAATTAAAACATTTTTTGCCCTTTTGAATGTAACAGATACTTACCAAGTAACCTAGCAACAAAACCTATTGGAAAATGAGAAGCAAACAGTGTAAGAAACCAAGGTGCAGCATACAACATAGGTGATACATCAAGTTTGTCAAACAATTCATGTATCTCAGGAACAGTTGTTTGGATAAGTCTTGCAACTTGATACATTTGAACCTGAAATAGAAATATTATTTTATGTTAGATATTATACCCTTAAGCATGTTCCAATTCAACTAAAAGAAAACTAAAAGAAAAGCAATTTCTCAATTTAAATTCATTTTAATTTAGGAGACACTGTAAAAAAAAAAAAAATGGTTCCAAGTGCGTTATTTTTTATTTATTACTTCAAAACTTTAAAACTTTTTTTTTATTAAATTGGTTGCTATAAAACAGATAATATATATATACATTAAACATTAAGTACTTTATTGGATTACAAAACATATAATACAATGACGCAATGATAATACTAAACAAATCAAAATAATCTTATTTTACATTTTGTGTTATGCAGAACTGAAATTCAGTACTCAGATATGCTTCTCCATAAATGTCAATTAACTACAAAATTGAAAGTAATTAATATGCAATTGACTGGTAGAACTGTAATAGAATGTTATGTGATGGCTCTACTTTTATAAAAAGATTTCTATTTTAATAAAAATTTCTTATTTTAAAGATTTCAATGCTTTTGAGGTTTTATACAACAGTATAATTTAATATACCTGTAATGCTGCCATGTCAGACTTGTACTGATTCCGAAGACCTAATGTAAACATAATATGCTTCATAGCTCGAAAAGATTTCTCTTCATCTAACTGAGAAATAAATACAAAAAATAAATTATACAATTGTAAAGAAAATACATGATATTTTACTGAAGAATTTTAAAAGCAAAAACTATTAAAAGATGTATGGTAACTGTTATAACAACATACTTAACTATATTTTTCTATATTGAATAACATATTTATAAAATTCTGAGCTAGGTACAAATAAAAATATATTCATCATTTTAACATAATTTTTTCTTATCAGTTAAGTTTTGCCTGTAACAAAATTTTTTTCTTACATTTATATATAGTATACTCTTAATTTTTTTAAGATAAAGACAGGATAATTTTTATATAGGCTACTATTCTAGTTTGCACAGTTAAGATTATTTTAAAACTTATATACATATATAAAATATTTTATAGTGCATGTCCATAGGCAAGTGCATGCACATGCACACACACACACAAATATATATATCTAGCTATAGTAGCAAATAAATAAACTTTAAATATTTATTATATTCTCAATAACACTTCATTTTTATATTATACATTAATCTTCTAAAAAAACATAGTAAAGTCAAAATATATGAGCAAGCAAACATGAACTTTCTTGAAAAGTACTGATTAGTAATACATATTCATATCTAAGATGTATTAGAATGAACTAGATTGGTAACTTCCAAACTAGAGTAAAAATAAATTCTAAAACTGTGATTTTTTTTTTTTAACTTACTGGTTAAATTAAACAAACTAATACCGATGACAAGAAAATAAGTTTAACTCACCTTCTCGAAATACTATTTAACCAATATACAATAATGAATGCAACTTACATGTAATAACAGAATACCTCCTAGAAAACTTAAACCTTGGCAATAACCAACTTCTTCATCAACAACAGAATAAGCTTTCAGAAGGCTAAACAAAGACAGTTGACCAGAACCCAAAACTTGTTTAAAGTAAGGATGTGTTGGATAAGTACGACCTAAAGGAAGTATACCAATTATATTTACTATTTTTATTCATTTTTTAATTCCTAAAATTAATACTAGTGACAAATTTATGAATAAATAACTTAATTTGTAATACAATCTTAAGCATTTCATAATAATATGCTATTAAAAGTTAATTAAATACAGGATTTAATAACATAAGTAAAACAGAAATGACTTTTTAAAAACATTTAGGGAATAAAGATATGTATAATATTTAATAATAATAATAATAATAGCATTCCAATGAATTTGTAGCTATATAACAATATTTGGACTGAATATAAGGAAACAAAATAAGAAGCAATAACTATCTGTAATCAATGCCACCACATCATTTAAAAGAAGCCCTTTTTTATTTTCAACAAATATTTTCCTGAATAAGAATTAATTAACCTTTTCGTTGAATTAAAATGTTTTAATATGTTAAATGTGGTATTAAGAAAAACAAAAGTAACTTTAAAAAACTGGATAATAAGTTATACTCCTCATATCATGCAATAAAATATTAAATATGTTCCTAAATGTATTCTTTAAATGTCAGTACTCTGTAACCTTTAGCATAGTACAGGGAGGAAAGGGGGTATTGCCTCAGACAACACTTTTCCTAGGTTTGGTTTGGAACACTATGGTCTACTGTTTTGCTACACAATAATAAGACTGGGGCCTGCTGGCTAAAGCTGATTCAGAAAGTTATGAATACCGATGGATGCTGTGGGATATGAACCCAGGAACTCTGGTACAAGAGTAGTTCTCTACCCTTTCAGCCATTGTTTGGCTTCCTTTTCTTGGGGTGACAAAATCTCTATTGTTGATTAAATTTTAAAATATATAATTTAATATTAAATTATATATTTTAATATAGTTTTAATTATATTAAAATACATAATTATTTTTATCTCAAAAATTGATGTCAAAATTATTTTGTTTGGTTAAAAAAATTTTTGTTATATTGCAACACATTTGTCAGCACATTTTGAACAGTATTTTTTTATAATTTTCAATTAATAGAATATTTTTAAAGTAATTCTACTGAATTTAAAAATTATTTTTTAATATTAGAATTCAAGATATGCTTTTGAAATTAATTTCTGCCTTTTATTTTGTAAGAATTTTAATTTTTGAAAAAAAAATATCTCAATAAAAAAAAAATCTCTTGCAGCTTAATATTTTCATAAATATAAATATTTTAATATATTTTTAATTATATTAAAATATATAATTATATCCAAAATTATTTTGTTTGGTAAAAAAAAACCTTTTGTTATATTGCAACAGTCAGCACATTTTGAACAGTATTTTTTTTATAATTTTCAATCAATAGAATATTTTTTAAAGTAATTCTACGGTATTTAAAAATTATTTTTTAATATTAGAATTCAAGATATGACTTTGAAATTAAAGTCTGCTTTTTATTTTGTAAGAATTTTAATTTTGGAAAAAGAAATATCTCAATAAAAAAAATCTCTTGCAGCTTAATATTTTCATAAATGTAAAACATTTTCTAATAACATCATATTTTGCAGGGGAAGAGCAGTAAATTAGTGATAGGCAGCACTTTATGCCACTGCTTTGTATAATTCAACTGCTTTGTATTCAGCATGAATATAGTAAGAGAAGATGTTAAAATGATGACTAATAATGGATTTTAACCTTTACTACTTGTGCAAGTGTATAAAACAGACCATCCACAGTAAACAGAATCTAGTTTGATTTTGGAATATTTCCCCACCATTATTCTTGCTTTTAACCTGTCACTGAAGTGTCTTAATTTTATGAAAAGTTTTGATTTTAAATTTTATATCATAAGCATTTTTTGTAAACATATACACATTCTTTTAATTTTGTTTAATTTCCTTGTGGTTTACAAAATACATCCCATGAGTACTTGTGTTTGAATACTAAGCCAGAGTTGCTCCAAGTTAAATGCTTAAATCCCTCTTTCATAACTGAAAAATTAAGTATTCTTCTAAATGTAGTTTTTTTTTCCAAGATAAGTAATAAGTAGCAAGTGATATGACTACAGACCAAGTCTTCTCAAGAGAAAATACATACTTTTCTCTTAATCAACCACAAAACAGAATACTAAAGAAATTTAAGGCTTTAAATATTTTTTTACTATACAAAAGCAAAAGTGATTTCAGAAATTACATTAAAATATAGAATAGAATGGCATAAACCAAAGATGTTCAACTGGTAGCCTGCAAGTTACATGTGACCTTCTTACTAATTTTATACAACTAGCCAAGAAAACAAATTTTCTTGAAATTAAAATTTTAAAAAATGCTATTGTGGTTAAATACGAACATTTTTTATTGATTTACCTCACTGAAATTTTTAGAAGGCCTATTGTTGTTAATCTTATTTTTGCTAATTCAACCTAAGAATGAGATAAAAAATTTTTATTTTGATAAATTTGTGTGTAAATTGAATATTGTAATTGAAAATTTCAATACAAGATTTTCCCAACTTGAATTTTTTTAACATAGTTCCAGTTTATTCAGAAATCCTTTAAATATTGATTTTAACTTGGTAGATCTTAGGTATAATACAGAATCATTTGACTTTCAACATGATACATTTATTGCATCTACTGGACCATCGGGAATAAAGATTTTCAAGCTTTTGAATAGAGAAAAATACCCTCTATTACAAGATTTTGGACTTAAGATTAATTTTATACTTAGGACGATGAACATCTACAAGAATGTATTCTCTGTTACAAAATATATCAAATAAAAATATAGAAACTATTTTTAAGGTTCTCCATTTGAAATTACATATATTTTTTATTACATTTAATTTTTTAAAACTTTAATGCTTTAATTATCATGCAGATTAACAAAATTGGCTTTTTAATTATTACTACTCTTTAGCCCCCAAAATATTTGCAGAAAAAAGTAGCCCACAGCCTGAGAGAAGTTGGACAATGTACACAGTTTTTCTCATATACTTCCCTAATACTAATAAGGTAAAAAAAAATAAAACACTGATAACACTGAATTTAAAAAAAAAAAAAAACCACCTTCGTTTAAGATAAATTCTAACAATATGTAAAATAAATTAATATAAAAAAATTAGGATGCTTACCTATGTCAATTAAAATGGCATGTTGGTATGGAGTGAGTTTTCTTAACAAATCAACATATGGAGTGCTATCCACAGGTGCACATTTTCGATAACTACAATATTTTTTAGCAAGAAAGAGCCACACTTCTCCTCGTTTTTGTCGAGGTACCCCTAAACATAAAAATTCCCAGAACAAACTGGAATATAACTGGTTTTGACAAATATAACAAGATTTAAAATTTAGAATAACACTTTAAACATTTTGCAAATGGAAATTAAACATTGAAATGATATTAACATCTACTAAAAATTCTTCCTAAGGAAAGTGAAGAAATGATTCTTTGGAAAGTTCTCCACTTTCTTAAAAGAATTTTTTAAAAATAAATATATCCTCCTGAAAGAAAAAAAAAATTACTATCTGCTATTTTTATAACTTTAAATAAGTATTACTTGAATTTCAGAAAATAAATAACTCATCAATATTGCTAAGAAATAAGTAAGTCACATAAAGTAAAATAAGATTGGCATTACTTCAATTATATAATGCCTTAGAAACACAGGAAAACAGGTTAACAGCATATAATCTTTTATGACAAATGCTGTTTTAATTTTTACTGTGCAGCATAACTACACTGCAAATATTACCTTTTTGAAATAGCAGCTACATGTAATACATCTTTCAATATAACTGGCATTTATAGATATGGAACCAGATGAGAGATTATATGTACATCTCTAAATAGTTATAGCGATTTTTCAAATAAAATAGAGTTGAAAGAAGAAAAGGATTATTTACTTGATTGTAAATTTTTTACATACATGAAATAAAAGAATAATGACCAAGCAATCTAAATATACCTTGGAGGAATAATGCATACTTGCCCACCATTATACATTTGTATCAGTAAAACCTTTCGTAAAATATTTACTGGTTGGTTGGTTGATTTTTAGTGATGCAAGCAATTGTAATTACAGAGGTGGAAAAAATTATAAGGCCACTTGAAAATATGATATAATTAAAAAATAAAAGATCAGACATTTATGAAATTTCATACAGTTATATAATATGCTACAAGGAACTAAAGAAAAAAATTCCTTAATACTACATTAACAAATGGTTAATATATTTAAGAAAATTTTTAGAAACAATTATAAAGTACTTGCATCAATATTGTTCCAGCAATTTTAATAGTATTCATCAAATCTAACTTTGAATTGAATTGTTTTCCATTTTTGTAAACATTTCACATTAAAATTCCCCAAAGATACATTCTATTACATTCAGATTGGGGCTTCTAGCTGACCATTGAAGGCGTTTCACTCATTAGCTTTGAAGATTTAGTTGATTTTGAAACATGAAGAGAAGTGTTGTCCTACTGAAATGTCCAGTCTCCTGAAGTTATGAGAGGAATAATGGGTAGTAAATTATGTCCTAACATATCTTGATACACAATTGAATCCATTTTGTTCCGCATGAAAACAACTGGAGTGTTTCCACAGGTCGCAAATACTGCCCAAACCATTACAGAGTCACTTCCAAACTGACACTTTGAAAAAATATGAGGTTCCTGTCCTAAATCATGCTAAAATAATTTATAGCCATTAGGTCCATTGAAATTAAATTTCTTTTCATCAGAAAAGACAACATATCTCCAATTTGTACCTTTGGTTAAATGTTTTTGGGCAAAATCTAAGTGAGCATTTTTGTGGTGCTTAGAATGAGGTGGGGATTTTCCTTTAAATTTTTTCCACTGAACAATGGAAATTACTTATGGTAATTGTAACTATTCTTGAATTCAGTCAGACGACATTTTTTTGTCCACAAACTAGCTTCCAGATTTGTCTTGATTGCCTTACAGTTAAGGATTTTGGTCTTCTGTATGCTTTTTACTGCTGTAATCCTTGGGATTTCTGAGAAAACTGTTTACTTTAGCCTTAAACCTTCCTATTTTTCTTCTAATATTAGAACCAGACATTCCAGCTTCATTTAAAGTATTTGTATTTGTTCATCATCAGATACCTTTTTTTCCTCTTGGAATTGTATCAAACACACCAAATACAAAATGAATGCACATAACACATTTACATTTACCTAATCTTTTAAAAGGCAACCTGCTTTCTCAAGTTTGGCATTATGTCAAATAAAACTAGAACCATCGCTTTATAATTTTTTCCTAGCTGTTTTTCATTGGTTGCAAAAAAAAAAAAAAAAAAAAAAAAAAGCATAATTTATCTTACCCCTTCCATTTTTCTAAATAAAGTTTATGCGTATTATTACAATGTTGATCATGCAAATGAAAATAGAATTTATGTTATCAACAATTCCATTACTTTTTGACTTAAATTTTTCTATCGGCTTTATAATTTTTTCCAGCACTCTAAAAAAAATTAAGTGTAATTTTTACTTTCCCCAAGAAAATTTTAATTAAAGGTGAATTGTAATTAATAAAATCTTACTGCATTCATCACATGTAATAAAACATATTAGCTAAGTTTTCAATTAAATTAAGCTTTAAAAAATACAAAATTAACCTAAATCTCAAACTTAACATCAATTCAACAAAGTCAATAAAATAAGATGCTAAAATTATCAAACTATGATTTACAAAGCTTTAATTCTCTTAAATTTGCATTTTTTTTTTTTTTAAATATTGCACCTCTTTAAAAAGCCATGCTTACAAAACTCTGATAAAACTTGTATAACCTCTAGTCCAGTGATATCCCTATTTATTTTTAGCAAAATTCATACAGGAATTTAAAACATATTAAGCCTATTTATAGATTCTGTTTTTATCAGTAATGTAAATTTCTGCTGAAATGGAGTAGATTTTTGAATTTTCAGAGAGTACTATAGTGAAATATCCATACTGTGGCTGTTTCCTATGAGTGCAAATATTAATGTTATCCTTTAAACGAAAACTAAAGCATTTTACGTTAGCAGCGTATCAAAACTTTAATGGCTTCAGTGAAAATGGCTCTCAGAAATAAATTCTATCTTTAAAACGATTCTGTTTCTTAAAACATGAAAAACCACAAGCCGCTTTCGCATTCCATTCCATTCAACTTTTATTCATAGAACAACACATACTCAAAAATCTTGTTCTAAAACAGTTACATAAATATTACAGTTAACAAACAGTTACAGTTACAATGAATATGACAAATATTTCAATACTTTTTTTTCTTAAAAGACAAAACAGGAACAAAGTTTTATTCAACTACTGAACTACCCTACATGGCAGATCCATACTATTTTGAATCTCTACACAAATTTTCCCCTTTTTCAATACATACCATGCTGATGGAACAGCACCATCTATTTATAGATTCAAGAGAATACTTTAAATACACTACAATTTTTTTTTTTTAAATTTTTGATTACATGTTCACAGTGCCAAAAAACCATAAAATTTTTGCCAACGATAAGTTTATAAAATTAAACCAAAATCCCTTAATTTTTTTAATAATTCGTAAAAGTTGGCAGGTATGATAATACCATTTTTGAAAGAAAATTAGCAATAACATCTAAAAACTCTGAGAGGAGAAAGAGAATTTTAAAAGATTATGGTTACCATATTTTACTGTAGATTCCAATGTAGTATAATCTATTTCAGCAGTATTAAAAGCAGTTTCCCATTTTTGAAGAGCGTCATTAGGGCTTGGACTTATTACTTCATAGTCCAATTTAATATGTTTTTCAAGCATTCTGTCTTGTTTCACTGGAAAAAGTCATATCAGTAAATTACATGATACCTTTAATAAAAATTTAAATTATAATAGTCATGATTTGCATATCTGTCAAGAAAATATTAGTACAAAACACCTCAAAAAAGTTTAAAAAGGCATACAACATTTTAACTTGGATGTACAAAAAAGGGAACTCACGATTTATTTATTGAAAATGTTATTTTATGCTGATTTAAGTTACAATTTCAGATTATTATGTGGTATTTTATTATTTTAAGGATTATATTTAATACAGGGTATCTGCAAAAATAAAATTTTTCAAATCCATGACTTTTCATGACTTTCCCTGATTTAGCAGATCATTTTCCATGACTTTAAAAAGCTTTCGTTAAAGTATATATGAATAAAACTTCTGATGTACATACAAATAAAATATATGCTTTTACAGAAATTAGAGGAATTTTATCATAAAAAACTATAAACTTACTTTATAAGTGTTGATAAACTCACATAAATAAAAATAAATTGTTGTATCTACATACCTAAGTTTAATCATATAGCAATTTTTCAATCAAAATGTTTCCAATTTGAATTCAGGGTACTTTGGTATTATCCAGGTGACCATGAATAATAGCCAAATGTAACCCTACAATGTTTATATACAATATACCTAGAGATAAACTTATATTTTGTGCAAAAATCTTAACTAATTTTTATTAAAAATAATGAATATTATATTAATAAAATTTTAATCTACAATTTAAGAAAAAAACAGAATAATATACATTTACCCATCCATTAAGCTTTCTTGGTTTGAATTTCCTTGGTGAACAAATTTTACTTGGCAATAGGGTCAATAGGATAATACATAAATACCAAATTCAGTAACTTCAGCCAAATAACAAGTAAAAATAGAATTAATCAATTCAATGCATTTTTTTAATTGGTAGTTTAGCGGATCCATGACTTTCCATGACTTTTACTCATTTTACTTGAAAAATCATGACTTTCCATGACAAAATTGATCCATTGTCAAAATCCATGATTTTCCATAACTTTCCCTGACTTTCCAGGTGCGCGGAAACCATGTTAATACTATATTAGAAAAATAAGAACGTTAATTAAAAAATATTACATATTATCAATCCCAGTAACTAATATCTTGGATAAAATCAGGAAGATTCCTGATTAAATAGTTTTTTAATTGTAAAATTTAAATTTATCTACAAACAATGATCTTTTTAAACAAACTTATGAATAAATATGAAATATTTTAAAGCAATATAATTGGCAATTTTATTTATTTATTTTCTGATAAATCCATTTAAAAATGATTTATCCCTTGAGTTGTCAAAGTAATACACATATACTACAATACAAGAACAAAAAATTTTTTTGCAGTTTTTGAATTATGGTTTGATATGACTACATTTTTATTTTTATTTTTGCTATGTTTGATTTTTTTCCATAAATGTAGGGTCTTTTTTATAACTTTTAAATTGAACTACTTTGTCATGAGTGCATCTGAAGATTTATATTTGGTCAAAATTTATTTGCTTAACAGTATGCTTTTCTTTGTGAAATTCTGATGAAGACAAAGTAGATACAGATATTTCTGATTTTAAAATTATTTCCTTTCTTTTTATTCTAATTTATACAATTAATATACAGTTAGATTTCATTTGGTATTGAAATCTGATAACTTTGTTTAGTTTTAAAATGTTCTGTCTGTGTATAAAAATGTCCTTGGATAACATTTTAGTTGATAAAAACCAAAAAACGTAAATACCTTATACTACATCTGTTACAAATTCATTTATAACTTCAGGTTATTATAAGATTATAGAATATTTTAGATTTTAAAACATTTTTAAGAACTTATAGAATTTTTACCCTAGTCATTATCATGAACTAAATTTCTAGATTACAATTAAAATGCACTGAAAATAACATACTTTTAAGTTTCTTTTGTTCTCTTTCTAGACGTATAAGAATTATTTGTTCCATTATGGCCTTCTTCCATAAAGCCTTCAAATGAGAAGATGAATGCTTTGGAGGTTCTATCCTTTTCTCTTCTACAACTTCACCTATAAAAAATTTGTGAACAAAAAAATTTATAAAAATTTTAATTTAAATGTTAATTTTTTTTTTAAATTACAGACAGATGTTCACAATTCTTATGAGAAACAATACAGAAGCTGCATTGATTCTAAGTAATAAATTAACAAATATAACATTATTCTGAATAGTAATGAAAATATAAATATATAAATAAGAGATAAGAAAGTGAAAAAATTACTACTTAATATATAATAAATTTTCGTTAATATTTAAATTAATATACCTAGATAAAAATCATAATTTTTTTTATGAGATATAATGGATGTTATAGTAGAAGGAACAATAAGTGCATCAACTTTTCTTTTTAAGTAATTTTATTTTGTAATAAGTAATTAGTTAAGAAAATATTAAGTTCATATAAAAAGGGAAGTTAAAGCAATAGGTGCATTACAACATAATTTTTTAGCATCTTAGTATATGCACCAAGTTATTCTAACCCATCCCTTTTTCCTTTACTGAAAATTTCTACTAATTTTTGTACAACTTCAAGTTATATTTCAGATATTTTCCTGAATGGTTACTTGGTAGGGAAATGGGAGACACTGTGGTAGCTGATCACAAAGGTAATAATAAACAATGTTGTTTGTAAAGTCAAGAACATGTGTGCTTATCTCTTTCAAGACAGGAAGTAAATGTCTTCCACAAAGATAAAGAGGATAACTGCTTTTCTCTTTTGGTTCCAAAGATGAACCAAATCAAAGTTTAGATGTCTTTTTTAATAAAATCTTGGGTTGCTTCAATTAGCAGGGTTTAAGAAGTATCCATAGAGGCTTGTATGGAAGATGCACACTTTTGGACCTCTTAACCTTTTCTCCTCCCCAGGTTCCTTCTAAGGGATCTCTCTCTCTCAATAAAAAAGAAGACTCTTTAGGGATTTTTTCCTCAAGAAGAGAAATTTTGTATGAGGATTAAACTTAGTGGTAAACTCTCTTTAACTTTCTCCCTGTCTATTATCTAAAACTGTAAATAGAATACACAATATATTTTTTCCAATTTGCTGACAGAACAGACAGATATCTTAATGCCAAACACAGCTGCAAAGCTGTTATCACTTGGAGAGCACATGTATTGTTTAAGGAATGCTACAGACATGAGTAACACAACACTGCTCCTGCTGGATCCTCATAATTTAGAAGGAGGAGCTAAGCAGAAGACTCTCAGACTTGACCTGCCACTTCTAGAGATACTGTTTGGAACTTGGAAAATATTGTAACCATGAACCTATTTTATGTGTCATAGGTGTCATTAATGACAACAGGTCTTTTGTCAGCTCAAACCTCGAACTGTCAACACTTCAAATATGAGATTAAGGCCTTTTCCAACTAAGCTACAGCAGCTCAATATACACATTATAAGACTATAAATAAAACCACACCCTTTTAAAGTTGATAATGTATTTGTAAGGTCTCAGTTGTAGAAGGTATGTGTATGCAAAAAAGCTATAACACTTGAAAAACAGGAAAAAACATTAAATGTAGGGAATTCAGGTTAAAATGAGTATGATTTTAAAGTTATTTTGTATTGCCCTTATGACAGATCACAAGCATCAAACTGAGAGATATTCCAATTATTCCCTTTAATAATAAAGCAGGTTCTGTTACAAGATGCACAATTTGTTCTAAAAATGTTCTAAATAATGCAAGCCTCAAAAGATAAATTATTTTTGTTTAAACTGGAAGGACTCAGTAAAATATTTAGGCATTCTAATTGATAAACTTATGATTGAAAGTCTTTAAGATTTTCATTTTCTAATCTACTCTCCCGACGTAAGTGTCAGAGTTAAGACTGTTCTGTATAAAACATTATACATGGCATGCTATGGTGAACCGGTCTGGTCATATGCATTGCTCTCAAAATTGAAATTTTTGAGATAATGCAGAATAAAATTTTAAGCTCTGTGTTATTTGTGAAATGACATCATTCAATGTGATTTAAATTTATTACCAATTAAAGAGCACTTTAACAAAATTTCATTTATTTTTTAACTCTCGGTAATCTTCCAAATGAAATTGCTGCTGAGCTTCTGGATTAGGATTTCACTGATCTGGAATTCAGAAAGAGGCCAAGGGCCTCACTACTTTCATAGCGCTTAGGCTTTCCCCTTTAATTTTTTTTTTTTTTTTTTTTTTTTCAAAATTGTATTTAACTTCCTCCTTTTCTTTCAATTTTCAGATTTTTATGCTTTTTTGTGCTTTAAACACTTTATTATTCAAGCTTTCTGATGTTGCCTACCCATCATAACATTACTTTTAGTCTTGGGTAACACCCACTAACTGATATTACAATTACTGCATAATGAGATGACTTTTATATCCCATCCAGTGCTGCTGTAAAATTTTATTGTTAGTTTGCTGAGATCTGACTAATGATTCTGAGCCCAACTATTTTGCATTTTCTCTTATTTACTCAATATTTCTAACTTCATTTAAACTATATTTAATCAAATTTATTCTCCTTTATTAGTTTGTTTATTTTTTGTCTTTTTTTTAGTTTTTATTATTTTTAATTATTTCTTACATTATTTTATTATTTTTTAAATCTTTATTTACTTTTATTATTTTTATTTCATTTACTATAAACTGGCATCTTGAGTACTTGTATATTCATTATGGTTTGGTTTACTTTGGTTTGGAGAGCTACAGTCTACTTTTTGCTACACAAGAGCTAATGACACTGGGACCTACTGCTTAAAGTACGATTCCAAATGGCTGTAAACATCCATACCATTGTGGAATTCTAACCCATGGACTCTGGTTACGAAGATTAACACCCTAACCAATCAGCTATCATTTGGCATATGTTCGTTATGAATCGCTCACTGCTCACTTGTAAAATTAGGTATCTTGCTTACTGGAGATATGTCCTTCTGGACCAGGTGCTTTGATAATTACCTTTCTATAGGAGAGGCATATTTCTGATTAATCGGTTAGAAGAGAGTACAATTTTGGAATTGAAATGTTTGTCCTCTTTTTTAAGCCTCATTTACTCAAAACTATCAAATGTAAACAATATCAAATATATCTAATTTATTGTTACTTCAATATTTTTATGTATGAAAAAAATTCTTATTTTATGTGCATATGGCATACACATACAAACAATTATTCAAATATTATGTCAGATATAATTTTTTGCTTTAAGATGGGATGTTAATGAGCAATTAAACTTAAAACTTAAGGGTTAAAGTGGTCTGGATCATGTGCTGGCACTGATTCCTAATGGCACGTACTAGTGCTTAAATATCTATAATCTAGTAATTCTCAAATATCTATAATCTAAATATCATCTTAAATATCTATAATCTGTAATCTTATAATCTAGTTTTATTGACCATAAGCTAATACTCTTTCAAAAGCATCGGGTATAATTTGAATGGCATCAAACATCTGGTGACAGTTACATTTAAATTATAGAAAGTTAAATTTTAAAAAATAATAATGAACTTGAATAATTTTACTATATGAGTCCCTCAGATAATGTGATTAAATCCAGGAAAAATAAATTAAGATGTTTTTTATAAGTTTTTTTTAAATTTTAATAATGAACAAAAATAAGTATTATCAAATAACAAGTAAACTCTTTAATTAATAAAAGGAGTATTATTTGTTCTATTTAATTTTAAAACACCTGGACACATAAAAAAAATATTTTTAACTTGCACTGCCCTCTAAGTGACTCAGATATCATAAAATACAGAAGAGAAAATTCTATTAATGAAAACTGATTATCCTTAAATAACAAATAATTATAATAATATTAATCCTTCAGATTTGTATAAATGTACTGACCAAATATTGTATCTTTAGCGTAAGGACTTTGAACTCTGTTGAATAATAATTTTCTCCATGATCCCTTCCGACTATGGCCCTGCTGTTCTTTGATTTCCTTCAGGGGGAAATTGCCTTTCTTTGAACCAACTCTCATAAAGCTATTGAAACAAAATAAAATTTTAAAAGTATAATTTCTTTGAGAAACACACACACACACACAAAGAAAGATGATGAAATAATTTAAAATATATATATAATTTGGTTTCCCTTTTCTATTTTAGTGCAGAATACTTTCAAAGCAAACCAAAGTAATATGCACAATGCTATATGAAAGATTAAAATAGAAAATTATAATGTTTTTCCCAATGCTTAAAACAAGAAATACATTTTAATAAAAAGCTAATATTACAAAAACATGCAATGCATATATCAAAATAAATGTTTTTCCCTACAAGATAGATGAATTATTTACAATTGTGTAATTTTATTCAATTAAAAATATTAAATACCTAAGTACAAAGAGAATATAGGACTATGAAATGTAAAAGACCACATGAAAAAAGAAATATTTAAATTTTTTTTAAAAAAGTGGAATATTTAAATAAAATGTTATATAAAGTAAATGTTTCTTGAAACCCATTAAAAGAAATAAGTGTTATAGATACAGTCACAAATAAAAGTAAGAAGAATATATAAAAGAAATAAAACATGAAATACTAAATTTACAAAGAAAACTAGGCATTTAAATATAGAGTATCAGTTATGAAAAGTTTACTGAAAATGTCAGAAAAATAAAAGTCCATTATAAATTATATGCCTGCTTCAAAAATTATTATTTCTGTTATTTAAAAAAAATCACTATTTATCAAATATGTATTCTCTCTTTCTAGTTTTATAATAACTTATTTTTATATGATAATCCTGAACTTCCCTTTTCAGTCAATACCATAATCATTAAAACTGCAAAGACCACAGAAGATACAAATCATGATCTACAGACCTTGATTCAGGAAAATAAAGGCATGCTATTTTTTTTCTTCAAAGCAATTACAACATCAAGGAAACATTCAGTGCAAACAGACAGATACATATTAGATAACAAAAGAAAATCCAAGCATACTTAAATTGCTATAATGAATTTTCCATGCTAAAACTTACATGTTTCTCAAAGGTGAAGCTTTGAATGAAGTTCGGGGTAATTCATTGATTTTCACCTCTGAAGCTGCCATAATGTTTTCTTTGCTTTTGGATGGCATTTGTTCCCCTTGATGCAAGTCCCATAAAACAGCAGCAGTATCACTAAGGGATCTTTCTGTACCACTTCTAAGTGAAACAGATTCTTTATGTTTTCTATCAGTTGATAACATATTTTGAGCTACAGCAGTAGGTGGAGGTGGTGGAGGTGTTTTTTTGTGAGTATCTTGTTTTGTTACAGTGCTTTTTGTTTCATCTTCAGCTCTAATGTCAGGTATACTTCCAAGATTTCGGAAAGATGCATGAAGGTCCCGTGCAGAGTGAGGTGCTTTTTTATCAGTTGGAAATTTGATATCAGAGCGAGCACCCACAGGCAAAGAATAAGCTTTAGTGAGAGGAGCTTCCTTAGAAAAAGAAAATAAGAAGGAAAGTACAGTAAGAAAGAAAAGAAGAATCAAAACAAAAGTGCTGATATTTCTAAGATACATTTGCTCATATATATCTTACAAGAATTTTTACAACTTTTTTGAGTCCAAAGCTCCCTTTTGAAAAAAAAAAAAAAAAAAAAACATAATTAGTCCATATTCCCATTCTTTAAATTAATAGATGTAATAACTTTCAGGCTCATATTCCCCTTTTTCAAATAATGATTCAATTTTGTGATTATTATTATTATTAAGTCAATTATGCTATTATATATTGAAAAAGAAGGAGAAATTAAAAAATTACTGTATTAAAAGTTATAAACAATAATATATTTAAAAAAAAAAAGCTGAGCTAAGCTGTGATGTCAGTTTTTATGTTCGATTTCCTGTTTGTATTCAGCAAACTTAACTTGTTGTTTTCCACTACTGACAAAAATATTTAGAACTATTTGTTAAAAAATGGGTTTTATCAGGGACCAATTTACTATTTGGCCTGATATGTATGAACAGACCCCCTCCCTTCACACACATGCACACACTTTAGAGGTCCCAAAAAATCCAAAAACAATTTCCTTTTAGGAAATAATTATTTTTTACTGATTCACAAAAAAGCCAATTTTACTTTTGCCTAAATATGCTACTTTCTGTATTTTTTTTTTTTTTAAATCTATCAAGACTTTTGAAAACACTGGGCTTCTGAAAGGAACTTTAGTTGTTCAAAATAAAACATGTATTACAGATATATTTCAATGAGGATGTGTGTAGGGGAGGGGATTAAAACTGAAAAAAATAGCAGTTTTTGACAGGCTAAGGGTATTTTTTTTACCTCTTACACTGGGCACACAACACTTAGTGATCAATATACTAGTTGCAAGGTATAAACACTGTTCCTAAGGTAAAGTCAATTTTATGTCAGATTTTTATTTTTGATTATATTTTATGAAAGGAACAAGACCCCCATCAGACTTGTGCCTATAATCCACAATTTTTGAAATTGGGAACTATGTGTGACTATTTTAAATATTACTGTAGTTCTTCAGCATACTCTAGTAAGTATTATTTAGAAATGTAGGTTCATTCTTGAAGCCACTTAAATTTGCTCTGGGCTAAAAATGACACATTATATCTCATCAACAGCCACAAGTGGGTGATATTACAGTATTGGAAACTCTTCTTCTCATATAATTTACATATAATTTTTCTTTTCATTGTTACACAACATTCTTATCCAATTCAAATTTTTGGATTTAAAAATTATTTTTCTAAATTTCTAAGAAATATACTTTTAGTTAATATCCAATCAGACAAAATGCAGCTTTCCATAAGATTAATTGCATATAATATTATTTACAGTAATATTATATGCATGTATAGTGTTTGTTAAATAGGAATAGGTGCTCTGCCAACAATCAATGTATTAATGGAAATTTGAAAGGTAAGGACATATCCCAAGTCAAATTAAGAAAAATCACAAAATAATTCCTCTGATTTACACATTATGTATTCATAATTATTTGCTACACAGTATAGAATAATACCAGACTATATCAAAACACAGTAACTTAAGTTAAAACATGCTGTATACAATTACTTAAAATAAATTTAAACAGCTTTGAGCATACTAAATTCATAATTAACTATCTAGGACTACATATTGAAATTGTATTAATATTTGAATGGAGGAATAATTTAAGCTGAGAAAATAACTAAAAACTTTAATGATGAGATATAATCCCAGAATCCCATTTTGAAAACAAAATTTTGTTGGCATGTCAAATATAAACTGAACTTATTCTTCATTACAAATTTAAATTCAGATAACACCCAAATATATCAGTTGTCACTACATATTATTACATTGGGTTAAAATTTAGAAATAACTAAAAAATGTACATAACTTTATGGAATAAGATAATAAAGAACATCAAGAATGTTTATCTGCAAGATTAACTGAGGGAAAATTAATGTAAACAAAAATGCTCACTTAATCTAAAGCTTAAAGCATAGTAGAAAGTACTCAGAAATAAAGAATATTCCTTATATACACAAAATTCAAAATATATACACATTTGCAACCGATACCAGCACCATAATGAACGAATTCCATGATTCTGTTCTCATGAGAATTAATCTAGATAGCAATTTTGTTAGGCAAGAATAACCTTCAACATTTAAATCATCTAGAAAACATGCATGCAGCAATTTAATTATTGCAGAAGCAATACCATTTCACTGGAATAATTAAACATCTCCTTGAAAAATGTGGTCAATAGACAGAGATTAGCATTTATTCATGTGTTAGTTTTGAGAAATATGTAAAAAGACTTTATGTTGGCGAACACTCCTTTATCTGACATTTAATGGCTGGGAAATTGGATAGTAAAAAGTGAGAAGGGGAAAAAAAAGGAGAATTTTGGACAGCTATTTTAGGGGTAATAATTTTGATATAAATAAGTTCTTACTTAATTATATATATATATATATACATACAAATGAATCTTATTCAAATATAAGAATATAACAATGTTTATATTAATTTTAAAGCACAATATTTCACTAAATAAAATTTTAATAGCTTAAAAATTTAGGTTCTAATGACAATACCAGTTCTAGAAATACCTTAACAAGGCTGCAAACCTCTTATTCATTAATCATCACCCAAAGAGCATGTGGGGCTTAAGGTATGCTACGGATGCGAGTAACATTACCCCCTCTGGGACCTCGTAATTAAAAAACAGGGACCAAGCAGAAGACCCCCAGGCTTGGCCTGCCACCCCCAGAGGTATGGTTTGAGAATTTGAATGACTTTGTGACCACAACATATTTTACATACCCCAGTCACCTTTAGCAAACACAATCTTAGGCTAGTTCCAGTCCCAAACCAGCAAACCTTTCAGTTACGAGATCACTGCCTTTACCGATTGAGCTACTGAGGCTCATGTTCTGTTATATACATGCTATAAAAAAATTACTATGCAACTCAATATTTGTTATGAAATATTTACTTCTATCTTAAACACTTTACTTGCACTGGTTAGCATTGCAATTAAATTCAATTTTAAAAAATAATAGAAAATAATTATGTTCCACACTATAAGAAATTGGATTTTGTAAAATATTTTTATACAATTTTTTACCTAATGCAATAAGTATTTTACAAATACAAGACAAAATGCAACCCCTAAAATTTGGTGCCCTGGACAAGGGTCCAGTTTGCCAAACCCTAGACTCACCCCTGCTAGTAAAAAAGTTTACTTATGTATGATTTCCATAATTTTCGTACCATTAATTTTTCACAAAAGACACAAATATACTATACATTGGCTTACTGAAGATTTTTAAAACTACTTAAAAATTCTACAATAAGCTTTAGTTGTAAGTAATCTTACAGAATTAAAACTTACTTTGAATACAGAATCAAATGTTGAGGGAAAAGTCTTTTTAGCCATTGAAGTCAAGCTACTAAGAGGAGATAAAGCTCTTTTCTATAAGAGCAAAGGAAATATTAGCAAACAGTATTACATTAGACACACATAATAAAATCAACACTTTCTAATAAGAACCTTGTTTTCAGGATCAAAAGAAATAGCTCAAACTTAATTCTGCACAGTTTTGCCATTAAATTTGTATTTATAATTCAAATTTGAACCTACAAAATTCTCAATTTAACTTTAAAAAAAAATTTCCGTATACTTATAAAACAAAATACACTACATTTATTTATTTATTTGTTGCATACAAGAAGATATTTCCTTAAATTACATTACTTAAACTATACGAGAAATTAAAAAATTATCTAACATAACAAGGATTCATACCTACTAACTTTTCTCTATTTTTAATATTTTAAATAGAAATGAAAAATCTCATCAAATAATTCAATCCAAAGTTATGCATTCTAAATAAAAATTGATTTATCTTCTGTCCAAAGAGAGTTGTACTAAAATAAGCATTTGCATTTTTTTAAGTAAAATTTTAGTTCTTGTTATTAAGGCATGAAACTAGAAATAAAATATACAGTAAAACTATTTCAATCCTATTTTTGAAAATGATGTTAATAAAGTAGAAGATAACTTACATCTTTTTTATCTTTTGACACAGTGTGGGTATGTTTCATTTGTTTCTGCTCACACAGTGCTCTTAACAAAGTCATGAATACAATATTTTGCTCTGTCAAACTCCTCACAACTATATCCTGAATACATGAACAAATATATAATCAGTCAAAACTAATAGAATACATTTTTGAAATTATATATGTAATTAAAAATATTTTAGAAATTGACACAGAGTTACATCAATACAGAGTTTTAGAAATTTATTTGGGGCCTTTTTAACACATTGATGCATGAATTTGTTCCTAAATTAATAAGTATGATTAATAGTATTAACTAATTCAAAATTCCCTCAGGTGAAATTCTTAAAAAGTATTTTACAATAACCTTTATAAACAGAGCTTGATTTGCAGAGTTGAATTCCCAGCAATACAGTTTAACCATATGTAATAATAATGCATAACAATGACGATATGTACTAATAATGTAATACTGAAAACATAGGATTACTAGCTATATATAAAACTTTTAACAGTCAAACAACTGATTCAACTGATTTGTGTATAAAAAAAATCTGTATTAATCAAGCAAACCATTAGTTTCAATAATATAGCATTAAAAACAAAGATATTCGTTTCATATTAAAGGAAAAATCAATTGTTTGTTTACAACAATGCATGTAAAATAATATAAGAAATGCAGTATTAACAATAGTAAAATATTGAGCTATTTCATGAAAAATTGTATTGTAGCCCAAATATATCAATACATGACCTTAATAAGAGGTAAAAGCTAACTAAAATGAAATCAATAGAAAATCTATGACACAGTAAAATTTTTATCAGTAAATTACCTTTAGTCACATATATTTTGAATTAAATTTAAGATTCTCATATCACTTTTGTCCAATGTGTGTATATTTAACATATGCATGTCTTGAGTTATCGTGAAACTTATATATATTTTTTTATTTAAACAAATCTCTAAAAAGTTTACAAGAATTAAAAGGAAATAAATTTAAATTTTTCAATTATATAATAAATACTTCTTACCTACAGTCTTTTTTCCCTTTCTATAAAATAGCTTTAAACTTAAAAACACAATAAACAATTTAAATAGGCTTTCAAGTTACAGGACATAAGTATCATCCTAAATTTCAACTAACAGAGAAAGTAAAAGCACAAGACTGAACAAAATTATTGAAAAAAACATTCAATTGTATAAAAGCTCCCTCTAACATATTTCAACTAAACCAGTTTAAACAAATATAAAAATTTATTCTACATAAACTTAAAGTGATACTGTAATAAAATAATTAACAGTATAAATTTATGATATATGACTGAATGAAAAAGAATTACTTGATATTTAGACATAAGTTCTTTTTGTTCTTTTTCTGGCAGGGCTGCAATGTGCATCATTACTATGGACTGAACCTGCTCTGGACTTTCCCCTGATTAAAGTATGAGCATAAAGAGAACCAAATAAATAAATATGTAATTTTAAATAACTTTTTAGATTCAACAGAATTGATTAAAACTGATTAGCCCATTCAAGTTATTTTAATTTGAATGGGTAAATCAGTTTTATATCAGCTTATTCAGTCAAATTGATTTAATTTAAATTTTATATATTGCACACATTAATTATACAACTACATAATCTTTCATTTAAACTAGCAAAATAGTTAACATAATTGATAAATACTATTTTATACTTCATAAATTAAATGTTAAGAAATGATATAATACTATTCCTTGTCGCATATAATACCTAATACATAAAATAGTTAAAGTGGATATATGTAAACATGAGTGCATAATAATTTAGAGCCATTAAGGAGTTCTTCATGACACCAAGCAAAACTTTAAAAAGCCTTTTTTACAATATTTGAATTAATTTTTTAGTTTGTTTAATTTATTTTATGCTAAATTGATTAGTTTTTTATTTCTGGCAATAATTTGTCTTATCCAAACAATAAGATTCTTATATTTTGGCAAATATGATGAGTAAGCCTGTTAACAAATATGCTATTGTCATTACTATTTTATATGCTATTTCTTGAAGTGATACATTTGGTAATTTTTTAACATTTATTAAATTTAGTATTTATTATTATTATTATTATTATTGAAGAAAAGAGAAAGCATAGATTATGCTTTCTCTTTCATATCATAGGTTCATCAAAAGAATTTACAGGTTACAAAACATATAAAGACCCAAAGCCTCCCTATCTCTAGGAGTCATTAGATTGGTTTGGTGTAGAGTGCTATGGTCTACTTTTTGCAACACGAGGGCTAATGAGGAATCATTAGAAGACTCCTACAAAATTTCTTGCATGGCCCATCTGTTAAGCTGGTTAGAGTGTCATACTAATAATGCAAGGGTTGTATATTTGTTCTACCATGGATGAAGTCAGTTTTTTTATTCCCATTTTTATATTGCGTAAATAAATATAGTGGTATAATATTGTATAATTTTTTGCTACATGAGGACTAACTAGACCAATGGTTTTCAAACTTTTCTCGTCATGACATACAGTTTAAGAGCAAAGGAGGTAGAGATTTGATTGCATTCCAAGGCAAATAAAATTATTAGTACATTTCAGCAGAGGTGAGGGAAGACTAATTTTAATTAAGTAACTTCATACTTTATTAATTTCTCAATTTCATAGTGACTTTTCTTGATTACTGTGGCACCCAGTGGAGAATTGCACAGCCAGACCATGTTGACAATATTTTTACTTATTAAATACCAATGAGGATGGCTTCAATTCTGATAACTCTATCTGAACCTAACATTTTTTCATAAATTTAATGAATATAAATGAAAAAGTTTTAAAAAGTATTACTTTTGGTGATTTATTGATTCTTCCTGCTTATGTAGAAGTACATTTTTAATGAGATTAAGCAAGCTGCTACAGTTGTAGTATTGCTATTCTAATGGATATTTTTTTAAGAATACCATTTTCAAAGCCACTGGTCAAGCTATACCTAGGGACAATCATAAGTGGTTCACTGCCTTTTTCATGCATAGATCTCCAACAATCCAGCTCTTATTGAAGAAAAGAGATGAACTATGACAGAAATTGAAAACGTTAAATAATCCTTCCCTTAGATCATGTCTGAACAAAACAAATGCTGAAATAAAGAGAACTTTTGTTCTTTTCAAGAGAGAGAAATGGAGAGAATTATGCAAGTCTCTTGATGCTCACACTTCAAATACCAAACTTTGGCAACTTTTGAAATCTTTGAGCACAATACAACTGCAACAAGATGAGTGCAACACCCTCCTAGACAATAACAGACAAATTTCCTCTGACAACAAAACTTCTGCTAATATACTGGGCTCTTACAACTAAAATATAAGTAAGCTAAATTTCATTAAGTCAGACAAAGAAACAGAAATTTGTGCAAGAAATATTGTACATGCATGTTGCAGATCAGAGCAGCAAAATCCTTTTTTTTTTTTTAAGAAAATTTTACAATACAAGAACTTAATCATGCTTTTAACATCCTTGATCCATCTAAATCACCCAGGCCATATAATATTCACTGCCTGATGATCTCAAGACTTAGCGATAGGGGCAGACAGTGTCTGCTGGAGATTTTCAACTTGTCTTGGAGTTTTGGTAGACTTCCCTAAGATTGAAAAATGCCATAATTATTCCTATAAGAATAACAAATAAGAGAGCTAGTGCTCCTGAAAGCTATATGCTAACTTCTCTTGTAAGTTAATGGATAAAATTATTTTGGAAAGGCTTACTTTTTATCTTAATTCAAATGACTTGTTCCTAATCGAACAATATGATTTTAGAAAGGAGCACTCCACTGTAGATTAAATTTTATTTTTTGGACAGAGAAACTATGACTCCCATAATCTTAGATCATCCCATCATACAACTGCTATTTTTCTTGATTTGACAAAGACCTTTGATAGAGTACAGAGAAACAAATTAATCACTAAGCTTTATAACACCTTTGGCATAAAAGACAGAGTCCTCTCTTGGATCTATGATTTCTTGGTTGACAGATCAGAGTGAGATTTAGGGACTCTTTGTCTAAAACATTTAAGCTCTGTTAGGGTATACTGCAGGGCTCAGTTTTGAGCCCCCTCCTTTTTTCTTTATTCATTGCAGCCATTGAGAAAGTTATTCCCAAACAGACTGAGGTTGGCCTGTTTGCTAATGACATTGTCCTCCAATTCTGAAATTGGTCATATTGAAGCTACCATAAATACCACTCTCTGTTGTATGGATGTCAGTATAATTAAATTCCCTCACTTCATCTCTACAAAAAGTTTCCAAATTCTCAGCTTATATACAGAAATATATGGTATATAAAAAATATGCATGCATAAAATTACATTTGAAAAAGGAGAAATTAACATGTCAGTTTTCATAAAGTAATACAATATATAATTATCACAATATAAAAATGTACAAACAATCACTATATGATATATGTTTGAACATTAAACAAAAACTTGCTATTACCTTCAGTATCAGAACATAATCTATGAAACCAATGCATAGGACAAGTATCACAAAATTTAAAAACTTTTGATAAAGCCTTTTTTTCTTGGGATGATATTAAAGCGCAATGAAATGACTGTTTAAGAGTTTTCATAATTTCATTGACCTAAAAAATTTAAAATAAAAGAAATGAAATCATTGTATTAATTATAAAAAACTAATAGAAGGTTAATTTTTTAAAATTTAGTTTAAAATATATCATTTTTTTAATACAGCTATTGTTTCAATAAGATATGAGGGAAATTAAATTTAAACTCAGACTTAAACATTTTCTCAGAAACAAAAGTTGTATTTTTATAAATATATTTATACAATAATATTTTATAACATATGTTCTTAAGTATATAAATACCAGCTTAATCTAGTGCTACAAAAAGAAGTACATTATAATGTGTTCTAGAAGATTTATAATACACAAAGGAAAGTAATTAATATAAAACCTTTTCTAAATCATTGTAAATGTTTGTGATATCCTCAATATAACCTAAATTATTAAAAATTACAGTTTCTGTATAAAATTCAGCTAATACTTCTTTAAAATATTCTGAAGATTTAGGCTATAATTATATATTTCCAAAAGGTCCAAATTTTGAACCAGACTAAAAACACCTTATTTTCTAAGCAACAGAAAAATAAATATTTTAAAATTTATTACATTTTAGGTCAACAATATACACTAAATAAAAGATACTAGTCTATAAATATTTAATATTAATTAAAATAATTTAATTCTAAATATTTTCAATAATTTCAAACTATATTCATTATTTTACTCAAAAACTAAAAAAAAAGAGCTATAATAAAACTCTCAATTAGCATACTTACAATTTTGGAAGACTGACATTGAAATATATATCCAACAAACATGTCCATTCCAGACATAGTAGTTTCACGACAAATAAGTCCAAAATAATCAGGATATTCTTCACCCTAATGGGAAAAAAAAAACTTTAGAAATTGACTAAGTGAAAACATTTAAATGCTCTCCTATTGTTATATCAGTGATGCATTTCATAAATTATTATATCAAGAAAAAAATTAGTATCACATATGTTTATAAAATTAAAAAAATAAAGAAAAAGTACTTACAAAATAAGTACTTTTAATCTTTTAATAATATAAAATCACACCAAGATTTACTAGATCAAAGTTAAGACAGTTATTCACAATGTAATACTCCTATCCATTGACAGAAGATTTGAATTATGTTATACAGAGAACTATGGTAGCAGAAAATCAAAATTAAGAAATTAATACCCCTGCAACCATAATAAAAGCAGCAAAATTTAGAAATTTATTTCAGTTTGGGGGAGGAGGGAGAGGATTTCAAACGTAGTAATGCCTCTTAAACTCTCAATACATTACTATTACTGCAATTTAATCAAATAAAACATTACACTTTACTGAACAGCATGATTATAATATATTCAAATAATTTTACCTAAATATTTTAAGAAAAAGCTCTAGAACAAAATTAATAACATGAATTAAAATAGAACAAAAATCTAAAGAATGATGCCTTAGAAATTTCATGGGTAAAAATTTATATATTAACTTTACATATAAAATGATTGGCTTATTATATATAATTATGTATAGGGGAGACTGGAATAAAATGGACCACAGGGTAAAATGGACCACCCCCTATTATTTATTTTATTTATTATTTTTAATGTTTAATATTTTGATACATAGATGAGAGCACTGCAGTCTTGAAAATGAATGTGTAATTGTGTGTTTAGCTGACAATTGAGCCATTTTATTCTAGAAAGTTGATTTGTGGTAGTCAGAAGTAAATATTTTCATCATAACATATCTTCTTCTCTTCATTTAAGAATTGTGATTTGGAGGATTTAACTTGTCACAATAAAGAGCTAAGATAAAGTATTATTATATTTAATGTAGCTAAAACAATTTAATATAAGATTTGTTCTTTTTATTTTTTGACACTTTTTGCCAGAATTGCACATGGGGTAAAATGGACCATGGTCCATTTTACCCCCTGGTTGTGTTTTTTTTATTTCTGTATTCCATATGCTTTTCAAAGTTGATTTTATGTGTGATACTTTAAAAAACATGCAATCAGGATTTAAAGTAACAGATATATGGCCATTCAATGAAAACGTCTTTGAGGATATCGAATATCTCTCATCATATGTGACTGATCAACCGTCACCAGATTTTGAATTACCAAGTACAGCTGATCATCAACCAAGCACAGGTAATCAACAATCAAGCATAAGAATAGATGATCAGCAACCAAATACATCACAATCAGTAGAAAGTAAAAATCATCATTTGAAAACAATATCACCTTTTGAATTACGCCCCTTGGCAAGAGCTAGCTAGCATGCACAAAACAACAAACAAACAAAAGAAGAGTGCATCAAAAATTCTAACTGATACACCAGTGAAAACGATGATTGAAAAAGATGTCAAAGAGAAAGAAGAGAAAAAATTAAAACAGAAAGACGTTGCTTTAGTTAAAGCTAGGAAGAATTTAGAAAAAATGTTAGTCTTAACTATGCAGAAAAATGGTTAAACTGTGCATTTTAAAGCAAATAAAGAAAATTTACATGGACCAGAAAGTTCCAGTGATTTTGAAAATATGTCTGTTTATAGTGATACACAACACAGTGATAAAGAAAGCAATTCACAGCATGATACTAATTTTGATAATGAATTAAAAGTTGGCAAGTATGTTTTGGTTAAATTTTTGACAAAAAAGACAGTGGTTCATTTTGTTGGTTTAATAACAGGAAAAAATGATAAAGATTACGTTCTTGTGAAATTTATGAGGCAAAAACCTAATCAAAATGTGTTCATTTTCCCTGACAATGTTGATGAATCACTCAGAAATGTTCAAGATATTGTGATGAGTCTTCCAGACCCTACTGCTTCTCAAGAAAATAGCAGACTCTCAGTAACACACAAATCTTTTGGTGTATCATTCATGAACTTCAATATTTGCTAATATTATACTTTATATGTTTTGTACTATTAAATAATGTACTACATTTAAGTTATCTTTAGAAAATTTTTGCAGTCCATTTTACCCCGTGCCATGGACCATTTTACCCTGGGGTTGGGGTAAAATGGTCCACTTTGTCACTTGCTATTAAAAATATTATAATAAAAAAATAATTACAATAATTGGTTTTGACTGAGTGTAATATAAAGCCTAATATATAGGTAATATGCATATATATTTTCAGATTCAAAAAATCATTAGTTTGAGAGTAAATACTCAAAATTTACAAAAGAAGACCATTTTATCCCAGTTTCCCCTAAGCTAAAGTTTTTCTGTTTTAAATAAATTTCAAATTTTTCACCAATATTTTATATTTACAAATGCACACACACACAAAGAAAATAAAACACTAGATATGTAACAAAATTAATAATTAGGGATTTGTTGTTCAGTATGACCATAGTAAAAAGCAATGAAACCCTCTTCCATAGTTATATTCCACATTGGTAAATATCAAACATTTTATAAACAAGATGAGTATAATTAAGAATATGCTAAAAGATATAGCCTTAAAAGAGCTTTGTTTGTATTAAAGTCATTTTAAGACACCATGACAGAAAAAGTATGAAAGGGACTTGAATTCTGAATTCAACTGACTATTTGAAATTATATGAAGCTCACAGATAAACATAACACACAAATTCAAGCAGTTTATCATGTAATGAGTATCAAATATGCTTTTAAAAAAGTTTAATCCTAATTAAAGTTTTTCAAGAAATTACCCTAGAAAAAATGCCTAATACTGCATTTTTTTCGCAGCAGCATTAAAATTAGTTGATTTAATAGATAAAATTAAATTAACTAAAAATGTAATTACAAATCCAAATAAAAGATTTAAAATATATAATAACAACACATTGTTTTATAGTAGCTATTATATAAGTAAAAATTTAAAACTATATATTCAATTTGTTGCAGTGCATTAAATTACACACAAAAAAAAAATCTAAATAAAAAAACACATTAATGAAATGCAAGATGAAAAAAATGACTGTGTCAACATTTTTTGGAAGTTTTGATTACTCATTTGAATAACTAGAATTAAAACATATAATTCAAGAATTTTTCTAATTAAGTGTTTTGCATTAAATAAAAACAGGACATTTTATGAAGTATTTTTTAAAAAGCTCATAGTTATGAATAATAAAAAACTTACTAACTATTGTTTCTTTTCTATCAAATTACCCCTAAATAAATTTAAAGAGTTCTTTTATAAAAATGGAAAGATAAAAAATTATAAATGCTGATTATTTAGAAATTATTATTTAATAGAATCTCAAAGGAATAAAATATAATAAAGCTACCATTATAGAAATTTAATTATAGTCAATCAGGGTAAAATGATGGTAAAATCAGGCTTTTTTTTAAAAGCATGTTAGAATCAAACTATTTAAACTTATTTCAATAAAATTTTTGGTACAAATACATATTTGAATTATAAGAATTTAAAATATAGCATTATATTTTAAACTTTTTCAAAATGTTTTAATAGTATTATATTTTATTATGCATGTATGGATATTTTATGCATATATTGAGAAAAATGGAGGTAGTACTAAATTAACATTAAACATACCAACACTAATTACATACATATTTCTACCATAGCTGGTCAAAAGACGAGAATTTATATTTCCTAACTGAATGTATGAAATCTGGATATTGAAAGGAAAATAAACAAATAAACTTTATTATAACTAAACAAAATTGTATATTGTCAAATTTTATGTATTATAAACACAAAGAATAAGAATTTTTAATTCATTACCCATCGCTTTTTTTATACATACATACATTAGCAGTTATTTGACCAGTTATGGTATGTTTAGTGCTACATATATGTGTCAATAAAACTATATTAATACTAGGTATAAAATAAAACAACCTCATTTCATTATATTTTAGATATAAAATTACATAGAAAAATAATATTTCCAGAATATTTAAACACAGAAAGAATGCTTCTGACTAAAAAATTAAAATTCTGTCAATATGTGGCAAATACAATTGGACTCCATATAGTCTTCATCAACAATCTCAGGAAAATATAACAGTTTTTCAATTTTGATCTATCAGCTTTTATGTCGTAAAAAGTAGTTAGTAATATCTATTACTAGGCTAACATACTTTATGAATTGACTTTTAGAATAATACTAAATTTCTATCTCAGAACCTTGCTTTATTTCTTTTAAATCTACTACTTCCTCAGTTTAATTTTTTCCTATTTTTTAAATTTAAAAAAAAAAAAAACTTCTTTTGGTTTTTGAATTGGTTGCTGGATATTCTTTCTCTTTTTTAATAACTTTGGATTAACTGATTATGGTAGTAAATTAAACCTTAAATTTAAATATAAGTATTATTCACAGTGGCTGTTACATTTTAGCATTCTTCATTAGAATGTATTTACAAAATAAAATTAAAAGTTTTTCAATGTTAAAAATTGGCAACTTAACTCAAAAACAAATAATTACTTCTTACTTGCTTTGTTATGAAATATACTGTACAAAATATTTACTTTCAAGTTAATAAAAGAGAAAGAAATAACAGTATTTAACCATATCATTCAGCATTTAACTATACCCCCATACACCGCTACATATAAAAAATCATAAAAAAAATTTATATTTATTCTAATTTTTATATATATATTCTTTTGAAGTCTCTCTTTAACAAATTATAAAAGTTCTATACAGTTATAAAGAAAGATAAAAAAGAAGTTTTTGAACAGCACATGTTAATAGTCTTAATGCAATGAGAAACAACCTAACTAGAACTAATTTATATCAAACCTAAAATATATTTCAACCAGGGTTGGCATGATTTAAATCAGTTGATTTTGTTTTTTGAAAAATCATTGATTTAAATTTTTTTTCACTTCTTTTAAAACCTATATTCCTAAGACAGGAGAATTGGGAATCAGTCAGCACAGTAATACCAATAAGTAAATAAGTGTAAATAGATAACAAGTGCTTTCCAAGAATTTAGGGGTTGTTATCAGAAAATATGTAGTAGGGGTAATACAATGACTGATTATGACTGGTGGAATTCATTTTATGTAATGGGAGGTAAAGAGAGTATTACAGAACTTGTTATCCAGTTTGTCTACCAAATAACGACAGCCGTGGCTTCATCTGCTGGAATGGAAAGACAGTTTTCTTCTTTTCGTATTGTTCATTCTAACCTTCGTAACAAATTGGCAGTGGATAAAGCATCAAAGCCAGTGTTTTTAAGGAGACAATTAAATCCATAATTTGGTGTTTAAAAAATATTGAAATAATTGTGATTTCTTTTTTTAAATAAATAGTTAGCATTAAAAGAATATTTAATCTGTTCTTTTAATTTACATCTTATTCAGTTCGCACTATCCAATTACAAAATAATAGAATGTATTTAGATTAAAATATATATATTTAAGTTTAGGTAATCATTGTGCAGAATATACTAGATAGATAAGATGTTATATCTTATAACAAACTATTCTATGTATATTGCAAAAAAAACATAAAAACAACAATTAAAATTAGTATTCAGAAAAAAATCTGATTTAAATCAAATAAATCTGATTTTTTTTATTTATTTATTTTTTTTTAATCATGATTTTTTTCCAACCCTGATTTCAACAGAAAAAAAAAATTACTTAATGCATAAAATAGTATTTTAAATATACCCTCATTTTACCCTATTGAAGTAATAAGATGATTTAAAAAAATAAATCAAATTTTTCTCAGTTATATAAATTTAAATTGTTACCTGAGAACAATGAGATACATTTGGAAAGTCCTTTTGGAACAATAATTCCTTTTTATCGGTACTAATCAGACGTATATCAGATGGACTTATAAGAAATAACATTGTTTGATTTTCTTGAGAGTGATCTTCAGTTAAAGAGTGTGAGGAATCATCTTGGGAAAATGGAAAACCTAAGGAACATTCTAAAAATGTTTTAGCATTCATTGGAGGCAATGAAGTTTGTCTATGGAGGCTCCCATCTTCAATAACAGATGAAAATTGTTCAGAGGTGAAGGCAAGAGTCTGAATATCTTGGACTAATGCATCTCTGCTTGAGGTATCTAAACTTTGTGAGTGTGTAATTAGAGATACAGAAGCTGGTGGAGCTAATGTTATTTGCTTCTTCTGGGTGTCTTGTGCTGTGGAACCTTCACTGCATAGACGTTGTCTTGTATTTGCTTTCTGTGAACTATCAGAATCAGAGTCCTACAGGTTAAATAAAAATTATTTAAAACTTAAAACCTTATTAAAATTCATATACGTATTTAAAGTATGAAGACCATTGCTTAACTTTATAGACGAAAAGTCCTAAAATTAAAACAGGTATCTCCTTAAAATTTAAATTATATCCCTGAAAAAAATTAATTTTACAGTAGAGATCAATTTTAAATCTTTTAAACAAATATAATTTTTACTAATAAATGAGTGAATAATACAAACTTTAAAGCAAATAGACTGTGTAGTGTTATTTAGTTTTCTCTTTCAAGGTAGGAGAAAACTTTTATAAAATACAGCTAAAAACACATGCTTAAAATAAACATTTTAGACCAAATCATTGAGTAGCTAAGATTATTTTTTAGATCAGAATAATATATAAAACTTTATAGTCTAAATTTGGATAAAAAGATACTATTTTAATATATAATACATATACATCATATTCATTTTATTTTTTAGCTATCCAATTTTTTTACAGAAAAAAAAACATATAGTTACTTATAGTAACACACACAATTATAGTTACTTTATAATTGTAAAAATGTTTTACATATAGATAAGATTTCAAAACTTTCTTTAAGTATGTACCATAAAGTGAAGTGCGATAAATGCAATTATAGAGCGAGTAATTAGAGATTCCCCAATTACTTTTTTGTTTGTTTATAATAATCTTTTATCTAAAATAAGATAATAGAACTTTTGTTGCCTGCATATGACATTTCAAATCTTTTTACATTTCCAATTTAAAAAAGTTAGTTATCTTACATATCACCTGAATTTTTGTTCTTGCCAGAGTATAAATTGTTTTATTTATTTTACACTATAACCTGAATAATTCAATATGATTGGAGTATTTTGCTTCTTTAAACTTTTTTTTCTACTACCAAATTTTGATTTGGATGCTAATAAAAAATAATCTAGCTGTGATTACATTTACCATGTAAAAAATTATATATGGGATAAGAGTAACATCATTTTTCAGATTACAGGCTTGCAACTGCTGAGATACTTTCAAAAAGTGAGAAAAGTAACAAATAATACAGAACAAGTGACTAAAAAGGAACTAAACATTGAAAAAAAAAAAAAAGCGATTATTTTTTCTCCTTTTGATTACACATGCTATTATTAAGATTTTTGTATTTATTTTAACTTTAAATCAAATGATTCATGAAAGAAATGATTTTAATGTCAAATACGAAAGAGGTTAAAAATTTTGTTTAACACAACTCAACATTGCTTTTTATTCAAGAAAATCTATAAATTAGATTTGAATACACACAATACATTAATTTTATAATCACAATTTTCTGCATATATTAATGATGTTTTGAAATATGTACATAGCTAGATTAGAGTATCTAAACAAAAATTGTGAAGAAAAAGATAAATGTGTGTTTTGACGTAAATTACTTTAATGTATTAAATGTACATTTCAGTACAAATGTAGATTTAAGGAACTTCTTTACGGCTTTTTAAAATCACTAAATTCTGGAAACCATATGACTAATTACATTTTAATAAGAAAAATAAGATTAGAGTATCACATTTTTGGTCTTTTATTAAAATATTTTGCTATTAATTCAGATTTTCTTTTTTCAACAACAGACTTTTGCTGTGATACACCATGAAAAAAAGTAACTGTTTACTTAAAAAAGTGACTAAAGGTGAGAAAAGTGACGGAATTGCAAGCCTGAGATTACTATTCCCTACTACCATCTACATAAGAAATAAAAAAAAAATATGTGAAGTTTAGCTGTATTGCTGTGATATTATTTTGTACAAGGAAAAAAAAAATTACAATAGTTATTTAACAAAATATTTTTTGCTAATACCAAAAACTATTACTAACTTATAATATTAAGCACCATTTTGAGTCACTTTAAGATGATGTCTAAAATTATCATTAAAAATTAATAAAAACGTCAATGTTAAATTATATATAAACTTTTTGTATAATTGCAATCAGAATTAAACTTACATTAACCCTGTCAAAAATTAAGGTAGCAAAGTTACCTTAACTAAACTTGTTATTTACATCCACTACATCCTCATAGTAAAATAATAAAAGAAATAGTAAGAAAAACTGAATTTTTATAATATTTTCTTATGCAACATACCAGATTTATTAAGGGATGTGAAATAGGTTCAGATGGTAATGACCAATCTGGAACATTTTTCTCTGGTTCAGAAATTAACTTTTCATTTAAAACATTAGCTATTTCATTATTTTCTCTAGCTGAATTTTCTTTTTCAGTAAGTAACTTAGCAATAGCATCATCAACAAATCTCTGTGGGCCTCTTTTCTGAGGAACCTATTTAAAATAAAATAAGTTACATAAATTTTTGACAGGCACAAATAAAACAAATGCAACTAAATTTTTCATTTTAATTTTACAATTATTTTTTATATTGGTATTTGGATATAGTATTTTTTAATAGTAGTTTATCAGTCTAAAACAATATGTTGAGTTAATATTAATGATTCACTAGAAAAGAAGATAAAAAAAAATTAGTAGAAAATCCAAGCAAAAGAAAAATTACTAGAGCTTACTGTGAATTACAGAGAAGAGCTACCTTTACCACACTTTTATAAACATCTTATTGCAGAGGATGAATCTAAATAGGATGCTACTACCGAAATTCAAAATTAGCTAGATGATCCTATATTTGAGATAAGTATTGATTCTTAAAAAGTCTATCCATGAACACAAGTAAATTAAATTAACCCTATTCAGGATTTGATATTTAAAAAGCAAGTTAAACTTTGGTTTTAGGCTGAAATGCACAAATCTCCCAAATAAAGATATCAATTTATATTCCATGCATATCACCCAAGAATAAGATTCTATTTCTACAGAAATTATTTGTCATGTTACACTTTTCCAATATGAATATTTTCTTTTAATAAATATCTTCCATACTGCAAAAATTTTCTGATACACAAGAAAATGTTTTCCATTATGGAAAAGCCCAACTTTTAGATTGACTTGGATTAATCTATGATTAGCCACTGGATGTAATATAACACACACACTGGATTATCCACATCAAACAGCAGAGTACAGACTAAGCACAACTTCAACAAAAGTCAACATAAAAGTTGTGCTTTTCTCACAAGGAAAAAAAAATTCCTTTTGTACCAGTAATTTTTGTAGTGTGAAGTAAACCCATAAAAATATGAAAATCTTGTTGGAAAGAGTGCAAAATGACAAGCATTATTGGACCATATAGTTCTGATTTACATAACTGCACTGTTAATGAATTTGTATTATCCCTCCGTTAATTTAAATAAATGACATAGAAAAAAGAAAAAATACTATTATATCATGAAAGAATAACTAAAGTGTGAATAATTTATGTCTTAAAAAATATGCATATTTGTCAATATTCAACTCTGATACGATTATTTTGCCCCTTCTCAGAAAGTTGGTGCTTTTCAAACACTATGTTAAAGAGAAGATAAAAGCTGAGCTAGAACTTAGTATTTGAGGGATAAATTTCTCTATACATGTGATGCTAAAATCAAGAAAAGAAATTTTTCAGAACAAAATAAAATCTTAAAAAAAAAGATTTATTGAACTTAAATATTTAGCTAAGTGGTATCACTAAAAAGTTATCAAAACTTTTTATGAAATCGTAAAGTATCAAATAACACTGAGATAACTGGTAAACTGTTATAATCAAATTATGTAATAAATATGTAATAAAATGTTATAACCAATTCAGACAGCTGGATTATTATGATTAAAATCATGATTAAAATCATGTTAATACTAGAAGAAATGTAATTTTAAAAATATGTTCATTTAATCTTACCAAAGGCCTTTTTTAAAAAATATCAATTTGTCCAAGAGTTTTATGATACAACTATAAACACAAACTCAGCTTAGTATTAATTTATAACTAGTATAAATGAAAGAGGCATGCATTACCATAGAATGGTATGTATGGTAAGGTTGCATGGTATATAAAACTTGATAAATGATCATCATATGACCTTATGAAAGAAGAAATCAGAGTTGGTAATTAAACAACAGTAATTAATTATGGAAGGTTTGCTTGCATAATTAGGATTGTTCATAACTCATTAACAACATTAACAAAAATGACTTTTTTTCTATATACTACAGGTATTCCATATTTTACCTATACATTTAATGGCCATTTGACTTCTGACCAATCAAGTTTCAAACAGCAATTTCAGGAGTCTCCAAAAACTTAATTGGTCAGTGGCAAATAGTAACATGTGCACAGTGTACAATAGGTTACCCAAAATAATACAGATGTCAACAATAAAAAAAAGTATTTATTATCTGAAGAAATTATCAAGAAACACGAAGAAGATATTTATTCATAAGCAGAGCATTTGGTCCTTATGAATTATCACAAACATGCCATGATCCAGATAACATGCCAAAGTTGCAACCCAAAAGATGCTGAATTAACAACTATAAGCTTCACTTTTTCAAACTGTTTACCATTTTTCTAAATGCTTGTTGATATGGCAAGCACAAATAATAAAATGGAAATCTGGGAATATAAGGTTTTGCCAAATGAAGGAATGAATAAGAAACAATGGGTAACATTGCGAAATTATCTCGAATCATACTTATCTGAATTCGTTTGGCAACAAAATCAAGAAAAAAATAAAAAAGATTGTTTTGATTATTTTAAAATCTATATCATTATTTTTTCTACCAAAACATAATTGAGATTGTGTCAAATAAATCATCATTTATCCAAGTAAGAATTGTTTTATCATTTTCCCAAATTTTTTAGAATAATTTATTATTATTATTTAGAATTGTATTATTATTTATTGAAGCTAGCTAGGTGCAATGGCTCTGACAGGATATGGTATTTTTTTTTCTATTGGCAGCTCTTATGCAATGTCACCAATATGGTTGTAATAGTACAAAAGTACTGAATGTTTTAATAAAATTAGATATGTAATGAGCAAACTTTGAAAGTGCTATAGAGAAATTTTCAAGAAAAATGACTAAAAAAAATATTTTGAAGAAAACTACATGAATTTCTGTTTTAACACCAAGGTCTTCTGTGTTTCAATGTATAACTTCTGTTCGGTTGTTATCCTCTTCTTTATTCAGACCCTCTACAGTTCAAAATGAACAAATGATAACACATACATATGTTTTTTATGAATAAATTTGAAATTTGACAAATTTTTATAATTTTATAACACTACTACATTTTTGGAATAAATGGACATATGTATATATATATATATCAATATGCAATTAATATTCATAAGAGTTGCTCATTTTAAAAACAAGAAATTCTTTCAGGCTTGCAACTACTAAGATACTTTCAAAAAGGTGAGAAAAGTGACAAATAATACAGAATAAGTGACTAAAAAGTGACTAAACATTGAAAAAAAAACTGATTTTTTTTTCTCCTCTTGATTACAGATGCTATTATTAAAATTTTTCTATTTATTTTAACTTTAAATCAAATGATTCATGCAAGATATGATAAGGTTAAAAATTTTGTTTAACACAACATTGCTTTTTATTCAAGAAAATCTATAAATTATATTTGAATACATACAATACATTAATTTTATAATCACAATTTTCTGCATATATTAATGATGTCTTGAAATATGTACATAGCTAGATTAGAGTATCTAAACAAAAATTGTGAAGAAAAAGAGAAATGTGTGCTTTGAAGTAAATTACTTTAATGTATTAAATGTACATTTCAGTACAAATGTAGATTTCAGGAACTTCTTTGCGACTTTTTAAAAATCACTAAATTCTGGAAACCATATGACTAATTACATTTTAGTAAGAAAAATAAGATTAGAGCATCACATTTTTGGTCTTTTATTAAAATATTTTGTTATTAATTCAGATTTTCTTTTATCAGCAACAGACTTTTGCTGTGATACACCAGGAAAAAAGTGACTGTTTACTTAAAAAAGTGATCAATTGTAAAAAAAGTGACTAAAGGTGAGAAAAGTGACGGAATTGCAAGCCTGAATTAGGCATTTAAAACAAAATTTTCTGACATTTAAGTAGTATTTCTTTATACATTAAGTAGTTATTTCTTTTTTGATTAGTAGGCCATAGCTACAATTAAAAAATACTGTTAAAAAGTGAGAAAGCAAAATCATACAATCGTTAACTTTTAATTAATTCAATACTGGCCTTAATTTGTTATTTATATTAAGGTGCGTAATACAAAAGAATAACAAAAGTAAAAAATATACTTTTAAATATCTTACTTTAATTTTTCCAACATATAAAACTTCATACTGCTGACATTGTTTGCTCTGCACAGCATCAAATGGGGAATCTTCTTTAATCCTAATTCCTAAAGATGATTCTTGAATTGCATCCTTTAGAACAGTAAACAGTTGAAATACCTAACAATAAAATTAGAACCACAAATTAATATTTTCAACAGCTTTAAAATAATTAGCAATCAAAGAGCTGATTTATTATTATTTTTAAATAGCAAACCATCTATTTTGAGATAAAAAATTTCTATTTTAGTTATTATTTATACAGTTTTTAAGCATATCTGAAAAGAAAGCTATCAGTTTCCTTTTAATAATATTGAAAAATTCAACAGAAAGTTCTAAAAGCTCTTTGATTAGAATATCAGACACTTGTAATTGGGTACTACAATACCAGGCTGTAGGCAGGGGGAGGGATTTGGGGGACTGGTCCCCCCCCCCGAAATTTTGAAAGATAAATTTGTAGATAGACAATGCCCATGTTTGTGTGTGTGGGTGTGCTATCTGCCTAGCTGTTCATGAACATGGACAGTTATTCTCTTAGAAAAAAAAAAAGTTCTGACCATAAAAGTCTTGCTGGGCCGCTGGCCGGAAATACAATGCTTTCCCTTTCATCAATTGAAGTACCATTCACAAATAAAGATGTCTTTCTCCTTTGGTCCCCCTCTGAAAATAATTTCTATCTACGGCCCTGCTACAATATAATTTTATTTTACAACTATAATAAATTTTTTTTTTAATTCTAAAGATATTTTGTACAAAAGTTATATCAGTCTATGTTCATGTCTCAATATAGTCTACTGATTTATACTGATATATTTGAAAAAATAAAATAAAACAGGGCAGATTATAACTACAAAATTCTAATATGATTTAGCAGCTTTTAATACTGTCTAAATTGTACTTCATTGTACTGTCTATATTGTAAATTCTGTACTGTCTCATATAACTATATATATATATATATATATATATATATGTATATGTATATATGTATATGTCATGCCTGGTCATTAAATAAGCAGTCGGGCTATTTGTTGTTTTTCCAATTCATCCTTTATTCTTCTCCAGACATGATATTGACGAGGAAGTATATTCGACGGCAGATCTGTACTCTAAGATGCTAGCATAAAACGTGAGCGTCTGCTACCGAGCTAGAATTGCGAAAGTGTCTCTTACTCTTAAAACTAAAAACTCCTATCCAAAGGGGGTTTCCTTGGGGGGTTTCTTTGGGGCTCTGCGTGTGACCATTTAGATTCCCTGAGGGCGTGTGATGGGCGCTATAGGATCTTTCCTATTGGCCGTTGCTTTCCCGCCTCGCTTGGACAGATAGCGTGGTCTGTTTTGAGATGTTTTCACCACATGTTGGGGGAACTTGAAATTATTTGACAGTCTAGTGTCAGACTGGGATTAACTTCTTTAACTTACGATTTCTGTAACGTCAAAGGAGAATTAAGCTGTTACACATCTGTCTCAGATTTTGTTTGCTTCTTAAACTTAGGGGGTCTTCTCTATTAATTTTTATTCTCGGGGGTGTTATTCTTCGATCTGTTTTCCCTACGTTAAAATATTCCTTGATCTGTTTTTTCGACATTACAATATTCCCCGATCTGTTTTTCCTACATTACATATATATATATATATATATATATATATATATACATATGTGTGTGCATGTAAAATTCCCTTAAATTGTTTTTGGGGAATATGTAGTAGTTCACGCACACCTTCCTCGGTTGTCGACTTTTTTCGTATTTAATGCATGAATTGCATAGACATTTCTACTTAAAATAAAATTACTGTAAGTACATACCGCAAGTTCATCGCTAGCTTGAAAAGCGTGACATAATGAAATATCGGAACTCTCCTTGGTCAAATACGCAAAGCATCTAGGTGAATCTGCAAGCTGGTTGAATTTTGTGACGGATCCCAGTTTGTGCTCAAACACTAATCGACCAAATTTCACATGAACAGCTTTAATAGAGCACTCTGTAACTGATAAAAATACAGTTTCAGATTTTGGTGATCCCAGTCTTTGAATTTCGGCAATAATCCAAGGAAGCATAGGTTGTGTATGCCATCGTTCGACAAGAGCACGGCCATAATATCTTGCTATAAACGTTCTTTGATACTTCGATGAGGTTTCAACATCTGAATCTTGAAGTCTGCTGTATTCAAATTTAGGCATTTTATTAGATTAAAATATGAAACAATAGAACATCAGTGTTTATACGATGTTATAAGCGACCCTTCAATGTCAAGGTCAATGGGGCATAAATTTATATATAAATGTTTTTAAAACTTAATAATATGCCCTTATCGATTCACAGACATATTTTGAACAGAAGTCAATGACATGAAATGAAACAAATAGCTAGTTTGTAAGAGGGATTAAGTACATTGCAAACCCAGCGCTGAGAGAAAATGTAAACAAACTAAACCGGCTGATCTGAAAGTTGAGTTGTTCCTGAGTTTCATGGATACACACACCGAAACTGAAATTATTCATGCAAAAGTTAAAAAAGAATTTTAATAAAACGAAAGTGGTGATTTCGGTTGTCCTTTGACCTTTGTAGACAAAAGAAAATAATTTTGAAAAGAACTGTGTGACAGATAAATGATCTGAAAGTAATTTAAAAGAAGTTAATATCAGTATTCTAGACTTTCTGTCAAGTACAGTTTAGAAAAATATATTTAAGTACATGTTAGAGAAAATTAAAAACGTTTTTAAAGCAATTTGATTAAGACACGAAAAATTACGAATAAACATCTCAATCAATTGCTTTTAAGAGCTAAACTTAAATTTTTTTTCTAGATGAGGGCTAACTAAACCGGGAAGCTGCTGTGAAAAGCCAATCCTGAGCATCCAGGCATCAATGAAATTCGATCCCACAGACTCTGTGTAGAAGGGAAACACTCTGCTAGCTCAGCTATATTCCAGTAAATATTTAATTCAAATATGGTGAATCTTACCTTTAGTAACGTTAATTGCAGATTTTGTTGACCATCTTATTATGAAAGCATCACAACAAGTCAACATTACTTCCCATCAGGGGACAGCATAAATACATCCAAGCCTTAGTCGGGAATCGAACCCAAGCCCATTGGTTGGAAGCACTATATGCTAACCAATATAAATTCTGAGTGGCTAATCTAGTTTTAAAAAAATCTTTCAGCAACATAGAAATATTTCTTAAAATTCTCCATTACACAAAATTCGAGTGATTTTGTTTTTCCATCTGCAACTCTACTGTATCAGCACTTTCACTCTCTCTGTCTCTAACTGTACTATCTGCTGTTAATTCTTGTTCATTACATTCAAAAGCTATTGTTTTAGGACTCACAAGGGATATCACTTATTAAAGATGAGAAAAACGGAACTTACATTCACTTTATTGTTATGCATTTTAACTCCTGAGAAATTTGTTTTATATCAATTTCTTAAAAGTATTACATTTCCAACATGCTTACCATTTAAAGTAATCAACAATTTTATAGCTTTATATAAAATTTACTTTTAAACTCTCAGTCTCTTATTTGGCTACCACAATGTTATTTGCAATTTTAGTATTTTCAGAAGCTTATGATTTCACAGCTGTAGTTATTCAATTTTGAATATTATTTAATTTGAGGTATGGACACAATGAAATTTCATACAGGATATCTTAAATACTTTAAACATTATGCCTAGCTTTTTCTACAGCTCAATTATAGTTTCTAACAGTTAGGCTTGTGTCCTAAAGACTAAAAAAAAGTGTTTTGAAATCAATTTCCTAATCATTATTAGCCATCATGTTGTAAAAACCTGACAGTAGCATCAAACTATAATTTATGGCAGTGAATTAAACACATGTATCCTCATAGGCATCTTAAGATATTAATGTTCCTACATAGGAAAAGCTTTCTCTTCATTGAAACAATTCAAACTTTGAGATAATCTTAATTAGTCAGTCAAAATTATCATACCTTGCTTTAGCGCTAGGAACTGATACCTAGACAGTTTTACTGACATAGACAATTTTTTTAAAAGTAGAGAAATGATTAATCCTCAATGTATTATTTCACAGGTCATAATAGAAATTTGTATTAACTTTTAAGTTAAAAAATTTTGCACAAACTTTTTTATATGTATTAAGATTTTCAAAAGCTTTAATAGGTAAATCAGTCAAGCAGTTGTTTAGATACAAATTTTTTAAGAAATTAGCAAGACATCCTTTCTAACACAAAACATACCAATTAAAACCAATCATTTTGACAATTTCCAAAATTAGACTGAGTGAAATCAATTTAATGTTTATTATATTCAAATATTCCATTAGTAATATTAGGCCCCTACCCATATCTATATTTGTCAACATTAAGGCATGTGAAGAGCAACAGCGTGATTTGAAATTTTAACAAGCTAATTGCAGATTATATAAGCATATATCTTATTGGTTTCTAAATTAAAATTTTTGTATAATAGTAAATTGTAAAAAGTAAATTAAAATTTATGCATTGAAAAATTTGTGAGTAGCTTTAGCTTTCAACTTATTTTTCAAAACAGTGTTTCTTTATAAACATTTACCCCAATTAAAATATTTCCATTTTTCTATCATCAGGAATTCTCTAGAGTTTGTCTACTCAAATTTGACCTAAATTCAGTAAGGTTTTTCCCCATAGCACTGAAAACTTAACAGAGCATTATTTTTTGCACAACTTTGTATTTAAATACTGAATTGTAGTCTTTTAGCTGTTCAAATGTTTTATTTTCCAGAAAACTGAGAAGTTTCCACAGTTACCAAATTTTCTCATTTCTCTGGAGTAGTTAGAATGTCTATTTGGCTAATCCTCACTTTGCTGCAAAAAATATTCTATTTCTCAAATGCAACTTGTTTTGTAGACCATAAACCATGCATATTGCTTCTGAGCATCACCTTTACACACACACACACACAAAAGAAATAAATCTTTATTCCTGTCTATGAGAGTTCTAGAGAAGCATGTAAACATAACATGTGAAATTTATTCCTACTTCAATAAGGCCTTCAGTCTAACAGAAATTCAAAGCATGAAGAGCAATAAAACCAAACTAAGAGCCATCATAAACAATCTTGAATATAGATAACTAAGATTAAAATGTTATAAATATTTATCACTTAAAAATTTCTGCTCAATTTTTATTATTACAGCCCCAAGAAATGCTCTAACACCAACCACATTTTTCTGCTCTACAGGATAGACTCAACTCTGAGAGTATTCAAGGGCATTTTCCATTACTTTATGGGAAATTATTAAATACAAGATACTCTTTATTCATAGATATCTGGAAGTAAGACGAGAACCTTTCATTAAGACCTTAGTGAAAATCTACATGAGAATTTGTAAAATATACCCCTCTGATAAATTTAACATAAATGGGTATGTTCACGTTTTATAAAAGCACTTCCTGTTAATTATCTTAGCTAATTTAAGTGCAGTAATCTTTGGGGTTATTGGCAAAATGGAAAGTACCTAATATCTTGATTTAAAAGAGGAGAGGAAGAAATAAAGGCACAACTCTAGAGGGGAGAATCTTAAGTTAAGAAATACAAAATGTTTAGTGGTTTACAAGAATTTTAGAACACTGTAGTACCACTTTGTTGTATTGTACAATGACAGTATAAGTGTCTAAACACAATAATTACACTATTCAAACACAAGGAAGAACAACACAAATGAGAAAAGAAAGACTTTATTTCATCAACCAAACTTTTTTTCAAACAATGTAGAATGAATTCTTTAATTTCACTGTTTTAGAGACAAATTCTGAACACCCATTTAAATGCTACCATGATAATGATAATATTTGTCCTAATGTTTTTTGAAATATTCTTTGCTACCATCAGGGTCAGGCTTCATTGTTTCATCACCAGGTTTCCAGCCAGCAGGACACACTATAAAACAAAAATTAAACCATCAATTTCTTTCAGAATTTTAACAAATACTGAACAAAATAAATTCTTAAACACAGATGAAAACTTTTTCTGAGCTATAACTACAAAAAGAATAGTTGGTTGGGAGAGCTATGATCACCTACTTAAGTTTGATTCTTAGGTTTCTGTTATGAGGTATGTGCTCCCAAATAGATGCCTAGTCATTAGAAAATATAAGGAAGTCCTTGCACAGAACTAACTTTCCATTAAACTGAACTGCCAACCCCAGAGTACATAATTGTTAAAAGTAAATATCAGACATGCGTACAATAAAGGTAAATATATACAATAAAGAAAACAACATTAAATGCCACAAAACCTTCAATCACAGGCTGTACACATGGCATTGCACAATATTTAACAATAAGGTTTTTAAATTGTTATAACATAACTTATCTTTACCACTGAAAAGGAATTTAAGTCTTATATAATGGCTACAAAATCCAGGATAAAAAAGAAAATTCTTGACATTTTTTACAATTTTAGTCAAATTTTGATTGAGCAGAATCTGTATCCATGTAAAGGTGGGATTTGTTTATTCATGCCATTTATGGAAACAAATCATAGTTACCAATGCCTACACAATTTTTTCACCTGTATGCACCTAATGAATTCACCACTCAGAATTAATAGTAGCCAAAACCATAGAGAGGCAAAACGGCAAGTCTTTTTTCACGAGCACTAGATATTAAAATTACAATCTCATACCCAAATAGTCTAAACTGGACTGTAATGAAAGGAAACTACAATAAAAATTTCAACTTCAACTACATAAAATAAAATTGTTAAATCATTTATGTGTTAGTTATACTGAACTTAGAATTCTAAATAACTTATATATAAATATTGCACAAAAAACCGGGTGGGGAAAAAAAAAAAAAAAAAAAAAAAAGGAAGAAATTTTTAACAGAATTTTGAAAATGCATTTCTCCTAATATTTTCCAGAATTGTGCAGTACATTAGCAATTCTGCAATTACATGGTTTTCCTTAGATGTGTAGTCACCCTATTGAGCACTGACATATGGAGCTAAGTTCCAATACATATATTAACAGGTCATCTAATTTTATAACACAAGCAGAAAATATTCAATGCATATATAAAAAAAGAAAAATTTACCTTCTCCGTATTTATCAGTATACTGGAAAGCTTGAACAAGACGGAGAGTTTCATCAACTGACCTGCCAACAGGCAAGTCGTTTATCGTAATTTGACGGAGAGTACCATTACCATCAATAATGAAGAGTCCACTAAAATTAAAGCAGAATTATCTTAGATCACAACCTTTATAAAATTTCCAACAATAAAAATCAAATTTCAAGACAACATGCATAAGTAGTACTATGCATACATAAACATTTCCCTAGTATATTTATCAGAATACATATGTAGACACTAATAGGAAATCTTTATAAATTCCATTTATTTCTAGAAAGGTAAGTTTATAGCCATAAAATAAAGTTCAATAATTTTAAAATATAAAAAACATCAAAACCTCTTACTTTGATACTTTATGAAGCTACATACGGGAACAGTTCATATGTTATACAATATTTTTGGAACAATTCAATAGGATAAAATCATTAGGTGATTAATTTAAAATAAAGTCAATAGACATAATTATGGAAAGGGGGGGGGGACAAATAGCAATAATTAAAAGTAATAACTAATATCTGACTTTAAAAATATTGCTCATAAAAAAACTAAAATTGCTCAATAAGAGTCAGCAAAACATACCGAAATGTTAATCCTTCATCTTCTTTATATACACCATAATCTTGAGAAATCTTTGTACTTTTATCCGCAAGGAGGGGAATGTTCATTTTTCCAAGGCCACCTTCCTTTCGTGGTGTGTTAATCCTTAAGAAAATATTTATAAACAAAATTATTAAGAAACTACTTTTAGTAAAATATATCACAGATGTTACTTAAATTAATCAACTATAATTATTTTTTTAAAAAAAGTGTTTTTATAATTCAAATTAGACTGACAGATCTTTAAAAAAGGCAAAAATATAAACCTAGAATTATTTTTTGAAATTATACCATTTAAAATCTTTCTCCCTTTAAAAGACAAAAATTTTATAACTTTAAAATACATAAAATATATTTACATGTCACAAATGCTATTTGAGATGATAGAGCTTTACAAACTAATAACAGACAATAAAAAACAATGTATAGTCAGAAACAAAGTACATATTAGATGCAAGATAATAAACGGTAAACCATATTTTACATTTAAATGATTTTGAAGGAAGGAGGGTGGGAAGAAGGGTTAGCTTTAGCACACAGAATTTTATATACTCCTAAAGACACTTTGATCAATTTTCCTAATTGATAACTCATGGAGAAACTAAAAAGATGTGTCACAAATCATTACTTTAGATACATAAGCAGTAATTTTTAACAAAAGAGAAACTTATAATAAAAAAAAAGATGGTGTGGGGAAGAAGCATTTATAATAAATTCTTTTGCAGTACAGTATAGTTTCTAATGAATTTACAAAAATAAGTATTTCCTAAGAATTTAAAGTCTTGTAATTATTATCAATTATAAAGCAACATTTATTAGGACAGTATAATTTAAGATTTATAATTGATTATTACAAAAATTATTAAAAGTAAAAAAGATTTAATCATACCATGCTAAATGAGAGAAGTGGCTGTCTGTAGAACAAGCTATAACTTCACAGTTAATCTTCCTGAATTCTTCAACCCTCTCTGAGAATGCAATTATCTCAGTTGGACACACAAAGGTACTATAAAGATATTGATGTTAGAAAATAACTTACTGCAACTCTTCATATAATTTAAAAAATATATTTAAAAAATCATATTTAAACTTACAAATCTAATGGGTAGAAGAAAAGAACCAAATATTTTCCTTTGTAATCACCAAGTTTAATATTCTTGAAGGCTCCATTCACAACAGCAACACCTTGGAAATCAGGAGCAGGCTTAGCAATATTAGGAGCCATTTCTAAATTATTAACAGAAGGGAATATTTAGTCATTACCAAAGAGTAGATATAAAGTACATTTAGATTGAAAACTAACTCATTAAATGAGTAATATCAATACATATAAAACATCTCCTGACCAAAATTCTACATAAAGAGGAGGAGAACATATGCTTAGAACAAAGACAAATAAATATGAAATTGCTTTACTGTAGTAAAGAAATGATATAAAGAATTTTTATTTGAAAATTGCTTGGTTTATAAAACAAATATTTCAGCTCTATTAATTTATGGATTCTATGTTTAAAAAATTAAAAATTTTATTTACAACATAAATTCTTTAAATGCTTAAATACTTTTCAATCAAACGCTATAATTAAACACGAAATTAATTTAAATACCTTAATTGCCTACAACAAATAATGAAGTGGAAGCTTACAGAATATACTGATATAAGTATTTAACCGATATCTGCAACTCAAGTACCGACTCTGGGAAAGTAAAAGAGCGAAACGTATCAAACTATACGCAGACGCAAGTATTATATAACGCAAATATTCCCAGCCACTCACGCAACATAAATATGACGGAAGTCAAGATATTGTGGTAGTTTCATTCAAAGGATTTCGCAAGAGATTTAACACTCTGACACACTGCAGATGCAACAACTTGTTAGCCTTGAACATTTACTAATAAATGAGAAATTGGGAATTTACTCAAAACCGGAACAAATACTAACGACTGGATACGAGTACTGTTTCCAGTTTACCGAAGTCGTATAGTACTGTAACAAGTATTATAAGAAGGAATAAACGGTTACGAAACATTTTTAAGTAAATAGCAATACGAAAGTCAACTACATCGTAAACTAAAATAAACTTAAAATTTTTATATATATAGTGTGGGAGCTTGTAGTTCCTATGATAGTAACAACGAAAGTGCACAAAATTGAAAGCAAGACATTTCGATGTAATTTTACGAGAGTTGTACGTATTCATTAGAGATGAATATATTTTTGAAGAATTCAGCATCATAACATTTCGTAGTCTTTGAAATAATGAAACTGGAATTAAAAATTTAAAGCAACTTACGTATCGCCGGCTTCGAAAACGGTAATAAAACAGACAAAAGCGAAGTTGCTTGTACTCAGCACACGCCACTCACTAACAAAGAAGCAGTACCGGTTTTTCGCCGATTCTTCGAGACGATTTAAGTTATTCACTCATGTCACGTGACCAACAACTCGGATATTTTATTTACCTTTTTATGGCTTTAATATATTTGCAGATTGATCACATTTTTTACTTTTTATCATGCATTAATGTCTTAAATGACAATATATTAAAAATTAAACTTATGATGGTTTAGTGTAGCTTAATTTTAATTACACCAGTTTGATTAGTTAAAATGAATCTTGTTATTGATTGTTTAATTACTGTAAGAATTATTCAAGGAATTTTACTTGGAAATTGAGATACTTCACTTTAACTGGCATGTTATAAAAAAGGACACATTGTATAATTCTGGAAAAACTGTTTAAAAGAAAGGAATGCACTATGTTTTAAGTAAAGAACCCCGCTCTCTGTTTATTCTACTCTAGCGATAAGTGCATAAACTTTTAATGGAAATATTAATTTATGCTGAAATTTGCTTTTTACGCACCCATTTACAACTCATATATGAAGTATAGGTTCAAAAATTAATGTAATCATCTCAAAATTTGACCTCGAGATTTGATGAATCTCGAAGTTTAGACCCTCCCCAATCCGGAGGGAAGCTTTTGTGAATTATATATGCATTTGTATGTATCTGTCTGTCTGTTGGTATCCCTAAACTGAACAAGCTAGATTGTTAAAATTCAGCAAATGGTTTATTTTTAATCAAAATATTAGATTTCAATCAATTTTTAAATCAAATCTGTCGAATTAAGGATGGCTTGGATACTTTTTGTTAAACCACTGTTTGTAAAGATTTTTTTTGATAGACAAAACAGACAAAAGTATCCAGTGCGGTTTAAAGAGAAACTTATTTTAATCACCAGTGAAAAAAGTCATTGTGGATGCTTTAAGGAATTTTAACTAAGATAATTTATAACATCTAGACGTATAACACATTCATTTTTGAAGTATTATAACTGAGACTTTTATGTGTAAGTGTTCAAAAAGACAGGATTTTTTATAACAAAACATTATTATTGTTAATCTTTAGTAGGTATTTAATCTTAAACAGTATTCTAGTAAAAATCCTGATAACAAAATTCCCCAATCTGAAGTTTGGTATAACTTTAGAAAACTAATAATCCCTTAAAGTAATTATCACTTAATTAACTATCCTTTAATACTTACCCTGGATATCAAAAAGTGGCATATATATATATATATATAAACACTTTCATTCTGGATATATAACTCAAAAAGTTTCACTGTTTTTTCTGATTTCGTGTATTTAGGTAGTTACACCAAGAAAGGTGATAAAAATTAAAAGCCATTAGAACTTGGACGTATGATCAGCATCGAAGATAGTTTATCTATATTCAGAGGCAATGTATATGAAAAAAATTCTCCATATGTCATAAGAGCAAATGAGGTAAGGGCAGAGCTGTAACTAGGTCCTTTGGCACCCTTGCCCCCTAAAAATGCCATAAAATATTCTACAGATGTAAAAAAACGTATTTTGCAATTTAATTCTTATCGGCTGTCCAGTAAATGTCTCTATAACATCGTCCACGTCTATTGGATTCTTATGTATTCACATCAAAGCTAACCCTGAAAGCTTTTCTTGCCATATGCGGTTTCGGTGATATGACTTTATAAAAGAGAAATATGAGAGTTCATCTGTAGTAGCTGTAGTTACGGGAAAAATTACTAAGATACTCATTAAAATATAAATATTTGAGAAAAGGTTCTCCTCAACAATGGTATCAACACCATTTTATTGTCTTGGGTCTTTAGGTGATTTTCGACCATTTCAACAACGGCAATGCGGAATTATCACGTTTTCTAATTTTAATTTTAAACGATAGAAGACAAAAAAGTAAGCAGGACAGTAGCTATTTTTCTTTCATTTTGGGGCCTAATGAGTGATTTCTAATGGGTTTTATAGCGGACTCTTTAACGTCTCTCAAAACGATACTTTTACTCCGCCAAGTCTGTGACGTTATCGTTCACGTTGACATCGAGCGCCTATGCTGTTTACATGTTAAAAGGCAACTTTTCAATTTGTTTCTATGTAAAGTATCCCATATAATAGAAATTTTTTCATATGTCTGGCATTAAAAAATCATATTATAAATATTGTATTGTGCCACTCTGTAAAAATACAGCAACTGAGAAGATATTTTTCAGTGTTTCCAAAGATCCACATACACGTAAAATATGGACAAATGAGATGAGAAATTATACCCAAATTATCATATAAATCATCTCTATGGGTTTGTGAAGACCATTTATCAATAAGTAAATGCTTGCTTTTGTTTAAATATTACTAGTTTAGAAAAATTAAAGTATATAAAAATACATATATACCTTTAAAAGGACTGTTGATTAACCAGTGCTATTTAACTTTTAAAGCTGCTAATTTTCGAGTATTACAGCAGAGTTCAAGTACAATAAATGTTTGATAAAGAATATAAATATCGTAAAACATATAAATATCTAAAGCATATAACTATCTAATAAATAACTCGGGGGAGGGGAAGGTTATGTATTTTCAAGGTATTATAAATATTTTCTTCAGAGATGCATACCTTCTTAAGTGTATCAATTCACAGTGATATTTTTCGATTAAATTGGTGATTAATTTGAAAAAGTATAATATTTTAAAAATACTTAATAATGATATTACATTAAATTTAATTTTTATTTAACATTAATTTTAAAGGCAATAAAATTGTATTGCTATTTAAAAATGCATAAATATTTAAGTAAAGCCTTTTAAAGATTTTAAATTTCTTTTCATCAAATTTAAAATATCTAAGAATTGGTTTGATTTTGGAGCGCTACGGTCTACTTTTTGCAACACAAGGGTTAGGTCCCGGTCTCATTAGCCTTCGAGGATGGTCTCATTAGCCCTCTGGAGGAGGTATTTATTGTGAGACCGGGACCTGGAGGTTCCCGGTCTCACAATAAATACCTCCTCTAATTTTTATTTTAATATTACATCCATCTCTATTTATAAAAAAGCGATGCTACTACAAATGTGTTTGTATATGATATATGCATATTTATTTGACTTGTCTACAAACAGAAGAGCTGGGATTAGCATGAATAAAGTAATACTTAAGTAAAATTGGATAAATATATAAATGATTTTACATACCTTTGGGTTTTAATTCGAACGTATTTTTGCTCCCATAAAATCCGGGTTTCTTCCCAAGAACGAAAACATTGACATCATGTCAATTTGGGGAGTTGTCCGATTGTCCCTTGGTAAATCCAGGTAGAAGAGGCATTTATAACAAATTGAAATAATTAAGCTATTGAAATCGATAAAATAAACCTTCAGGTTTAAATAAAAATAAATTTTGATAGTTAGAAAATTCCAAGAACTTGTAAAAACAAAATCGGAAAATAGTGCGCGCTTACAACAATAAGAAAATATTGGGTATCGTGAACGATAACGTCACAACCAATCAAGGAGTGTTTTGATGTCACGTGATTTTCGCTTAACTTTAAAATTAATTTTTAAAATGATGGACCCAGTTTTTTACATTGTAGAGAACAATTTTGGAATTTATAAGTTTGGAATTATCAGAAAAATACTAAGTTGTTCGAATCCCCCATATGTGCAAATTCCTCATTACCTTAATATTAACAATGTTTTCTTTTGCTAAATTTGCTAATAAAATAGAAAAATATGATATTAGAAATAGTAAATTAGAATAATAAAATATCACATTGGGAAGCATATGCAATAGAAGACCAAACATTTCAAAATATTTCTTTAAAAGCTAATATATTTTAAAATTTGTATCCATAGTTAGTATGAAGTGCAATCGCCAACAAATTCTGATTTCTATTTTCAAGTATTAAAACAAAGTTAAATTTTTAGAGTAATATGCACTGATAAATTTTAATGCTAAAATAATAGAATAATTAGTTATTTAGAACGTTTAAACAGCTTGCAGTGTGTTTTTATTAATTTTTATTCTGCGAGAATTGTTTTTCTAAATACCGGGCGCATCTAAAAAGGAAACGAATTTGTCAATGCCAAGCTGTCAATTTTTGTAGAGTTTTACTGTACTTTGAAAAAACTCTATATTTTAATAGTGCTCGACTTGCAAGTCATTCGATTCTTATATGTGCCTGTGTGTGCTAAAGGACATATTATCTTACATTAAGAGAAGTTTTAACCTTTAAATCTTCAAAATATAGAAAAAATATATATATTATTTTTCAACAACTTGAACTTCTCTGAATCTAATGCTTTAGAAATGAAAATATTTCTATTAGAACGCGCATAGCCAGCTTGAGAACATGATTCTAAAAAAACTAATGATACTTGGTCACTAAGTATATTGTATTGATATATATATATATATCATTTACACTTGTTTTTTCCCTTTTTTAAAAAATATTATTTTAAAAAGACATTTATGTGTAACATACAGTAATTTTTTTATTGTAAACTTAAAAAAATACTCAGGTTTGAGTTATAATATATTGTATTGTAATTAAAAAAATAATAATTTAACTTGTACATTGATATATTGTTCTAGTAAAGTAGCGCGCAGTAGCTCAGGATGAAATGTTCATTATTGAAGGAAAACATATAGTAATGTAATCAATAAATTTTCTATTTTCTGATAGTTACGGTAATGTATATTTAAGAATAACAAAAGAATTGTATATAAGAAATCTATGCATATTGAGCTATAAATAAAAGAATCATGAATACGTTTAGCAAAGCTTTGAAAATAGGAGCAAAAGCGGCTTTTTACAATTACTTGAAGGTTGCAACTTTAATATATTTAAAATGTATTTACAATATTAAGAATAGCATAAATCCCTATATTAAAAGTTATCAAAGATATATAAGAAAAAAAACTGTAAAAGAATTTTTTATGCCCAAAAAATAAAGACAGGATTTTTTTTTTTTGGGGGGGGGGCAACAGCCCCTAGGGGGCCAAGGCTTACGGTGCAAAGTAATTAAAAAGTAATATGAGTAAAACTTACCTTTTGTTTGTCAACTACGAATTGAACTAGAGTACATGTTTACTTCTGTATAATTTAAAGGTGGTACAAAATAGAACAGAAAAAATCGTAGGTTTCTCTCTAAATTGAGTTGAAATAACCAAATTCTTATAAATTTTTGCGCCTTTTTTTATCGCACTTGGAACTCAGTGTCTAACACAAACTCAGCGACAACAAACAGCAGGAATGTTCAATGACAATTTCCTCCCTTTCTTCTGTATAAGCCAAAGCCATTAATCCCACATCTTGTGTCCAGCTAATTTTAAGTTGTTATCTTACCATAAGCTGGACACAATTATCCCTCCCTCCGTACGGTGCTATAATACAAAGAGGAGGTTCCATTAGAAGCCTTTGTGAGCTGGCGACAATAGCAGCGAAATCAAAACATTTAAGGAACATAATTTCAAAGACCAGCATCATACCGATAAAATATACTACATATTTTTGCGGTTTTATCAGCATGTGGTCATGATTTCGTTACAATTAAAAAATAGTTATATTGTGAAAAAAGAACTTAATTGAAAGTAAAGAGGCTGTGGCTACTGGAAACGGCAGTCTTTCGGATACCTGAGTACTGCGAGGAGACGAACATCTGTTGATACCCCCCGAAAATATTTTAGAACTAGGTATGCAGCCCTTATGACCAATCCGAATTCAGTAGCCTCTGCATTGGCCACTTAAAACACATAGGCATTTTGCAAGTCAATGCGTTTTTATCTATTTGCGAATATTTTGTATTTGCATCCAGAAATTGTTAAATAACATAAATGTATTTTTTCAAGCTTAATTTTATTAATAATTTTAATTTAGTGTGTATTGTTAATTGTTATCTAGAAAATGTACGTTTCAACTTCTCAAATTTTCTCAATTTTATTTGTTTTCAATATGTTCTCAATTTTATTTGGGGTGGCATTGTCCTCGTTTGGATCGCGTTTGAGAGTCCTTATCAAAGGTTTTGAGCAGAGCTTGACGCCCCTGTGACTGATGCGCCCGTGTCAATTGCCACCTTCGCCACGCCCTAGTTACGGCCCTACGTAAATTGATACAATTTTGAAACATATTCTGCTCTTATTTTTCAAAGTACAATTAACGTACTCTCTGTAGGGGATGTTAGTTTAATACATCAAGGTTGTACCAAAGAGGAAAGAGCAGAATTATTTAAAGTTGTTTATTGGGATAAGGTATGTGAAATCACTATGCCTACAAATTTTAAAATATCTTTATGCCTATAAATTTATTCCTATAAATCTTAAGAAGACCTAAAAGAAATGTATCTTATATGGCTATACGATTAAGAAGAGTTTCACTATTGACTTTTGCTCAGTGATAAGAAGTCGTTTCGAAAAACTTTAATCAGAAAACTAATAGACACTAGAAAAAAAAATTGTGGAATGCATGTTTCCATATTTTTTTTTGCTACTAGAAAAAATTATGGAAACATGTTTTTTTAACCACACAATTCGAAAGAGAAAATTCTGGATTTTTCAATGACACTTGAACGTATCGAATAAAAAAATTACAAAAGGGACATTGGACAATTTAAAAATCGGCTTCGTAAAAATGTTTCAAACTCGACCTTTCCATAAAAAACAGTAAAAATTGTTTATATATATATATATATATATATATATATATATATATATATATATATATATATTATGCGACGGAGAAATAAGATAGCTCTACGATTCTGTCTGCATTTTTAGTCTAACTCCGTCTAAAACGATTAGATGGGAATTTTAAAATGTCCGAAATTCTCCCCGAACATCTTCACACCTGCAGTTTCGCCGAGCGTCGCTGGAAAGTTTTCTTTAAAGGTGTAAGAAATTAGCGTTCTAAAGGTTTTAACAAGTATATATCCTTTAAATTCACAGAAATTTAAAATAGACAGTAACCTTCTTTTCTCTCCAAGAAGGTATAGTGTGCAAAATTTTGTCGAGATCGGTATAAAACTTTAGACAAAGTTGCGATACATGCAAACAGACTCTTTTATTATATCAATGCAAATTAAAGAAAAATATCGTTGTTGATTATTGTTTTAAAATCGTATTTCAGATTATGGCAAAATATCCGTTTGTAGAGTAGGGCTGGATCGTTTATCAATATATTGTCAAACATTGATATACTTTTAATATTGCGATAACACAATATTACAATTCTTCTCTGCCGATATATCCAATGACGACGATTCTGTATTTTTCTCTAGCGCGATAACGTGGATCGCCGAAAGATATCCTACATATATCGCATAAAATAATATTTTTTTAAGTTACTGCATTCGTTTAACGTTCGCTTCGCTTTATTACCCGCGTACCTGACACAAGCACAAGCCAGAAAATTTGCACTTAAAGATCATGTTTTCATCCAGGTGTTTGGTAGTAGTAGATCCCAATATATCCCAATAACAAAGCAGTCCGGTCAAGACTGGAAATCCACTGCTCGCGATAGGCGAGGATGAACTCGGTTGTTCTTCGCCCCTGCTACTGGTTCATTGGAACAATATCGGAATATATCAACGTAATTGACCTTGACTGCTTGATTGCAACCGTCAATGATATATGCACTGACGAATGACTTAATCATGACTTAGTCATGTGTCAATATGACTTAATCATGCTCCAATCATCAATTTAGAAATAGTTTCACAAACATAGCGAAAAAAATAGCATTTATGAATGAGAGCAAGGTTACTTTTGCTAAATCTTTTTTATGCATTCACGAATTAAATAAATTCGTGAATCGTCAGATTCTCGGATCTTCGGATTAAAAGACTTTTTATAATCTTCTGTCACGGTCTCTTATAAGTACTCCATAAATATTGCATATTACGTCGAGTTGAATTCTTTGAATCCTCTTTTCAAAATTAATCATTTCAAAGATAGTTCTGTTTTCATTACTGGATTTCCGAAAGTCTTATTTTATACTTATACCAAAAATTAACTTCCGGTTAATTCTAGGTGCATTAAAAAAATCACCCAAATCTACTGTTTAACACCTTATAATGTTTTTTTTCCTACTTTTTTGGGAAATAGAATATTTAAGTATGAAAAAAAACAAAGCGTTATAAAGACATCATACATAAAATGTTAAAACGGAACTAGTGTCTAAGAAAATAAATCTAAACTTAAGTTATTAAACATAAAAATTCTGAAGGTGATATAATTTTTTCTCTGCTATTGAAATTTGTGAATATATTTCAAACAATTTTATTCCTTATTCATTTATTTCTAAATTAAAGATGAAAGTTTTCTATTCTAGAAAAACAATAATAAGAACGTTTCTAGCCCTAGTCGTTTGTAATCTCTAAAAGGATTATTTTTCTTCTAAATTGGTTGACGTTATTCCAGTAATGTCAAAGAACTGTCCAAAGAAAAGTATATAATTAATTACATAAAATCAAAGAAAATATAATGACTGGAACATGTTGAGAGAATGAACGATAGTCAATGTATAAGGATGCACAAGGTACAGCGCCAAGGTCAAAGGAAACGGGGGCGATCAAGAAAGATGGATTGATGAGGTGGAGAAAGGATTAAACAATTTAAAAATAACAAACTGGAAAAACAAGACAAAAGACAGACGACTTTGGAGTAGCATTGTTAGGGAGGCCATCATCTTGGACGGATTGTAGCACCAGGGAGTTGGTTAGTTATTCTAGTAATGATTTGAATATTCTACTGATGGTATTTTTGATAAGAATTTAAACACTTAATTAGTTTATTCTTATGGATGAGACTACAATGGTTTAGACTGTTAAACGAACCATAACTTCTTTCTACATAAAAGCAAATTGGACTGTTTATTAACTTAATTAAACTGCATGAGTTCCTTATTGTGAATAGCATTTAAATCCTGGTTTCTGAAAGATAGAGTTCTACCTTCGTCCTGCTTAGGCTACATTCAACTGATGAAAACATTTAAAACTGGTTTCTATTTTTTATGCCTATAATAATATTTTTATTCGCGAGATTTTACCTAACGTCATAAGGCTTGCTAAAACTATTAACCTGATGAGTAATAAAAAAAGGTCATAATAACTATGCCCTTTTTGAAGAGTCTATAATATTGATACTTATTCTTTTTGATTATCCCTTTGAGCTGAATCAGACCAGGTTCATGAGATTGTTCCCTTTAAGTACATCCAAGACAAAATTTGGTTTCTTCAAAAGATCCCAGCGTACCAAATAAATGTAGTTGATCAGGAGTTGTGCAGTGGTCTCTTCAATATTACACTTGATGCAAACAGGTAAGTTGCTAGTACCATTGGAAAATCTGAAGGTTTTTTAAATCCCCTGAAATAAGTCGAGCCAAATCAGTTTGGTCACTTCTGTCAACTTCACAAACGATTGAAGCACCAGGACATTCATTAGAATACCATGATTGTGAGGGTTGTTGCTTTCAAGAGATGTTTATAAAAGCCAAGAGATATTTATAGTATATATTGACTCTATTGACTCTGAAGAGCGTGGCCTGCCAAACTACTTTTTATAAATGATTAAGAAATTTAGCTCGCGTACAAAACGTTTGGTAACCACTGGTCTAGTGTCAAACAATCAAAAGATATTTTAGCCTAGTGTAGTTTATGTTTCCTAATTTCTGAGAAAAAGGGAAAAAGTGGTATTTCTCAGTTCTCTCTTCCCTTTATTTATTACTTGTACTTGTTGAAAATGAAGACAGAAAAGTGAAAATAACGAGTGGGTACCGAAGGAGAGGTAATATAACTATTATATGACATCCTCCAAGATTTTGCTAGAACTTCAATAAAGGAAATTTCGTATCCTATAAAATAACAAATACTGAACTTTGATCTAAATTAACATCTATAAAACTCTACTTCGGGCTATTCTGCTCTATGGAAGTGAATGCTGGGCAATAACCAAATTGCATGAAAATAAATTGCTGGCTTTTGAAAAGAAAATCTAAAGAAAATATTTGGTGCAGTTCAAGAGAATAATTTTTGGAGATCTTTATTTAATTTTGAAATTTATAAAAAATATAAGCAACCTCATGTTGTTAAAGTCATAAAAATCAATAGATTGCGATGGCTTGGACACCTATTCCGACTCGATGACATAAACCGCGTAAAACAGCTCACTTTTACTAATCCCATGGGGCAGAGGAAACGAGGAAGACCACCAATTAGGTGGCTGGACTCAGTAGAGAGGGACTTAACTACTGTCGAAAAGGGAAACTGGAAGAGTCTTGCAGCAGATAGGAACGGCTGGAAAAAACTGCTTGGGACAGCCTTGGCCTGTAACAGGCTGTAGTGTTTTAGAAGAAGAAGAACTTTGATCTACAGTAAGTAGCATTTTTAGATTTGTGTTAGAACTATTGCCTGTACAGGCCGAAAACAATCGCAGTGGAAATGTGAAAAGAAATATAAAACACAATGACGGTAAGAAATCCTGATTACGACAGCTTCATTCTGTTGAGAAACGAATCGCAACAACAGAAGAAAAAAATTTCTCTTTTCGGTATTATGTGTTAATGGAAATAAATGTTTAGTTGTTTTTTACTTTGAATAAAAGAAAGTATAGGTAGTTTGCCTTTTGTGTTTTAAATCTATATTTGTTCAATACTGACACTTTATCTGTAAAAGAAAAATAATTAAAAGTTGAAAACAAAATGGACAATGGCCTTAACAGTACAGATCGGTAGCGCTCTACTTGTTTGGTTGTCATTTGACTCCACCGTTGTTGATTGCTTATTCATAAAATAAAAAATATTGAACATTTTGTTTCTAAAATATATTTGTTTCCCCTGTGTTCATTGACAAAGTATTGATAAAATAGAGTTACACCGTGAAAAGGAACTAAAGAATGCAGTAGTGTAGGAAAATAGATGAGGCACAAACCGGGGTGACAAAAAAATGCCAGTTTTGTATTAATGGCATGCTTTGAAGCTAATGTTAAGTAAAGGAAATAGCAAATTGTAAATTGTAAATTCCTCTTTGAATATTTAAGAATTTATTTTGTAATGACGCAGATCGACACTTAACTTACTATTATTTATAAGTGCTTAATGATTCTTATAGGTGCTATTGATCTCTTCAACTAATTTAGCAAAAAATTCCTAGAGTAAGAATAAATCACCAAATATAAAATTTATTTTAAAAAATTAAAAAATAAAAAATAAAATGTGTTATTCGTTTGATAAAATTGTTAAATTTTCAAAATTGTTAATATTATTGGTTTTATATAAATTTCATTTTTAACCTTGAAATAAAAACAGGGAATCTCATTTATTCGGATAGATGGGAAGCGGCTAGTTGTATTATAATAATAATAAAGACATACACTAGGTAATATAATAACAACAAAATTATGCACTAAGAATTATAATAATAAGGAAGTTATGCATTATTACTATGAAAGTAGATTTCTCACAATGTATATTAAACTGTATTATTAATCCTGTCAAGTAAAACGGAACATATATGTCTCCCCTATGTAATAACATTGTTTTTAAGACTACTGGCTTTTATAAGTCCCATCTAAAGTATCTAATGGGTCACATATGTCCCGGCCCATAGCGTAAAAACGGCGTTTCCTACTTTCACGAAATTATCATCCCCTATAATAGCCTAAGTTATCTGTCCGTCTGTCCTCGCATTTATGAAGCGGTTGGACCTGGAATGGATACAGCATCCATATTGAATTCTTGATGAATTAGGGTTAGCAAAATTCAAAGAGAGTCAAGTTTATCTTCTCCTAAACTATCAATCTGATTCTAAAATAAATTGACATAAATGTGCTTCATCTCACAGCGAAAAATACTGTCTCCTTTAAGACGTTTGAAATCCATCCCTTCCGCCCTTTTCGAGCGTTTTAATGCCATCATTTCAAGTCCCATTTTCCCCGGTTAAGAGCAGCCGATTAAATTTATCAATTTATCACGTAATAAATAGCTAAAAATAACATTTTTTCTAGTATTATGACTTCATTCCTTTAACCATCTCATTCAATCATTTCTTATTTTAAATTATTTTAACATCTTGTGCATTATTTTCATACGTTTTATCACTGAACTTAGATATGACGTCAATAATATAAGGCGATTTCACACTGTAGGGCAAATTCTCAAATTATGACAATTCTGGCTTTAGTTTTAAACGGAAGGGCAGTATATTGTTTGTCTATTGGCTGTTGTAAACATGAAAATGAATGGGAAGGGCATTATAGTAGTTCATGACGTTGCGACAAATAACCTTATTCTTTTCTATTTGGCTTAAATAATAGATTAGGTTCATATGTGATAATTTTAAATTAAATCATCGATTATTTTTTGTTGCCAGGAAAATTTTATCATCGGTATTAACAACAAATTATTTTCATAAAAGTCTAGGAGTCTATTTTACTGACTCATAAATATCTAGCGTTTAAGTTAGATATCTTTGAAAATTTAGAGGTTTGTTCGTTTGTGTTTGTTTTTTACACATAACCATACGATTTGCAAACGATTCGCTCCATTCGCAAACCATTTTTTACCTGCCTCATAGGGTACTTTACAGTTCTGGAAAGTTAAAAATTTTACTGATACCGTCATATGACGGGCTATATGCTAGTTTTTCAACTCCTCTTCTTGGCCCACTCTCCTGTTTCTAATCATGGATCTTGTTGGTGCTTCAACCACATTTGGCGAAATTGGCGTGCTTGCAGCGTGGCGTTTGAAATCTGACGAGGGGATCGTAACTCAACAAATTGATACATAAACAAAAACAACATTTTGAGGAAAAATTTTACAAAAATTGAATATTTAAAATCTAATTGAATTAACAAAGAAAACACAAAGGAAACACATAACATTCATACTAAATAGACTGAAACATTCACTTAATCACAAATTAAATAAACTGAGTGTGATTTTCATCACAAATTTGTGATTTAGTGTAAATTGTAAAATTAATTTAAACTGCATTTTGTATATTAGAAACTATTTTGAGTGGAGGTTGAAGAGGAGTTGTAAAATTGAAATTTTTTTTTCAAATCTCTTATTTAATATTAGTATCCCCATTTACATGAAATATGATCTCAGATATAACAAAGTAACCGAAAAATAAATCACTCTCCAAAGCGTTAATAAAAATTATTAAAAATTTTTAATCAAATAACATTGCTTAAAAAAGAATTAAAATTGTGATCCACTTTAATTTATCAATTGAATAAAAAATTTGCATTCTCAATAAATTCATTTTATATTTTGGTGGATATGGGATGACAAGATTCAAATCCGCACTGTTTACTACCAGACCTTACTACGCCACTGGAAGAATCGATCTTCCCCAAACGAAATTGATAACCCTGTACGTGTAACAATTTTTCTAGAGATCATCGCGTCGAATTACGTCTGTCTTCCTCTTCCTTTTCTGTTCTGCGGGAAATGACCACTACGCAAGAGACAAAAGGAAAAAAAATAGATCCAGCAAAAGTTATAAAAGGATTTCAAAAGCCAGAGAGTTTCGAAAGTAAAATGGACAAACATTAAGTTAAGACTAATTTAGTGGAACCTACGCTTGCGACAGATGAAGTGTGGGAAGGAACTTACATAAGGCCGTGGCGTAACGCTCAGGGTCAAGCTTTTTCGAATTTCCTCGATTTTTCTGTTTCTTTCTCTAAATGAACAATACTACATCAGTGTAAATTCTTGGAAAACTATTTGTGTGAAAAAGAACTGATGAAAGGATGTTTACTTAAGTCTTTTTGCTTGAGAATATTTGCTTGTAAGAGTTTTCAAGGAAATATTGAATTAAGAAATAAATTTCATTTTAAACTATATGCATTTCTTTATGATTTTTGACAGTTACGTAGCTAGAATTTTTTTTCTGTCGATAATCTTAATCCGAAATACAATGAATTGTAAATCTCATAAAAAATTTTTCATTGTACACATGCACATTAAGAGTACATACATACATACATAAGTCTTATACATTCATCCATAGTTTTGCACAGGGCCGTAACTAGGGCGTGGTACAGGTGACATTTGCCACGGGCGCATCAATCGTAAGGGCGCCGCCCCGTGTTGAAAGTGGGATACGAAAGAGGACAGTTCGATCCGAGTAGAAATAAAAAACTGAAAAATAATTCTTCTTATTATAAAATCTGATTTTATTTATAAAATTTAAAGTGTTTAGAAATTATTTTTTTTATGAATTTTCTTATTTTTTAAAATTCTTCTAGACACCAAATTTGTTACAGATTCTTATAAAATGTTTGTCAAAGCCTTAATATAAATCTTGGTATTTGTTTTAAATTTTCAATTTATTAAAGTAATTAAAACTAAATTTAAATTTAGAAATTCGTCAATATTTTATGAAAATTTAACATATTAATCAGGTAAAAATAGAAGAAAATTAAAAATTAATATACTAAGAACGTTTTAAGAATTAACAAAATCTTTGGTGATTTCATTTTGAATATATGATATAGAAAAAAAAACATGTTTATATATTTTCTCACTATACTTGGCAGTATGGCGCAGGCCAGTTTTTTGCCACGGGCGCCAAAGGACCTAGTTACGGCCCACTTTTGCATGCATACCTAAATATGTCATAAAACAAATCAGCAATGCTACACGTAATTTCATTGTATCCTGAAAAATTTATTTGCAACCACATTTTGTCTTTTAAATTAAGCTCTAAGTTTTTATAATGTTTAAGTTTTTGCCTGGTAAATACTGGAGTACATTTGATTTACGCTTCGATATTTACCAGACGAATTTAAACTAATTTCATGAATAACTAGGGAAATAAAAAATAGGGAAATTAATTATGACATATCCTTATACTTTTCTTTTAAAAAATTACACATCTCGTATGATAACAAGATTCGAAAACAAAAAGATGTTATCAGTAATTTATAAATTACCGTTTTATAGTAGTAAATTAATTCTTCTAGCTATTAAGACACGCTTATTCAATTCACATGCATCGAATGTTAAATTTGCCAAATCTTTGTGACCAGTGTTAATGCGAAGAAATGTAATAACTCTTTAAGGTTGAAACCCATCTTCCGACATTTGCGATGAAAACTAGTAATGTACACAAATTTTAATAAGTTGAAAAAAAAAAAATCTTGCAATGCATGCATTGAATATACTTCTGAGAGAGACCCCTCCTCCACTTTCTATAAATATTTCCTTAATTTTTGATCCAATCCTACACGTCATACCTGAGACGGATCTGTATGTAAATGGCTGCATGAAAATTTCAAGCTATTAATTTATGGCTCATATTTTAGTGTTTCGCAATAGGTTGGATATTCAAAGTAAAATTTAGCAATTTTCATTATGTCTTACTTATTAAAGGATTGGAGACCTTCAAAATCCCAGACCTGACAAAAAATATGAAATGCAGTTTTTTTTTTTTAGCTTTAACAGTTTTGCCGTCCTGGACAAAAATGTAAAATACCACTGTATTCAGCACGATAAAAATGTTAAAAGAGATCAATTGGTGATATATTCTATGTTAGCACGTTGAATGCCAGACGTATTTTCGAAGGCCCAAGGCGCCGACGTGAACTTTTCATCAAAAGTTCACTGAAATACTATTTGCAGCAGATAAAGTGAGTTATAAAATCATGCTTGAAGTAGTTTTTGTGATAGTTTGCGGTAACCCCCACGGCGCGGTAAGCAACTGTTACGATTGTACTTTTTTTCAAACAATCGTACTTCGACTGCTAAGTGATTACTCTCATTCTTTAGCATTCAAAGCAGCTAGGAAGAACTACAGCAAAGAATTTGACTAAAAAAGTGGTGACATTGTTCCGATTGCGTTGATTCCCCTTTTCTTTGCCTTGAATGTTTCAACCTGACTAATCGGAATATGGCACTGATAAAATGTATATTTTTCATGACCTAATAAAATTATTCTTGTATGTTCTATATTGCATTAATTTCTTCAAACCATTATAATAACAGTGGTATTGAAAAATTTATCAATATCCATATTTACTATAATTATGAACTTTAATTAGTTGCTGCGTCGCCGGTCAAGCGTGATCCCCATGGCAGTGAACTTGTTAATATTTGTGAAATCTTCTCTCTACTGGTCGCACTTTTAGCGAAGAAAACAAAATTCTTAAAGCAATAACTAGAAATTATTGAACATTTAAGAGATGAAATTCTCATGCGTGTACTCTCGCCTTTTTATCGTAATCGTGTTTATAGACAGACACACAAACTCCTTTATTTTAATATAGAGAATTTGAACTTTAGATGTGTATCATGCTTTACAAAATAATTATAGCTAACAAAATTATATTTTTTTCTAAATATTATTTGGAGTTTGAAAGAAAGCGATTTAACAAGAAATTAGTTTTAAAAGCCGCAGTAGCCCAGTCGGCAAAGGGAGCGATTTCGTAATCAGTGGGTAACAGTATTAAATTTCGAGCTGGTCAAAGATCCACTTGATCATTAATGGCGGATAGAGCTCTTCGGTTCGTGGTCTTAGTGTCCTCCAAGTTCTCAAATAATATTCCTGGAGGAGGTAGGCCAAGCCTGGAAAGCGGGGGGGGGGTCTTCTGTTCGGTCCTTGATTCTAAGGCAGTGGTGCGCAAACTAGGGGTCGCGTTGCCAGAAGTTTTTTTGGGGTCTCCAAATTTTTATGAAATGCATTATCCCTGCATGCTGCATACCATACAGTGTACATATAAAGAGTGAAGCGCCGTCACTCACTGTTTAATTGCAATTTCATGCTGTCCACTCTTTCTTTGACCGTAATGCTTAACCCCTTAAAGCACGAATTTTTTTCGGAAAAACTGATAAAACCGGAAAAATGATACATTTTATGACTGAAAAAAATATATAGGTATAGAATAAATTATTTTTTGCAATTTTAGATCTGGGGGAGGGGGTGACTACAGTGGAAAAAGAGATAAAAGTTATAAAAAAAAATTGTTACTTAAACAAAATGTAAATAATGTGATTGCATGTTTATTTTGAATTTTGCCCGTGTCAGACACGGGCAAATGCTTTAAGGGGTTAATGTATGTAAAATGTGAAGACGCAAGTTTTTCACTCCGGTAGATAGCGCCCTCTTTGCGGTAATTAGCCAGTTTGAAAGTTGTTTAGTGAGAAAGAGCAATTTATAGATCTAATTAGTGATTATACTCTTCGAAATCAATTTAAGACTCAACCTTGCCAAAAATTTTGGCTATCCGTGGAAAAAACAATATCCCGTTTTATGCAAGAATGCCATCAGAGTGTTAATACAATTTGTATCAACGTATTTATGTGAAACTGGATTTAGCAAACTAGTTTCAATAAAAACTAAATACCGATCGCGTTTAAACCCTGAAGATGATATGCGAATTACAATTAGCAACATACATCCAAACATCGATGAGATAAATAGAAACTTGCAGCTACATACATCTCATTAAAGGGCAATTTACTGATTTTTGTGTTATACAAAAAGTATTAAAATTATAAAGTCTTAAAATTATAAATAAAATTAATATGAGTCAAATATGATGATATTTTTATTCGATGAAATGAAAGAAATGCGCGAAATATATATATCGCATTTGTGAACATTTATCTCTAGGGGTCGCCAAAAATTTTCTCTCTACAAAAGGGGTCGCAGTCGAAAGAAGTTTGCGCACCACTGTTTTAAAGTACGAGGTGTCATTGTTAGGTTAAGTAAGTCTTCAGCCCTCGTGGTTCCTTCTCTCAAAGGGAAGCTGCCCATTCCCCTTAGCCATGGACCAGTCGCGAATTTCGAAATGGTATATTGTACCTGGTGTAGACATTACACTAGGGGGATAAGTAACAACAAAAGAAGTTTTGACTTAAGATTCATTCAACGTTAAGCTGTATCGGGATGTACAGCTTTGGATTCATCCGCCAGCTTTTAAGCAATTACGTTCGGGAGACTCGTAAGGTCCGCTCATCATATAAGGAACGGCAGGATCTCCGAACGGGGGATAGATTAGGTTTGCGTTGCACCCTGGTAAAGCCTCCCCATCGTGTTAGAATATTTAATTCTTTTTTACGACTGTGATCATCGTGGATATGTTATGCAAGCTACAATCCTTTACATTTCGAATTGTTTTGGAATATTAGAATCCTCTTGAATATAGCCAGTATTTATTCCAGAAAATAAAAATGATTTCCAATTCTGTTATGGCTGTGATCCTTCTTCAAGCTACCTCTTGACTCAAGAACATTGAAGGCGTCACACCATAGTCGGTTGGGAGAGTGAAGTTGATGTGCAAATAAACTGGCTGCTGTACAGGCGTTATGCATTTTTTCTTAATTATGTTTTAAATACGTTTCTTGGTGTGTTTTGCTATTAAAAGTGTGGTAAAGCAAATCAATGGGTACCCGAGAACTCCCTGAATTTTGTAAGCTAGAAGAAATGGCTTATAAAATCATTTGTTTTCTTCATTTCATTTAACTTTTGTTGAGAATATTTTTAAGGTAATCTAAGAAAATAGGTAATCAAAGATTTATAAAATTACTATACGATGTATAGTTTAAATATAAATATTCTTTTTAAAGTTAACCTATTTCATTGTTACTCAGTATTCAGTATAAATATAAAACCATTACGTCTTGCAATGTGGTGACATAGAGAGAGAAGTTTGAGTAGCATTATTCTAACAGTTTTACAGAATTTTTCAAAAAATAGCGTATGAACTATATATTTTCGTTTTTGAATAAAAAATCATTTCATAATTTCTAAAAAATACTCCAAACACACTTGTGACTCCTTTGCTTTTTTTCTAATAAATTAAACTGCGTAATCAAGGATTCTACAGAGTTTTTTCAAAGTTATAATCAAAATTTATTCTATTAATTATAATTGTAAAGAGTACCTCTAAATACTTTGTTATCATTTAACAGAGTATTTTTATTTCCCCGCAAATTTCTCCAGTTTACCTCGTAGAAATTAAGCATTGCGATATGCAGAGAGTCAAAGCCGTAATGTAGGTTTCAGTAGCGCAGCCAAAATTTCTGTCTAGTATCCAAATTGTACTTTCAGTTGAGAACTCTCCAACTTGAGAGGTCACGTGGTTTAACAGCTTTTGTATGCAAAGCTAGAATTAAGTTGTGTAGGTCTGAGATTCATCTCTTATACAAAAAGCGGCGTTACACTTGAGGCCACTTTTGTAAATTTGTACTCCAAGTTCTTTTCTACCTCTTTCCGAAATTAGTAAAACGCTGGATTAAATCATGATTGACACCGCAGATAAAATAATGATTGGCTTGCTGTTCTTCAAAAGGCACCGCACCCTGTACTCTTCCGAATACATTTATTTTACACACTGAATAAAAAATAAAAAATAAAAATAAAAAACCTTTCTCACTCTCTTTTTTAAAAGAGGAAGGGGGAGATACGGCGAATCTGAAGTTTTATGCTATACACCTGTCTTAACGTCTTATTGGTGACAGATTTAAATCAGAATGAAACTCTGCAAATTAAAAATCAGCTGTTTAACATGGGGTTAAAAACTGTACCACAGCATTTTTTTCTGTAATTTATAGTAAAATAGGAATTAAACTATTGTGTTAGATCCCTTTTGTATTTGATTTATTAATCAAATTAATAGCATATAATTTGTATTTTTCCTACACCAAGAAATAAATTATTAATAGTATATTAGTATTTTTCCTTAGTACTAAAAATAAATCAATATACAGGATCATAAAACATATAGTAATGGCTAATATTTCGAGCAGAATAAAAAAAAATGTAGCACGTTTTATTTGTATAATATTTTCAGTTTGTTAAGTTATATGTCCTGTAATTCAATATACAGAGGGCATAAAAAAATGTTTTTTTTTTTTCAGATCCTTATTAGGATTCTAATCTGGCTATTCCCCAATGAAGTTATTTTACATGAAACTCTTACAGTGAACAACTATTGATGACAATACAAATAATATTCGATGGAAAGTTTCCGGCCTGACCTAGAGGTGGCGTTCTGAACATTACTTTGACAAAGGCACTTTAAAGAACTGCCTTTTTTAATACTTCTGTCATATTTCAAAATATTTGTGTTTGGTTGGTTTTACACTGTGCTGTTTTAAAATTTTCTTCTTTTGTGTTTAATAGAGTATAGAGAAAACTTCAGTGCGAGCTGTGATAAAATATTTTTTTCAAAAGGCTTATTTCTATCGAATATTAAAACTAAGTTAGATGCTATTCTGGGGTAATCTGCTTTGTTTACAGCTATTAAAACATAGATTGCGTATTTTAAACGTAGTCGTATAAGCAACTCTGAATGCGGAGTGCTCTGGAGGAGCAAAATCAAGCCACTACAGAAGAAATCGTTATAAAAATTTACATAAATATTATAAATGATCGCTGATTGAAATTGACAGAAATTGCTGAGTCTATTGGTATATCCAAAGAACGAACACAACATATTTTAACCAATATTTTGGGTATTACAAAGTAGTTAGAAGGATGGCTGTCGTTTTTCTGATTTTGGATCAAAAACCACAGCCCATGGCAATTTCGGAAAAATGTTTGGAGCTATATAACTCAAACCTAACTGATTTTTTACAGCGTTTCGTAATTGTGCATGAGATACAGATTCATCGCTATACTCAGACCAAGTACCAATCAAAACAGTGGACAGCAAAGGACAAACAGGCACCAAAAAATGCAAAAAGTTATCCATCAGCTTGAAAGCTTATAACAACAGTTTTTTGGGATGCTAAGGGAATTTTATTTTTGGATTATTTTGAAAATCGCAGAACCACCAATTCTGAATATTATGAAATTTTTTTTAGATAAGTTGCTTTGTAAAATCAAAGACAAAATACTTGGTCAAGAACAAAGTTTTGTGTCACCAGGATAATGCTCCCATACAAAAGACTGTTATTGTGATAAAAAAAAAAAAAAACTCTATGGACTGAAATTTGAAATTCTACCCCATGCAACCTAATCTTCTGATATGACCCCCTCTTACTACAACCTCTTCACCATCCTGCAAAAAATTCTGGCTGGAAGGAACTTTTTATCTGGCACCGATGTCCTCTCATCGACGAATGCCTACTTTGAGGCCGTAGACGAAAGTTCTTACAAGAGAAGATCAAAGTATTGCAGTACCTCTGGAACAAGTGTATATCTTTGTAAGGGGACTATGTTGAAAAATATAATTAGCTTCAAACAGATTTTTTTCCTTATTAGGCAGGAAACTTTTCATCCCACCCTCGTATGTTTTTCTGACAGATAGCCCCAGTATGACTACAGAACTGTCCTTTTACTTAATAAAAATTACTAACTAAAACTGAACTTTTTAATAAAAATATAGCCTGTCTCTTTTGAAAAGAAATGTGAACACTACCATGCTGACATGGTAATCAGTTATTCCCTTATTTTATTTTGTATTCTAGCAGTACATCAGAAAGAGGTGAAGTCCTGAACTATTTGGGGGATAGCTTAATCCAACACCTCTTAGAGAGAGAGGACGTTGCTTGAGCCCCCAGGTATAGTTGCTTGAGCCAGCAACTATAATAGGTACTACAGAGGCTGGTATAGCAGCAATCAGTTGTGTTCAGGACTAGCTCTAAGAGTTTTGCAGCTCGGATAAAACTGTTAAGCGCTGCCCTCATCTACACAATGAAAATTACTATTAAAAAACGAAATAAATTGTTGATAGATAGAAATTTAATTTTGAGAAATTCAACTCTCCATTTGCCGCACTAATTGGCAGAAAAGGCAAATCTTCTAAATCAATAACAAGATTTGGTACAAAATCTAGAGAGGAAATTAGTTCTAAAATTTCAATTAGTGATTTTCTTTTTTGTTTATTAAGGCCAAAAGTGATACACTGTCATTTGCCAGATTAAGCGATTTTATATCCGCTACTTCTCTATCGGTCGACATTACTTCCAAATCTTTAGCATGTTTAATTAATAGATTTTTAGGGGCCTAGTTTAAATCCTAAAGGTTGTACAAATTGAAAATAATTGCCGTGGGTACTCATTAAATGAAATATCTGTTACAAGGTATTAACCGATTCTTCTGTTGTAAAAAAAATTAAATACATGAACTAGTTGGCATTTAAATTGAATTAATAATAAAGTAATATAATATAATAATACTGTTGCAGGCCTTTAAGCTATAAAGAAGTAGATTTTTCAGAATATTTTGCTACAAATTATTTCCTAATAATAAAATATTTAAGAAATTTGACCCCAAACACCACTCCTAACATTTGCCGCTAATGTTGTGCTCAATACTTGCATACAAAATTTCATCCACTGGTATAAAATAAGCACTAGCTTTATATAACACACTCGAGATTTTTTATTTTATGTTGCCGGTCTCTCGAGAATTTTGAGATAGGATCTATATCAAATAAAGCCGCGTATAAAAGAAGAAACTGGAGATAAGGAAAGGTGAAATGGGAAAAATTTAAGATTTTGAAAGAGCAGAAGTAAAATTTAAATAAGTATTGTCCTTCAAAGTTGAATTTAGAAAATTGTGGACTATAGGCACACGTCTAATGCTTCTCCCTTTCATAATCGAAACCATAATCGAATACAAAAATTAACGGCATGAAACTGACTTGATCTCAGACTCAGTGTTATATCATTCAACTAGTGTATGAATTACTAGATGTTGTGTACCCAATGTGGAGAAAAAGACACCCTTGGCCTGGCAAAAACCTGTCTTTTTTCAGTTACTGTAATTATCCTCCACACAAAATCCTCTTTGAAATATATCTGTTATCTTTTATAAACGAAACAACGTGAATTAAAAAAAGACAAATAGTATGCAATGGTGAGAAATGATTAATAAATATAAATTAAACATTGATTTTCTTAAGCAATTTTGCGAGCTCTGAACTTTCACATCAACAAAAATGGGTTTGGTTTGGTTTGGACGTTACTCTTTGCAACATGAGGGGTAATGAGACCGGGACCTACTGCTTAAAGCCGATTCCGAATGGCTACGAACATCCATGCCACAGTGGGATTCGAACCCACGAACGCCGGTATGATATGGCCGAATGGTTAGGCCAGCACCCTAACCATTAGGCCATTGTTCGGCTCAACAAAGATGGGAATTGTAATTGCATCGAATTGCAATCAATCAAGTTACCATCAGACAAATTTTATAAGTGATATTTGATTCCTCTAACAGATTCAGATTTTCAGAGGCTTATTCAACCATTGACCTCTAGTTATACCCTCCAATGTTGTTTACATGCGGCAATACAGGTCAACTACACGCTTGAAAACTGTTTTGGAAAGTGTTGATAAATTTAGAAAAAATAAAGAAAGTGTCATATTCAGGGTAAAGTAAAATTGACTTTGAGATTTAAAAAAAAAAAAAAAAAAAAAAACTGTTCCCTTAAAAAAAAAATAAAAAGAAAACCATCATTTTGGGAGATCGCCAGGTATAGACATGCTAGGCCTAATGGTAAATCAGACCCTATCTTCCTTTGCTATTTATTTTCCTTTTTTGGTATGAACCAGTTACTTGGTTACCATTTCAGACGAACCGTTAAAGAGATAAATAATTTGCCTCTTGAGTGTGTAGAAAATATGAATCCCAACATCCTCTATTTTATCAGTTCAGAAGAAACTTCCGCTGACACTCAGCTATCTATATTCTTAGAAGAAAATCCGTTTTCGCAGTCCAAGTCATATCACAAACAAATTGATAACGCATTACTGATCCTGATCGCATACTTGATCTGATCTTAAATCGTTATTGCTATTGCTTAGTCATGCATCTCATCATTAACAGTTACGTTTTCTGTTTTCTTTCACAAAGTAATTTTTAATCACTAGAAGCATTTTAAATAATGTTCTCTAAAGGGGGGTAAACACTCGGTTTATAATTAAAAATCATTTTTATAACACTGGAAAAAAATTAATACAAATCGGGAAATTTGTTGCAAATAGCATAAATATTTGTTTTATTATTTAATTAAGTGCTACAAATGTATCACTTTCAAGCACGAATGTTGGTTGTTTGTTTGGTTGGATGGTTGGGAGCACTACGGTCTAATTTTTTTTCTACATGAGGGCTAATGTTATAGGACCTACTGCTTAAAGGTGATTCCGAACAACTATGAACAACCAAGCCCTCAGTGGAATTCGAACCCACAAACTATATTATATTAAATAAAGTAATACATTTTCAAAAATCACACAAAATATATACCATTCTATTTCTATATATTCTTTGTATTCTATCTGACATAAAAAAACTAATTTGTTTATGTCAACTAGAAATTAATTATCTTTTTAATTCTTTAAAACCTTAACTATATTAATGCAGACAATAATTTTTGTATAAAAGAATTTTTTGTAAAGGATTTTTTAATGTTAATTTTTTAAAAAGTCTTTTTAACGGTTTAAAATCTTAGATAGCTTAGATTTTGATATAAAATTTGTTTTCTAATAAACATGTTTTAAAATTTATAATGCGGGTAAGTGAATTTAATTTCTTTTCATTTCGGTATACTTTTTAATGTTTTATTAAAAATATATTTCTTTAGAAGATGAAACTAAATAACTGTTTAAAAGTCAGATCATAAGACGTTTGAAAAATTTTGAAAATCTTTTTATTTTTTGTTGAATTGATTAAAAGCTGTTATAATGAATATTTTGAGTTTGGAATGGTACTGTGTCCCCTTGAAATGAATGACACCCCCTTTATCCTTCTGATATAAATTTGTTGCGTTAATACGTTAACGAGTAAATAACTTAAAATTAAGGTCAAATTCACTATACGTGTGTGTCTGCAACGCATATCTAATTGAAGGAAGCAACGGCAAAATCCCGCACTGTTGGAGGTGCTTCTTCGAGACACATACTGTGTGTACATTTTTATCGTGCGAGAACATCGACCACCCTATGAGATTTATGGTGTATTCGGAGTTCCACAAATTCTGCCAATCCGCTGCTCTATTTTCCAGGAACGGGTGTGGGTGGAAGCAACAGCCATTTGCCTTTCTTGTGAAATTCAGTTCCATTTTCAAAATACCATCACCTTTTTCTTTCTCAAAAGGCAGAAATATTCCTCTAACCACGAAAACTATGGATGCGTGATGAATCACGATATTTCAGCTGATTCGCATCATCAAATCACTTCTTTCCTGTGAAATACAGACATTATATCCGTATTCTCTTCCGCACCACATTTCCCCTTTTAACAACGATTTTTGATAACTAGAAAAAGAAGGAAGCTGACGCAGATGTTAAAATGACGCTATTTCACGAGAAACAATTTTTAAAATACATGCTGATCGATATCCGCAAGTATAATTGTTATATCTAGCATACACACAAAAACACTATATATATATATATATATATATATATATATATATATATATATATATATATATATATATAGGGTTCGGTGTCTAGGGGTGTCGTTACAAATTCGATGACAGACTAAATTAACAATAACAAACATTTAAGCACAAAAACAAATAGTTAAACAACGCTGAAGACGCGGTAAAGACAAGACTTCCTACTCGAAGTTTAACATAAGCCCCGTTTACATGTGCCAGTCATGTACCCTTCATTTTACCCGGGTAAAGGGATTTTGCTTGGACGGTCGGAGAAACCCGTTTACATGGTCAATTATTTCTACCCTCCATTTCGCCGGGATCGTCGCTAGAAGTCACGTGATCATACGGGACGGCAATCATCTGTAAGCGCAAAGGATGATGGGAAAGGAGAGTAAACTCTGCTATTACCCGGGTAGGAAGGTGGGTTCTTTCTACCCCTCAATTTTTTCCCTAGCTAGGGATAATTCTTGAAAGGGGAGTACAATTCGCGTATCTACCCTGCATTCTACGCTGCTTTTGGCACATGTAAACGGGGCTATAGGCAACACACGCTACTCGGTGTTTAATAAATTAAAGGAGCTCTAGTGCCACGGGTCCTTGACTCTACCTGGTCCGTGACCTTCGAGAAGCCTGTGATCTTCAAAGGTCACGCCTGGTCACTCCTCCTTGACTCCGACTCGAATCGGTACCGTCGAGAGAGTCTCTCGAAGGTACCGCTCGAATGTCCCTCTGTCGTTCCTTCCTTACCCTACTCAGTGATGAGGGCACGACCTTACGAGGATACGCTGCACTAAATCCTACACCTACACACACACACACACACACACACACACACACACATATATATATATATATATATATACATATACATATACATATATATACATATGTATATATATATATGTACATGTATATATATATACACATATACATATATATATATACATATGTATATATATATGTACATGTATATATATATACACACATATACATATATATATATATATATATATATATATATATATATATATATATATATATATATATATATATATATATATATATATATATATATATATATATATATATATATATATATATACATACATATGTACTGAGTCAGTGAATGAATGTGGGTGGTTAAAAAATGTAAGGCCTATATTTTCATAAAATCTACAAATTTATATCTTGAAAAATAAACTAAATTCATTCTAAGCAAAGAAAAACCTAATATAATACATACGTTGATTCATCAACGGCCCGCCAGATCTTAGCAGAACATCACATTCTATTAGCAGATTAGATGGAGTTTGCGTCTTTAACCAACCAATAGCTTAACTGCCAGTCACACTAATTTGAACAATTCATTACAAGGTATCAATTTTAAAAAAGTTTTGGCTTTGCTCCGGATTTTCTCAGATATGTATATTATCTTTCTAAAACATATTTAAACTGATAAAAGCTTAAAGAATAGGATTCAGGGCTGTTACTGGTGGGTATGCAGCGAATTCCCTGCACTTAAGGGCCAGTAAACTTTAGGGAGCCAAATCCGGTTCGTATTCAGTGAACTGGATGTCAACTGTGAATAGACATACATTAAATTAAATATATTATCCAGTGATATTACATTAAATACATTATCCAGTGATTTTTTTTTTTTTTTTTTTTTTTTTTTGTCCAATATACCAACACTCAGAAGATAGTTCACAAATATCAGCTAAAAATGATACGGTAAACTGGGGATAACGTTCGTGTAACCAATAGGAATGGGATCTGCTCTGCCTCGCACTGAATCTGTACTGACTTCAAGTGAGAAGCGGATCTATATTATACGTTTTGAGTCACGTGTAATACATTTTGGAAAACACTTGTTCTACAGTTTTCTTGGTGTTAGTTTGGCATGAAAATATTTTGTTGTCAAACTGGAGATAACTGGTGTCGTGCCTCGCGCGTCCCCGGCTGCACTTTCTGATGTCTGCACGCCTCGTTTCTATACCTGCTCGCCTATTGTTACTGGAGCAGGTATCTTGGGTTCGATTAAAGTTTATATTGCCGACAATTAAGCACTGCAGCGACAAAATTCTTGAGTAATACATTAATTATTAAGAAGTTTTGTTAAAACATATGTACACTCCAAATCATACTCAAAAACAAGGGCTGAAATAAGACCGAGGAAAAAAACAAATGGTGCCGAGCGGAAAGCACCCCTCTCGGTCTCAGCTCTTTCCAGCAGAATGTTCGTTCTGCCTTGTTCCGAGCGGGCATCTCCAACACCTCCTAAAGAGTGGTGTTGGCATCTCCCCACTCCTCTTCGCGCGGGCGGGGGTGGCATCCCTCCTGTTGAACCTCCCTGGAACAGGGCTTGCCCACCCTCTCTCGGGGTGTCCGTCTTCGGCCGCCGAAAAAAAATGGGCCCATGTAACACCAACTAGAGTCTTGAGTCTAGTATTACAACTGGCCTCGTGCGTTAGTTTCTCTGTCAAGTTAGTGAACTTGACAGCCCCAAACTGTAATCTTTGGCATGATAATGCGTTTAAAATCACACAATTTATTACAATATGTTTCACAGCCCCTTCCCTCCCGAAAAACAAAAACACAGTAATAAAGTTACGCAAAAAATATTTCAATCACCTAAAATATTAATTTGGGGGTCTCAAAATTTTTAAATCTCAAATATCCCCACTATTTTTTTTTTTTAGTTAGTTTTACTCCCTTGTACAGAGTAAAGGAAGTATTGTATTCAAGACAAATATCAGTGCTCAGATTTCAACAGAAATATTTATTTTGACCCTGCCTGACTGAATTTTCACCAGTTTTATTATTACGTCTGTAGGTACGTATAAGAAAGCTTTATTTTTGAAATGTAATATATCCATTTTGACCATCCAGGAACTAGCTGTGAATAGTTAATGACTGGCGTGTGTTACTTTGTACATACGTACGCAACTGAAAAACAATTAGGTATAGAAGGTCGATATTTTGTATTTAGGATTGTTGTAAGATCTAGTTGTGCATCTCCCATTTTGAGTGCAATCCTTACTCTAAATTTCAACGCTTTGGGCTACAACTCATATATGATTAGTTATAAAATTTGAAAACTTCCATTTAAGAGTGTTATATAATATCTTGTTTTGCTCACCCATATTTGACTGCACTTTATATAGAGCAAAATTTATATAAAATATGTTAATGCTGTAAGGAATAATTCAACACCAGTTAGCTGTAAAATGTTGAAATTTGTATTTAGGACTATCGTAGCATCTAGTTGAGCACTTCCTCTTTTGACTGCAATCTACACTCTATATAACGAAAATTTTTAATATAACAATACTATTACTGTGGGGCATGGCTCAAAAACGTTAAGCCTTAAAATGTTAAAATTTTGTATTAGGACAATTATAACTTGTGCACCACAATTTTTTTATTGCAGTCTCCACTCTGTATATATGTATATATATACATTTTCTATATCTATCTATCTATTTCTCTCTATATATAATCTCAACGGCTAGCTGTATCTACAACAATGTAACTCAAAATAGCGATGTATTCAAACGTAGTAATAATAATGCTATTTAAAAGGTAGAAACTACCTTAATAGTCTATTTTTAGAAAACAATGCTATACATTCACTAATTTTAAAATATCCTGATAATAAAATAAAAATCTATTATTTTCAGAGAATAATTTTGAATTTTTATTATTCATTACTTCCTAGTTCGGATTGAAGGAGGAAGTATTGTAATAGCGAAAAATTTCGATTTAGAAAGAAATATCTTTGAACAAAAGGTGTCAGTATAACGAGTGTTAACATTACAGTGTTTTCCAGATGGCAGTACTTAAGCTCTACTCAGGCAACATGAATACCATAAAAAACGAAATCGACTTCAAATCTTGAAGAAGATACGCCAACTATAATTGTGATGACTCATTATACAAAATACCCCTTCCATCCTTAAAAAAGAGAGTGAGAGAGAGAAAAAGTAATAGAGAGACAAAAAAGTCATGTTGTTCACAGGATACTTTTCATATAATAATCTGCAAATATTTGTGCACCTTTTGTTACGTTTTTGCTACACCTAAAATTGAACGACACTTAATGGAGAATTAAATTATTGGCACATCTATCATGTGCACACACCTTTCATTTCATTCAAGTGGACCATAGTGTGGAGGGGCCTTTCAAGCCATTACCACCGTCTGGAGGAAATAAGGCTTATCGAGGTCGACGATGGCAGATGATAAAATGGACTTGGCGGACGATGGCTTCGGAAGCGGTTTTTCTCCAAAGGTTAAGGCGCCTCCACACTATGGTCCACTGCTAGCCATTACCACCGTCTGGAGGGGGTATGGCTCATCGTGGTCGATGGTGGTAGGCGATAAAATAGCCTTGGCGAACAATAGCTTCGGGGGAGATTTTTCTCCAAAGGTCAAAGGTAGCCAGATGCGCAACTAAAGTGTGCAGTAGACCCTATGGACGAATCCACGCGCTCGTCTCATTTAATGGCCCAGCGTGTGGATGCAACCCGTGAACCATCATTCATGGTCATCATCAGGAAGTGGTGAACAATTGGCCATAGTGTGGAGGCTACATTAAAGGCAGCAAAGTGATAAACTACAGTGCGCAGTAGACTCTATAGTCGAATCCACGCGCTCGGCTCATTTAGTAGCCCACTGTGTGAATGCAACCCGTAAACATCGTTCAAGGTCACCATCAGGAAGTGGTGAGCAATTGGCCATAGTGTGGTCGCTGCTTAAAAGTTTAAAATAAGAACTCGTCTGAATATTCCTTGTTTCTGATTTTGGTGTACATTGTTCAGTTAGCTTTCGTAACTTGAAAAATTTGTTTGTTTAAAATTAGGATTACTACTGGAAAAGGAGCTGTTCAAATAAACGCGTTCGTCCAAGAATTTCTGCCTTAATTGGCTCGCATACTTGCTACGTTACAGTATACTGTAACTTTTTTTGAGACTGCGTAAGCCGTTAAATTTTGGTGAAAGATTTGACACTTTTGTTCATAACGCATCTTTTGGCTCGAACGGTGTTTGAATTTAATAAGCTTTAAAACTGAAAAAATCGATTCACGTAAGTATGTACTGAGCAATACAATATTACAATAATATTACAATTAATATTACTTTAAATTTATATGCCTAAATCAAATTTTGGCGACCCACACATTTTGTTTAAAGACCCTATTTGGGATTATGACTATAAGTCAGGTCCGTAACTAGGGCGTGGCAAAGGTGGCATTTGCCACGGGCGCATCAGGTCATAGGGGCTCCGCACCGTAAGGAAAATGGGGTCCGAATGAAGATGATTCGCCCCAAGTAGAAATAAGGAAAAGTTAAAAATATTTCTTTTTAATTATAGAATCAGATTTTATTTTTAAAATCCAATGTGTTTAAAAATTACTGTTTTATGAATTTTCTTATGCTTTAAAATGCTCCTAGAGACTAAATTTGTTATAGATTCTAACAAAATGTTTACCAAACACTCTTAATATGTATTTATATAAATCCGGGTATTTGTTTTAAATTTTGAAATTATGAAAGTTATTAAAACTTAATTTAAATTTAGAAAATCATCAATTTTTATGAAAATTCAACGTACAAATTAAAAAATATTCCCCTTAAATAAACTACTCAGTTTATCAGCAAAATAATACCCCTAGAGTGTTCGAAAATATTTTTAAGTATTAATAAAATAAATATAGAAGAAAAAATTAAAAATTAATATACTAGGAACATTTTAAGAATTAACAAAATATTTTGAGTTTATTCTAAATATATGATATAGAAAAAAAATTATATATTTTCTCACTATATTGGGTGGTAGAGGCGCAGATCAGTTTTTTTGCCACGGGCGCTAAAGTACCTAGTTACAGCCCTGATATAAGTACTATTCTAAATTACATAACTACCTTACGATTTTTACTACAATTGTTGATGTAAAAATTTTCAAAAGCTTAAGGAACCCAAAAAGGAATTAGGTTTTATTAACCTGAAAAAAAGGATAAACGCGAAGTATGGCATGCATGTCAGCGTAGAGCAATGGCCAGTTTGGTTTGGTTTGGAGCGCTACGGTCTACTGTTTTGCACACGAGGGCTAAAGAGACCGGGACCTACAGTTTAAAGCCGATTCCGAACGGCTACAAACATCCATGCCAGCAGCGGGATTCGAACCCGCGAACTCTGGTTCCGAAGAGCAATGGCCAGAGACGATGGGGAAGGATATTGGAAGTTATAACCTCTCCCTCCACCCATAAGGTTTGGTTTGGTTTTGGAGTGATACGGTCTACTTTTTGCAACACGAGGGCTAATGAGATCGGGACCTACTGCTTAAAGCCGATTCCGAACGGCTACGAATATCCATGCCATAGTGGGACTCGAACCCGCGAACTCCGGTTCCGAAGGCCAGCACCCAAACCATTCGGCCCCTCCGCCCGTAAGAATTGCTTACATATAAAATATGCGTAAGAATTTATAAATCAATTGAATTGGAAAACGCCAAGCCACCCACGGAAAATTTTTTGCTTTAATCCTGAAAGAGTAAATAAAAAATTACTTTATGAAAGCGACCGCAGAATAACATACTGTTGACATCATAAAGAGTATTTACTTTATGGGAAGCGATAATTTATATCAGATAAACTTTTTCACTCTCATGGTGCCATCTGTTATCAATAAAGAAACTTATAAATAATTTACTAGTAATAGTTTTTGAAATACGAGGGGGAAAAAAAAAAAGAGTATTAGGAAAGTTGCAAACCGTAACTAATCAGATGCTATATTCCCCATACACTCTTCCCTATAAAATATAATATTTCAATAAAGATAAAATTTTTAGGAAACGAGGAAAATGATGCAAAAATGCTAAAAGACGTATTCTCCAAAATTGAAATTTTTTACAATCTAGAAAACTAAATTTAACTGCAAATGCATTCTTGAATCTTAACAAAGGCATAGTGGACGAGGAGAAACAGGATTATAAACCATATAAGGGATTATTATATACTAGTATTATATATGCAAGTGTTGTTGTAATGGTGTTGAGATAGGAGTGGGGAAAAAAAAAAAAAAAAAAAACTGGGATAATTTCTCGTTAAGCCCCTGATTTTAGTATTAATAAATTATTACAATACACCCAGTATTCTTTTTAAATTATAGCTAGCAGAAAATCATAATAAAAATTGTTATTTTTAACTATTTTAAATATGAAGATTATATTATTTTTATTATTTATGACTATTGACTGTTGCAACTGCAATAGGTTGAACATTTTTTTTTTCACTTTAGAAAATAATTTTCAGCATTAACTTTTATAGTAAAAAATACACATTTTAATGCCTTTTTAATATTAATTCAAAGGTAGGGTGTAACGATCTGTTACATGACCCGAACGAAATAAGAACGGAAGGTGACCTTTCGCAGCGGAGAATTATTGTTAGCGGTAGGTAGAAACGCGTGGTCCTAACAAAGCCTTTTGTGTACTAGATTTCGTCAACAAAACAGAGACAGTGGCTTAAGTGGAAGTAAATTAAAAACTGTCAGTAAGCCGAAGCCAGTGCGTCTACGTCTTTATGATGTCTATTGCCGTCAAGAGACACTGATAATAATTATAAATCGAGTGACGGTGGGATCCACTATTCCCCACATATATACCAAGTTAACGGTGCTGCTAATGTACTCAGGATGGTTGGTCGGTTAACTTAAAGAACTTCTGCCACATCTGGATGATCCAGGCGGTCGTTTGACTGCAAAATTGCGTCACCCAGGATCTGGATGTATCCTGAAAGAATCACGCGAGGGGCAACCGGGACCCCTATATAAGAGAATTGGCTGGGCGGACAGAGAGGATTTTTTTTTTTTTTTGTGTGTGTGTGTGTGGAGCTCGAGAAGAGTCCACTGGTCTCTCCGAATTGCCGGAGCTTGCTTTTCTTCAGAGACCGCCAGCGTCTCTGCTTTCTGCTAGGAAGTCGACCTTCGACTACGGGATCTCATTCCCGTTACATTTAATAATTTTTTATTTCGTGCTTTGAAGTACGTCGCTGAAAGTGACACATACTCTCATTTTTGGATTGTGTTGCATCTTTTGATTCTCAACGAGCTCCAGCGAGATACGTACTCTAAGCGTTTCGAGCCTCCGTGTAGAAGTCAACTGTTCGAATCATCAGACCGGTAGATTATAGTGTCAAGAGTCCCGTACCGGTACTAATTAGTGAACTGTTCCTGTGTTCGAGAATTACTAGCTTCACTGCACCTAGGTGTTTTATATTTTTAACGTTTACCTCAGCACGAGATCTCCGAAGTAATTGAATTTACTGAATCCTGTACATAGATGTATATAATTATTTTCATGAATAAATCATTTGATCAAGACTAAATAGATGTTTAGCCTGTATCCTTGACGGCCTCGCCTACCCTTACTCCAGTACGTCACAAGGGATTTCCCAGCATTTAATAAAGTGTTGCCACACCTTTAAACTATGTTATTCGTTGTTAAGACATTTTTAAAAAGGAAAATGAAAGTTTCTACTATACAAGTGAAATATAGATTGAAAAAAAGGATAATCTTTATTTATTTATTTATTTTTTTAAACCTCTTTTTTAATACGGATAAATATTCGTACTAAAATTAAGGAAATATCAAAATATTTTTTCACATGAAAGTGAATGCAACTTAAAATAATCCTGTCTGATCTATCTTTCAAATTAAAACACACACGAAATCGTGTGAAGGGAAATACGTATTATTTCAGATAGTTTAATTCAACAGTATGATCTATGTTTGCAAGATACAATAATTTCAATAACAATGACTATATCTCCGCATTGAAATCCATTTTAGAAACATAATTGTTAGCAAGCAAGTGCATGCTTTTAAATATAAGTTAAACATATTTGCTACTTTGTTTTAAATTCGATATTCCACACAAAAGTATTGAAAAATATCATATCCATACCTGCGAACTTTTAAAAATTGACATAAAACTTTTTTGGTTGAAACATTGGTTGGTTAACTGACTTTTACTGGTACAAGTAATTGTAATTAATAAAAGTTGTGTTTTTCCTAGCTCCAGAAAATTGTAATTAATAAAATTTTTATAGATTCATTATATATAATAAAGCATTACTTAACTTTTTCAATTAAATTTGTTTCTAGAAAAACACAAAATTAACTTATTTCAAACTCAATATCTATCAGATAAGAGCAAAGGGAGATCGTTAAACTAATTATTAATACCAATTTTTATCACACTTATTGGAATTTTAATAAGCAAGATTCATTTGTGTCATCTATTATTTTTAAAAATAATTTACAATTAACTACTGGCATAAATATGCAATCAAAATACAATATCCAGGCAATGCTGTATTCGGTAGTCGATAGAACCATGTCAAATGCATGATTATGCCACAGAAGGATATTAATAAGTCTTTTTATCAGTTATGTAAATTTCTTGTTAAAATTAAAAACATTTTCCAATATTACCCGAATTACTACAGTGAAAAATACCTTATTATTCTTTCAAAAATTTCAATTACATATTAACGGCAAAAGTCTTGGTCTATCCGTAAAATTAAACTAAAAACAGTAAACTCTTACGGATAATCCGTAAAAGTTGGCAGGTTTTCTTGCAAACTCAATAATATATGAATATCATCTATACAGAATAAATGAATATCATATGTACAGAAATATAATTGACTCATAATTAGACAATTAACACAATTATCAAGGTGTTATCAAGGATTTAACACAATTATCAAGGTAGATATTATTGTAAATAGACATATTTTAATAGATTTGACTCACTCATTCCAGCATTAAAAAAATTAAGATTTATATATAGGATTATGTTCAAGCCTATATAGAAAAAGCGCCACCTTGTGTTGTGCTGGCGATGTGCCGCTCTTCTGGGCTTGGTGTTTGCCTCCCCAGGGGAGAAAAGTCAGTGTGAGCGTTGTGGATTCTGAGGCTGCGCGTGTTTTGTGATCGTGGCTCTTGGAATAAATAAATGTTTTTTTTTTACAGTACACCCTAGTTTTGTTTTGTGTATCAGTGAAACTGAGCTATCGTGGACACCGGAGTGACCGGTGTCAGTGATTTTTAATCCAGTGTGCATAAATTCCTCCAGTTTAAGAGAAAAAATAATGCCTATCAGTGGGATACACAGAATTCTTTTATGTCTGTATGTGTGTGTGTAATCTTTGTTAAAAGCTACAAATTTATAGATTTTTTTATTCAATTCATTGGTCTATGGTGGGGATAAGACCCCTAAATCCCCTTCCAAGCATATTTTTTAATAAAATCTATTAAAGAAAATTATTTAATATTGCATGCATAAGCATATATTCTTAAATTGTTAAAATATTAACAAATTTAACACTGAAATTTTAGAACTTTCCATACTACCTCATCTCTAAATAACAGAATAATTTAAACTTAATTTTTATCAAATAAATATATTTATACTTATATTTAGTGACAAAATTTTTAAATTCTTTAAAAAGAAGGAAAATCATTGCTTTAATAGCAATAATCAATTTCTCTCCAAACACTTTTTTTTTTTTTAATTTCCAATGGCTGGGGCCTTTCCAAACATATATTTTAATTGCTTAATTTTATTATAATCTTCCTTTCTACAAGACAAAATTACATTAAAGCCAAAAATATAAGTAAAGCATTTCAAGAACAAGAATTTGTGTTTTGGTTTTATAGAAGAAACCCAGATAATTTTAAGGACTTCAAGTCAAGAGGGATATAAAAATGAGTATTAGCAAACAACATTTTGCAAGGGGTGGGGGAGAAAATTAAATAACTTTTATAATAAATTTAAATAAAATTTAAATATATTTTTAAAATATGGTATGCTTAATACATTTAAAAGGACAAAATTTTACTCTGTGTTTCAATTTTGGCATCTTTAAAATTGATCAAGATTGCTATATTTTCAATCCATATATACACAAAAAGTATATTTGTTCTAAGTACGAATCTAATCTGTGGCATTAAAATCTTTTTATCCACATGGCATGTGATATCATCCCTTAAAGGGTATTGCCCTTCCCAGATGATAGATGGCAGAATAGTATTAATATTTTAGTGATTCTTCAAGATGAATTAATATGTTCTAATGGGACACACACACACACACACACACATATATATATCTGTGTGTGTGTATATTAATAACATCATTTATAAACTAACTTACATTTATAAAATTTTGTAGAAAAAAATGTGTTATGGCAGTGTTACAAGACTTTGAACAAGTGCAAATAACATTACTAAATCACAGAATTTGAAAATATATTGCCAAATTTGGCTTCTTGTAGGTGAAATAAATGTAAAGGAAAATGAATAAAAGAATACATCTTTGTATAAAGATGTCTATTTTTTAGTTTACTTTGTCTAAAATGACCATAGTCCATTAAAATCATCTTTTCTATACAGAGTATGGAAAAACAAAAAATTAGAGGATGTAGTGTGGCTTGCTGCCACCTTACCAAGGCACACAGCATGAAGAATCCTTTATTTATATTTTATATATATATATATATATATATATATATATATATATATATATATATATAAGGAGTCATTTGCTGAATAATTATTCCACAGATAATACAACATAACATTTATCCTGGACAATTAAGGGCAAAGATATTAAAACATTAGACATTATTGATAATTAAATATTCAAATCAACAGGCAAGGCACCTTCTCACACTTAAGACAAATAATCAATTTCTTTTCACTACCTATGTGTGACTTTTATATTAGGAATAAAATAATATTGAATTTGCAACAATTTATTGGCCAAACACCTTAGTGATTCAGTTTATCAAACTGAATTTAGTTTAAAACACTTTTGAAATCTAACTAAAAATTTCAATTAACTGTTGGTAAAACACATTGATCTGTATGAGCTCTTGCATACTGATGGTTTAATTTTTAATAGTATCTGTGTTCAATAGGTTAATAAATATATAATTTTCAATATCTGATTCTTTATACATTAATTTAGTTTATTAAGATTCAAATAAAACTAGGAAAAAATAAAAGAAACACACAACTTCTTGACATTTGCATCTGAGATTTATTTTAATATATATATGTATATTTATTTGAATTTAATTTTTGTTAAGAAGGTATTATTCAAACTCAAGGTTGGAAAAAGATCATGATTAAAAAAAAAAAAAAAAAAAAAAAAAGAAAAAAAAAAATCAGATTTATTTGATTTAAATCAGATATTTTGATTTAAATCGGATTTCTTTGATTTTTTTCTAAATACTAATTTTAATTGTTGTTTTTATGTTTTTTGCAATATACATACAATAGTTTATTATAAGAAGTAACATCTTATCTATCTAGTATATTATACACACTGATTACCTAAAATTAAATATATAAACTTTAATCTAAATACATTCCCTTATTTTGTAATTGGATATTTCAAACTAAATAAAGATGTAAATTTAAAGAAGAAATTAAATATTCTTTTAATGCAAACTATTTATTTAGAAAACAAGTCACTATTCAATAAAATCAATCTATTCAATCACTGTTTCAATAAAAACACTAGCTTCTATACTTTTTCCACTCCTAATTGGTTATGAAGGCTAGAATGAACAATACCAAAAGAAGAAAACTGTCTTTCCATTCCATCAGATGAAACCACGGCTGTTGTTATTTGGTAGACAAACTGGATTTCAAGTTCTGTAATACTCTTTACCTCCCATTACATAAAATAAATTCCACCAGTCATAATCAATTATTCTACTGCCCCTACTACATACTTTCTGACAACAACCCCATAATTCTTGGAAAGCACATGCTATCTATTTACACTTATTTACTTATTGGTATTACTGTGCTGACTGATTTCCAATTCTCCTGTCTTTGGAATATAGGTTTTAAAAGAAGTGAAAAAAAATGATTTAAATCAAGATTTAAATCATGCCAACCTTGTTCAAACTGTTCATGTTTGCACTTAAAAATAAAGCAGTTTAATTGACAGTAAAAAAGTTTTTATTTACACTCTAATTTGAATACTATACCAAACTGTTTGGTTGGTTTTTAATTCTTTTCTTTTTGCTTTTCTTTTTCTTTTGTTTAAGAGGCTGTAAATTGTATTGGCTTCTTTTTTCATTCTAAATTGAAAAGAGAAGACAAATAAATATATTAATAACACACAATCTTCCATAAAAATGAGAATTTGAAACAAATACTTTAATAAAATAATATAAAATTTTACAATAATTTACACAAATAAATAGATCTAGATTACTTAGTATATAAATATAATGTTTAACTGTAGAAAATTTTTAGTAGACAGAATGCATGGAATCATGCAGGAAAAGAGCTGATTAGAAAATAAAATTAAAAAGAAAGAAAAGAAGATATTGAGCTAAAAAATATTAAGAAACAAAGAATGCTTTATGTATAGCCTTTTAATCATTTGATAAATATTTTAGAATGAAAGACATTAAAGTCCTCACCTGGATAAAATATAAACTGCTTTAACAATAAATGTAATAATGTAATACTAATTCGTTTGTAATCTAAACCAAAAAGGATGTTATAGAACATGGTCTTTACAAAGGTGATACAAGAATAAAGCAAACGAAAGTCTTCAAAATATATTAATATTAAAATTAATTTCATCTTTATAAAAAGATAATTCAGCATTATTTTGCAACATTTTACAAGATATTTCACTGTTAGAATAGTATAAAAATCTTTTTAATATTAGAACTGATACTTACTTTTAGAGCTTCTTTTTCTTTCATTTTTTGCTCTATGAGTTCTTTGTAATTTACACACTTTTTCTTTGGGGGCTATTAATATAAAAATATTGAATTATTAAAACTTCCAGTAGAATAAAGTAGAAAAAAAAATCTCAAGGATATTATTTTGTTCGATTCTAAACAAAAATGTATACTTAAAATATTTATATACTGTAGCAGTATAAGCAATATAAGCAAGAATTACAACTTATACAATTTCTAAAATAAACTTTTCAAGTATAAATTCACAGATCTCTGAGAAACTGTGAACTATAATTTTATGAACTTTTCTGAAATGATACTTAGCACATATAAAGGAAAATATTAAGAACAGTGCATATAATCTATAATTTTAGTATGATACAATAAAAATGAAAATAAAAAGTGACAGTTCAGAAAATTTTTTTTTAACTTTACAAATTTAATATAGAAATGTGATCTTCCCTGATGTGTTTTGACACTGAGAATGATATTGTTAACCAGAAGTAGGGGAATTAAGCCCTACTCTTTCAGCAACATCATCTTCAGAGCATTGACATATAGATGAGGCAGATATCTATGTGAAATTGCTTTTACATGGTAGTTCCATAACTTCTCTTTCAAGTTATAAAGAAATATGTCAACAGGTGTTTCAAGAAATGGGTTAACAAGGTTTACTCTATGTAGAACATAATTATCCATTAATAAAAAGTCAGATCTAAATGTCCCTCTGAAAAAATATGTAAGAACATACATCCATTGATCATTGTCTCTCTCCATACCATACTTCATTAACTGCAGGGACAATCATATTCCATAATGTTTGAGGGATAATTCTGTGCTCTTGACTCCTTCTAGATGTAAGCACGTTTCAAATCACCTGTAAAACTAAACCTCAACTCACTAGTAAAGAGAACATGGAACCATTGGTATTCATGACATTTCTGGTGTTCTTTGCACCAATTAAAGTGGTACCTCTTTTTAAGGAAGACAGCAAAACATATACTGTTGGCTTTCTGGCTTTAAAAATATCATTTACTGAGTCTTCTATAAACTGTTTATCATGACACAGAAGTTCCAGTTTTGGCTCCAAGTTCTGATATTTTATTTATTTGAAAATATATTTTAAATTTGTGTGTTTTAATAAATGTCAATTTTTAATCAATGTGAGCTAGTTTTGGCCTGGCCTAAATACTATTAAAAATAATTTAAGCAGTTTAAATGAGCACAACATAAATGTTTGTTTTTTGTAAATGCTTCAAAAACAAATAAAATTAATTTTTATTAAACATAACATACATATTAAGTCAACAGATATAAAATCTCTAAATTTGCTGAAAAAAATAACATAAATAATTAGAATAAATAATAGAAATATTTAGCTGATATTGGATCAAACTTAATTTGTTTAAATTTCCGTTTTCTAATTAATGCAGATAGTTTATCTTTCCAAAAAACTGGATAAAAATGGGTGTTCCTAAATTTTATCTCAAAATTTAAAGAATTATTTAATACCAAATTTAAATTTTTTTATATAAAGAACAGATTGCTTTTAAACAATAATAACTAACCTTAATTTTTTAAAATTTCTAATTATTCATTCTCACAAGAATATATTATAACTGCAGCAGCTTAAAATACTTTATACCTTTGAAAGATCTAATTTCAAAAGTGATTTTAAAGAATTTTTAAAAAAAACTTTTTAATTGTATTAAATTTTTATATGGAAGCTGAGTGGCATTGGGGTAGCTCTTCGCTCTCCCACGACACAGGTCTGAGGTTCGATCCCTGCGCTGGACAAGGTTGACTCAGCCTTTCATCCCTTCAGTAGGTAGATAAACTGAGGATCAAGCATGTTTGAGAAGTAAACACTGGGGGTTCTGCACAGGTTTGGCTTTGCCCAACCCGAAAAAACCTGGGCGAGTTTAAAAAAAAAAAAAAAAAAAAAAAAAAAAAAAACCAAGTTGGTTTTTTCAAAATTGGGTTCTCAAAATCTTTATTTAAAATTCTACATATTTAACTAATAATAAATATACTGAATTAAATCTATAATATATATTACATATTTCATCTTTGACAATGATCCTAGATTTGTTTAATTTGAGGGGGTCTAAACTGCTAGAAAAAACAAAAACTTAAAAACTTTTCAGGGAAAAATAGTTATCTGTATAACAAATACAATAAAATCTAAATTAAACAAAGTTAATAAGAATGTATGATGAAGAAAAAAAAAGAATATGGAAGTATCTTCAAAGCCAACTTTTAGTATAAAATAATCACCATTCAAAACTAGTTTTTTGATGTTAGAAAAATTTTATATTATGAAAAAAATTTATTTTAAGATTTCAGAATTTCCTTTAATTTAGACAAAAATTTCTTCTGCATAATTTAAAATTGATTTTTAAAATTTTCAATTTAAAAAAGTTATTAACATTTTAAATTTATTTCAATCATACAATTAATTATATATCCTGTCCTCTTACATAACAAAAATACCTGAATAGTTTTCAAATCCCCCAAAAAGTATCTAAAACCCTAATTAAAGTATAGTAAAAACCCTGATAAAACTCGAAAAAAGCCCAAAAACCCACTGGGTTGGGTTTTTTTTTTTGAGAAAAAAAAAAAAAAAAAAAAAAAACCCGGGTTTTTGCCAACCCTGGTTCTGTGTAAGGTTGACCACCTAACCAGAACATATGCTTTGCACCCCAGGCCCTTGGTCTCGGAAACGGAGATTGGCACCATAGCCCCTGCTCCCCTAGGAACTGTTGCACCGAGGAGTTTAGTTTAAATGTTTATATGATCTAACTATAAAAGGAACACTATGATTTATAGCTTTTTAATATAATATTTCAAGGAATTATATGTAAAAATACCATAAATTATGTTTGTTAAAATAATACTCAAATCATGATTTTGGTTCATGAGTACATGGGTACATTCAGTTCTCATAAGTTCATTTGTACCTGGAAACTATTTGCATTACAGTAAGGGTTAAAATAAATTTATAAAAAACTTACCTTAGCACCTAATCTAATAGCCATAGCTATTTTCTGATTCAATTGGTCTTCTTTATTAAATCCAGTCAAACCATATTTTATAATTTCATAACGAGCTCTCTTAATGTTAAATATTTTATTGTTTATTGTATTAACAGAAGCATTATTGTTAGTTGCATCAGCAGGCTCAATAACTTTCTCTTTTGGAACCTAAACAGAAAATATATAATTATATTCTTCTTTAGTCAGTATATTATTAAAAAATTTGCATCTAAAAAATGTCAGATGCATGAAAAAATTTGATTAAGAAAAATAAGAATTATTGTCTCTCTTAAATAAATAAATCTTAATTTTGAAAACCTGCATCACTTAATATAAGAAATTCTTTTAAATATGAAATTTCTATTAAAAATATAATATAAAATTTTTTTATAATATAGCCAACTCTTGATAGCTTATTTAAAGTCAGATTTTATGTCAATGTAGAAAAATAAGAATTATTGTCTCTCTTAAATAAATAAATCTTAATTTTGAAAACCTGCATCACTTAATATAAGAAATTCTTTTAAATATGAAATTTCTATTAAAAATATAATATAAAAATTTTTTATAATATAGCCAACTCTTGATAGCTTATTTAAAGTCAGATTTTATGTCAATGTAATAATATAATAAGCCCATTTTTATGATATCTTGAAAATAATTTTCTTGGTTTTGATGACATTAAAATCAAGGGTTAATTGTAGTTTAAGAATAAAATTTCATAAATTTAGCTAGGTATGTAATACCTAAAAAAAAAAAAAAATATAAAAGCAATATGTTTAGTATGTTAAACTTTGGGCAGTTTTAGGCATAGATGAATTTTCAGATGCAAACATTATTATTATCTACTTTCTGCCAGAAATAAGTTTTGTTTTTATACTCATTACCCCTAGAATAGCTTTTTTTTTATTTTTTTTATTTTTTTAATATATATTGCCAATCTGTCATATAATTCCTCAATTATACATGTTAAATATTTAAGTTGTATTCGTTTTCTGAAGATATATAAAAACACCCCATTATAATACATTAAAGACATTTTTGAAACCTTTGTTAGTCATACACCTATACTTGTATTTAGTCACATTATCTCTTTTACATTTTATTAATAAGTCTAATCACACTTGGATACTTTCTTTAAGTTATCAAATTTTGTTACTACAATAACATGTTTAACAGTGAGGAAATAAAAAATATTTTTATTTGCTGCATACCTTTGTTACTGTGATAAATGGGGATAATTGGCATTAAAATAAAATATTTTTTATGAAACACATCTGAATAAATTTACAAAAGATGAAATGGTTACCTATGATGTTCAGCATGACAAGTTCATGCAGTGAATTTCGGTTTGATTCCCCTTTGGTTGTGTTGAACCATCATAGAAAATAATATTGGCCACCAAAATGGTACCCCCAAAATAAAATGACCAACAGAAGTTCTTTCTTTTTTTTTTAATTTAAAATCAAGATATCAATTAGGTATATAGATTATGAGTATCAGTGTATGTTGCCCCATCCTTCCAATAGTTCTAACAAAGTTATTACCTCTTAACTGTTTTACCAATATGGGCTACTAATAGTTGGCTACATTTGGTTTGCCTGTACGCAGTACGAGCATAAATATTTCTCCCTTCTTTTAATTTTTAATTGATTAAAAGAGTCTTCAGTATTAAAATATTTCAATGGAAGGTACAGCTTGTCCATGCCATTGAAAAGCATTCTAAGCAGTTGTTTCTGCAATTACTGGAAGTCTAAAAATATTTTGCATTCTTTGTTTTTGATATTATTGTTATACAATTTTCTAGTTGTGAATTAAAAATGTCGTAATCATGGATGATAATTCTTTACAGTTAGAAATGTTTCTAATAATTTTGATACAAATTACGAACTGTCTTGTAATGTTCTCAGATGATTCAAGTAGTGAACTCTGATCCAGATTTGATTTCTGCTACACATTTTAGAGTAATTGATGCGGAAAACCCACCTTTACTATATCCTCCGTTGAATTTTATCGGTATTCCAGCCGTACATATACCAGTTGACAATACTTCTGTTGAACTGACAGACTTCACTTTATATACTTTGATTGCAAAAAGCCAGCATTTAGGGTCATTTGGGAATGAAAGTGATAAAATTTAAAAAAAAAATGCTTAAATTCATTATTTATCAAAATATTTTATAAAATTCTTTTGATTTCCTTTTATATTAAGTTAGGACTTTAATTATATGTAACAAAAAATATGTTTTTTTTTTCAGAAACATTTTTGGTAAAAAATTTACCAGTTAAGGAGTTAAGTTTAAATACTTTACTATATTTTATAATTGTTGCAAAATTACAATTACGTTTTATAAGCTGATTGCGATTTCACTACTTGGATAAACGACCAATGGACTGCAGATAAAAAGCATGTTGACTTTTTTTTTTTTCTTTTACCTAGAGAAATATACACTTTGGCCTACACGGAAAAGGATAGAGTGACAGTAATGTAAACTTTTGATATATTTTGTTCGTAAAACAATCACTAAAAACCGATAAAATATATAAACATTTTTTAAATAAACTGATATGATGGAATAATAAATTTATAAAATAATCTAAAGGAATAATTTAAGATTTAGTTTACTAAAATGTAAGGAAACAAAGTAGATTCATAAAATAAAACTTACAGTTTTTCTGCCGCAAAATTTAGAATTAAAAATTACAACTTCTGGACTTCTCACAGACGACGACATGCCTGTTTAATTTGTAAACAATAATCTGTTGCCGTTCTACAGCAAAGTATGGAATATTAAGGTTGCCATCTCAGAGGAAATTATCGTGAAAGTTTTTTTTTTTTATTTTGTTACCAAGAAGGTACCATACAAATGTTGACGTTTCCCCATTCTTATAACTGTCTGCTTTTAATTATTTATGTTATATACCATGAAAAAAGAGTTTTAATCAAAGGAATCAGACATAAAAGAGAAAATAGTAATTAACATGGACAGATTAAAAAGGAATTCCTGATTTGGTAAAATTTCCTTCCTGTTTTCATTTGTTAATACAAACAAAAAAAGAATCATTGCTTATTGCCCAACTATCAATACTTTTAGGGCCATATTCACCAAAATTGGGGTATCCAGGATTAAATGACGGATCAGGGAATCCGTAGATCAGCGATTACATGCCTTTAGAGATTTAATTTAATTTTATCACAAAGTTGTAAGTGCCAACAAAGGGTATTCTCCATGATTTATACGTTTTATTTTATCTAAGGATTGCATATTTTCTCTGTTGTATAAAGCATAATTTTGTAAACATTATTAATAAGTTTTATCAGTAAATTTATGCACTAATTTGCTATATTTCATAAAATCTAAACATCTCCCTGAGTATGCTTATTTACCAATGCATTGTTTGTATTTGTTTTTTTTTTTCGTTTTGACTGCGACTGCAAACTGAGACAATCTGTAATGGGATATTTTATTCTGTCAGTCGGAGGTCTAAACTGAACCGTGTTCCTAATTATGAATAATGTAGTGTATATTTACAGTTGCTGTTTTTTCTTATTATTAATTGACGATGTTTTAAAATTAAGTTTTTCATTCGGCGACTAGATGATGTTCATTAGTTTTCTGCTTTCGTGCGGTTACTTCTGCGAAAATGAGTGTTTTCGGTGATTTTCAGAAAGCTTGGGCTCAGCGTTTTCCTGGGTGTGAATTACCCCAAGCATGGGAAGAAGACGTAAGAGCAAATTTAATAAAACATCGTCAGAAACTTGCTGATTTAAATAAGGAATTAGAGAAGGAAGAATTTTACGTTGAGTATTTAGAGCATTTACTTGCACATGTGGAACGGGTAAAGCAAAATCCTCAGAATCCTTTACCAGGTTGTGAAAATATTTCATCTCCAGATTCCGTTACTGAGAAAGAAATATCCAATGTTAATTCAGATAACATAATAAGTGCCAACACAAATGGATCATCGTCTGAAAATTTACAAAATTCTGATTCAGAAAATAAAACATTTAGTGATAATTTGAACGATCACAATAGTTATGTCACAGTTATTGAAGTTGGAGGGTCTGGTGGGGGTTCTGATTCTTCTAATTCAAAATCCCTTGAAAAGGATTCATCGTCTAATTCTACTGGGAAATCTGCTCGTTCAGATGATGATGTAGAGTGTGAGTTTAACTCATTTCAAAAGAAGAAACCCCCAGCACCGCCTAAAAAACCAAGAAAATCAATACCAGTTCAGGCTGTACCTCCAGTTAAGCAAAATTCATGCATTAAGTCTGAAGAGGCACAAAAGAACGAAGAAAAACCTGTCATCGGGGATGTCGTGCAAAGCACTGAAGATTTAAATAGCTCTCTAGTCATTTCAGAAAAAAATGAAGTTATTCTAGATATGGTTAATACTTCTGATAAAAAGTCTGATATCCTCCTTGAATCTGACCAAAAAAATAATGAAGCAAATTTAGTTGAAACCCATTCAGATGATTTAAATAATTATGATGATGAAAATATTTATGATACTGTTGCACCAGATGAAATAGAAACATCTAGTTCTCATACAGTAGTTAGTGAATCATCAAAAGAAGATGCAGAAGGTGATTATGTTGTATTTTCTGAATCATATGATTCATATCAAGAATGCCCCCCAGTTGTTTCATCTCGTTCAAGAATAGCTGAATGTTTACTAAATACTCAGAGAAGTGTTGAAGAAGAAAGTCCTGAATATGCTACATATATGAATATAGATTACTTTCTTCGAAATCAGAAAGGTGCCTTGAATAAAGTAACTCAGTGTGAATCAGTGGGTGCAGATTCTGATGAAGAAGATGCCTTTTTGGCTCGATCATTTTCTGATCATGAAATGGAACCAGAACAGGTTGCAGATTATTCAGAGAAAAAAGGCAGTGGAACTTCAGCACCCAGTGATGATGTTTTTGATATGGATTCTGGTAAGTAAATTATTTATTTAAAAGTACTGAGTATATATATATATATAAAGACATGAATGTACAAGGAGTACTAAGCACTCATATTAAGACTCAGTACTTCTAAATTAGCATTTAATGAATTTCAGATTCCTACTCTATGATTGTTTTAAGTATTTTTAGAGCATGCCATCAAATTTGTTTACATTACAAACATTTAATGATTTATAGTTAATTTTTGTAACCCATCTTTTCCATGTACTTTTAAATGTCCCTTTAAACACCATCTGTTTCAAAGTTTACTATTAGATTTACTTGTATAAATTTCCCTTTGAACAACTGAACTATGAAGGAAATTTTCAGTTTACTATAAGCAGACTTTTCTTTTTTCAAGAGTTTATTGAAAATATTTAAATAACAGTTAAACATGAGTTAAGTAAAAATGTTCTCTGCAGTGAGGTTTGATTGCATCCCTGAAGCAGAATATGCCAAAAACTGCGATGCACATCGTGGAACAACTGACTCTGCTGCAGAACAATTTGCGGAAAAACTTTTTTTCCTATATATATATATATATATATATATATATATATATATATATATATATATCGATGGTTTTCCGTAAGTAGGAAAAGATATAAAATATTGGATTACATTGATTCCTTGTTACAGCAATACCAGGTTTATATTGAGCAAAGTAAGGAACTTTATGTTGGTAATATCAACTACTAAAATATTTTTCTGCTTTGATTATTTATTACTTCCACGTTCAAATATGGATAGCAAAGCTTTAGTTCTCTCCACTTTTTTGGAGCTTATTAAACCTTTTCTATGTGTTTCACCTTCTGAAGAAGAAAATGAATTATTTTTTGAATATCAAATTTTTCTTAACTGGATTTTTGATGCAACTGATCATTCTCAGCAAAATAGAATGTTTTTTTAAATGAAAGATATATTAGTGCAAGCTGTAAATGAATTAAAACCAGAGATCCTTAAATTTATCAATTTCTTCATACACATTATATCTATTCCTATATCAGAAGCTATTTGCAAATCATGGGGAATAACAATCGATAAATTTTTTTCTATAAGCATAATGTAAATGATGGTGATGAAACTAGTATTGGGACAACTGATGAAAGAATGTTTATTTTTTGCAATGGACATCCACCAGGACACAGATCAGTCCGAAAATTATTAAAAACTTCCCTTGCATTAAATTATCAGTCCAATTTTTATCATTGTAGTGAAATCTCAAAACATCTTGCATCAAATGTAAATGATAGGACAGTAAATTCTATGTTAATATCTTGGTTTTAATACAAGTATTTTTCTAAATTTCAGGTAGGACTGTTTTATTAAATATTTTTATTTATATATATTGGTAAAGATGAAAATGAGTCACAATAGGAATAATATTGTGGGAGAGTAAATATATGATAAAATAAATATATCTCCTGCAGAATATTTTTGATTATCTGAAAGCCTGTTGCAGAACATTGAAAAGTATTCTGCTGTGGGGACTGCATCATGTTTTTATAAAATTGTTTACAATAATGAAATAAAAGTGCAAATTGAATAAAATTAAAGAGTTTTATATTAGTTGAAATCTTGTAATTTGCTAGAGTAGTTAAAATAAATTATATTGCTTTTACAGTCATAGCTATATTAGGTAATGAAATATCTTGCACAAGAATTAGGTTATAATATTCAGTATTTAAAGAATAACAAATAAATATTTATATATAATTTACATGTATATATATACACACATGTGCATGCATGCACATATAAAGTATGCAAATTTAATTAATGATAGTTATGTAGCTATTTAAATTCTCCATGCAGAGGGGGTGGATTTATCTTATTAAAATTTCATTTAAATTAAGTAATCAAGTGAATTGAGGGTAAAAGTAACCAAACTTCCTGTAAATATAAGGGAAATAATGAAATATTCATCCAAACATTTCCTAACAGCTTTTTGGGTAGCTGTTCCACAATTTTTTTTAGCCTAACAAGGGAAATACTGTGAGAAAAAAGAGCTGCTGTCATAATGTACACATGCGTACAGTATGTGTATACTGTAGGATAAAAGTTATACATAAAAGTTCTACTGAGGATAGTATTCATTAGATTTTAATTAAATGGCACCATATTTTAAATACAAATAATTTTGATTTAAAATTGTTTTTTAACTTAAAATTTTTTAATAAACTATATGTGACACAAAATTTTAGTGCTTAAAACAGGGTTTCTAAAAATTATATTGATGTCTACATAAGTTTTTAAAATTATGAACTTAAAATGATTAAAACTATAATCTTATTGTTATAACACATAATTAAACTGAAAGTAAAATAAAATATTACCCATAAATAAGTTAATTTTGTGAAAGAAATTCATGTAATTTTAGCTGAAAAACCATTTACTTGTTTATTCCTATGAATCCTATAACTCATGGCGACCAAGTTGTGAGTCTCCTAATGGTTGAGCTGGCCATTGGTAAATTTCCTATCCTTACTATTAACTTCTAGATAATCTTCAGTGTTAGGGTTGCTTTATTATCTATTGCAGGGATGCACAAACTATGGCCCGCGGTCCAAGGGGAGCCTTTTAAATTGGCAGGTAGTTATAAAAAAAATTATAATAAAATTAAAAATTTTTCGATTTTTTTTTTTTTAGAAATTTGTGGTAAAACATTCTTTGTATCAGAGAAAAATAAATTGCAGACATTACAAGCCATTTGAATGATTTAATGTAAGACTATAAAAAGATCAATTTATTTTTCAGCTTGTCAGTAATATAAATGCATTTACACGAAAGTTGAGCTTATTTCATGATCACCTGAAAAGCAAAAATTTTGCACACTTTCAACTGCAAAAAAATGCATGAAAAATTTTCACAAATGAAAATGCAATATAACGACCAGATACAAATTTTACTTAGTGCATTTGATAAGCGATTTTGTGACTTTAAAAATGTCAGACAATTGACTTATTTGCTTTATTTTATGACAATGTAAGTACAGTGCTGAAAGTATTATTTACTTTATTGGCTCTACAGAGCTCAGACTTCTATAAGAATCAATTAGAAGAAACAATACTGGAGTTTTATAAATCCTTACCTCAAGAATTTTAAAGATTAAAAAACAATGCAGCAATGTTCTACCTTTTTTGCAAGCACTTATATTTGTGAGCAAACTTTTTCACTGATGAATCTTAACAAGTCAAAAACTAGATAAAACAGGATTACTGATGAAAATCTTTTATTAGTGCTACAAAATGTGATGAAACCATTTAAAATCAGTAATTTAAAATTCAATTCCAATCTCATTAATGTGAGTAGTTTTTCATGCCAAATTTTCTCTTCACTTATTTACAATTTTGTTGCTTTTAAACTTTGACAAAGAAACAAAATTTTTAGCCTTGTGTTTAGCTATTTGAATGTATCATTAATGTGATTATTTTGCTTTTGTATTAGTTTTAGTGATAGCAATTTTTTTATTTCATAATTTGTGCATAAACAGTAATTGATTAATACATGTAATTCATACCTATCTATTACCTTTAAATAAAAATTGAAATGCACCCTATATTTTTAAGACTACAACGTTGTGCTACTTTGGCCCCCAACATAATACTTTCTAATTTTTTGGCCCTTCATCACAAAAAGTTTTGTGCAAATCTATTGTAAAACAAATTAAGTGGGCAGGTAAGGAGGAGGGCTTGTAAAGGCAGGTGTAAACTTCTATTCAATGAAAGTAACTCATGTCAAAAGGAGGGAGAATGTAGAAAATTTTTGGCAGTTTGGGCTAGAATTATTTAGAAGGTTTTAGAATCACTGAAATCTAAAAAAATAAATGTTATGATATTAATCATTCATTCCGATAGCTTACTATAAAACTGGTATTTTATTTCCTTCTTATAAAATTATTGGTTCTAAGGTTGTATATAAGCTATTGCATATTATTTATGATTGCTTTATTGAGTTATAGATATTTATTTTATTGGTTTCGTTTTGGGTGTGACATTACAGTAAATTTTTTGCTGTATGGATTTATCTAATTGGATGTCCCAGCTTAATATACACATATACTTATGTTATTTATGAACAGGGATAGAGCAGGATTATTTTAATTGTCACCAAGGAATAGCAACCTTCCAAGGGGTTCAGATCTAAGGGGAAAATAACTTGGACTAAAATTGATGCAGTTACATGCATATGCTTTTTATTAGGGTGCAGTATTGTGCCAGTTCATATGCTTAAACAGATATTATTTTTCTTTTATTTGGCTCTAAATGGTGATGAGCAGTAATGCCCATCGATAGGGTTGTCACATTGGAATCTTTGATACTTACTTATTCGTGAATGACTCTTAAGAGTTTATATTAGCTGAGCAATGTTTAGTGGCTGCTATTTGGAAGAATTATTTTAGCCTTACCTCATGTTATAGGATATACAGCAGTAATGGCAGATAAACAGCAGCTGTCATTTTTGACATGGAAGCTTCTTTTTTTAATTTTAGTAAAATGTGATGAAACCATTTGAAAATCTGTTTTATTGGTAATAAAAAAGAGGATGATGGAAATGTAGTTGTCAGCCAAAGTATTTGTTTGTCACTTATAACAATTTGTTAGTATTTTTTTTTAAACTTTGACAAATTAACCCCATAGCTAATGAATTTGCCTTCAACCTACTTGCATGTTAGAAATAGTCTTCTTCTCTTTGATAAGGTATTGCTCTCTTTGCTCTTTAGTAGATTTTCTGACTGTATAAATAAACTCTTTAAATTCTTTGAAAGAGAAAAAAACTGTTACCAGTAAATAATTATTAGATGGCCATGTTTTATGTAGATTGATTAGTTAAATTATTCATTAGAGTGCAGAGCTCAAGTGAGACTTTTTATTATGTTCTTTTTGTATTTTTGGCAAATTCTACAGTGTAGAATGAGACAAAACTTTTATCAACCATGAGTCAGGGCACATAAGCTAGATATTGATACAGATTTGTGTTCATAACCAAATGTAAGACATGTAAAAGTGAATTAGCTTCCAAGATGAATTGTAATAAATTATTTTTAAAGTTGTGTAGAAGATGCTCTAAAAATTTATGGCTATATTACTGGCTGTTACTTTTCCTTAAATTTCTCTACAGTTGCTAATGAAATATTTTTACGTTATGGTTTTAACTACACAAAGTTTTTATTTTTTTAAACTTTTGAAATAGTGTTCCTATTAGCACAGGGATTGAATAGTGACTGAGATTATCTAGCAGCCGATTTATAAAAAAACTGACATAGATCTCACTTCATTATGCCAGTTACTCACACAGCTACTACAGTAAGCTGTTTGTCTTAAAATTACAAAATGACATTGAAAGAGCTTAAAGAATGTGTGTGTTCAGGTGAAATTTTACTACAAGCTTTGCAAAGCTTTTAAAGAGACATTTCAATTGTGTAGTCAAGAATATGGAAGGGATTGTGCATGTGTCAAATACAGTTCTGCATTTAATTTAACTTTCAGAAAAAGACAGAATTGTGATCAGAGATGATCCCAGTGAGATATGAATGTGATGCTTCTTTTTGATTGAAAAGGTCCATCATGAGTTTGTATCACATGGCCAAATGTTAAACAGTTTTACCAGGAAATTTTAGTGTATTTCAAAGGTGCTCTGCACAGGAAAAGACCTGAATTCCAGAAAAATGAGATATACCTGGTATATTATAACAATGCACTTGCTCATGTGTCATTCCTTAAAGTACTCTTTTGAAGATCTGGGTAACGGAGAAATGAGAAGGGAGCTACTTTTAGTATAGTAGTACATGCATTCAAGTTCATGAAACAGGTTTAAACCTCCAAATTCCCCCTTGTGTTTGCCATTGCCCTTTCATTACAAAAGATTTTAGCACTTTAAAAAAACCTTTAAACCTCTGACTAATTCCCTGCAAACCTTTTTTAGTGTTCAATTATTAATTGTTGCATTTTTTTTTTTGCAATATTTGGCATTTGATTTTAGTTTTAAAAAGTCTAACAAAAATATGCTAAATATTTTAATTATCTGATACTTGTATATACTATAATATAAATAATATAATATAAAATATGCAATTTTTAGAGCAATTTTATTTTAATCTTTTTAGAGCTCTTTGTATAAATGTTATTGATGTATAAACATCTTTTTGAAATTTAAGATGTGTTATACATGTCTGGACATTTTTTATTTTTTATTTTGTTTATTAATAAATTTTCATTATTGCTTAAGTTAAAATTGCCCTTCTTATCATAAAATTGCTCTCATGGCTTTAACAAATTTTATGTAAATTTGACCATAAGTCTTGATTAAATGTTATATATTTCATTAATATGCTTTAAAATATAGTTTAATTTATTTCTAAAATTTTAAAACAGTAAGTAGTTTTTAATCTTAATTGCTGAACTATGGCCAAATGGGTAAGGGTGCTGCTTTCTAGTACTGAAATCCATGGTTTTAAATTCCACATCCCACTGCTGACATTAATTTTCGGTTTTAAACAACAGGAAGTAGTTTCAAACAATAGGTCCTGGTTCCATTAACCCTTGAATAGCAAAAAAAGTAGACTCCAAAGCAAACCTACACTTAATTTATATTTTATGACTACTGTACATTTCCATGTAGAATATGTAGCTAATAATTTTATTAAATTTATGCATTTAATACTATGCAACTATGGTGGGGTTCTATAATATTTTAAAAAGTGAAATGCAGGTCTCATTTACTTAATGCATACTCATCCAATGTACATTGGAAAATGTATACAGCTACTTAGAAACTTTTGTCGTAACTGTACCTTTTCTTGCAATTATTTAGGCAAATAGATGTTTAATGATTAAATGAAAGTTTAACAAATATTAGTTTGATTAGTCGAAGAGAATTTAATTTAGCAGACAATATCAACATATTTTCTGTTACTCATAATGTACCAATGATATAGTGGGATTTTCATTAAAGCGTTCTTTTCCCCTTTACTAACACAAAAATTTGGGAAATCTTCTGAATGTTAACTCTTTGTGAATAATTTTAACATTTCTTTGCAAAAATGATTCAATTAAAATAAAAATTTGTACAATTTATGTCCATTTTATTCATAATGGCTTATTTCAAATTAACCACACTTCTTCACTCAATACAAGAGTTAGATCAAACAATACAAGAAAAAATTAGACTGATAAGATGACATTCAATTTCTAGTTACTTAAGTGACTGAATTTTAAATGCTTATTTAAGTTTGTGTTTAGTTTAGAGAGGGGAAATGGCTTACCTATACTTCAATAATGATAGGATCTTTTTTTTTCCTTTCAAGGTTATGTGTGTCTAAAGGGTTAATGTAATGAATAATTGTCTATCAGGTACTTTATCCAATTTTGTTGAAGTGTTAAATGAAATAAAAGCCTGTATCTGTTATAAGTTTTCAAAGTATATATTGTAACCATTTAGTTGACAGCACTAACTTTTTTTCATTATCTATTGAATCCTTTGACTTTTCATGTATATATATATATATATTAAAATATATATATATTAAATAATTAGTTGAAACATTTTCAAAATCAAAGTGATGTGCTCTATATATAAAAAATAATTAACCAGTTAATCTCACATACGTAATTGGTAAATTAGGTGAATTATTAATAATTTAATAATGGACCTAATTTCTAAATATTTGAAATAAAACTAATATGATGAATTACAATAATGTTAAGATTTAAATATGGAATAATTGATGTAACATATTTTATGTTTGGATTTTAGATATAGATTTAGTGCTATGGTACAGTATGTATGTGTTTGTGTTTGGCTTATTAATATTGCTTCTCATATTTTAACTCCCTGATTTTATATTTCCAATCTGCTGAGAATAAATACAGTTAGGGAAACTAACAGCTTTTCTAATGTTACCTTGTGTAACATATCTTGAACATAGTATTGTAGTGTGTGATTTTGCTGTTTTTCGTTCTTTTTCTCATAAGGATTGTACAGTATTGAGATGTGTTTGTTGTATAGATCACATCGTTCAGAAACAATTCTTTTGTTTAATGATGTTTGTGAGTGCTGCTGATAAGGCCCAACATCACTAAACCTTTGTTTTTTAGTTTCATATTCACTGTAATAGTGTTAAATAGGGTAATAATATTTACCCTGTCAAACTATGTTCAAGCTGTTTGGGTACCGGAGTCCGTCAGTTCGAATATCGTTGCTACTATGGATATTTATAACTCATTGGCATTAATATGCAAAAATTGCATTAATATTGAGATTAATAAGAAAAGAAAATGTAGATAAACAGTTTTAATGAGCTTTCGTGTTGCAAAATGTTAACCTTAACGTCCTAAGGGGGGGGGGGGGGACAAAAAAAAAACAAGGGGGGGGGGGGGGGAATGGGGGGGGGGGGGGGGGGGGGGGGGGGGGGGGGGGGGGGGGGGGGGGGGGGGGGGGGGTATATATATGTGGGGGGGGGGGGGGGGGGGGGGGGGGGGGGGGGGGGGGGGGGGGGGGGTGGGGGGGGGGGGGGGGTGGGGGGTGGGGGGGGGGGGGGGGGGGTGGGGGGGGGGGGGGGGGGGGGGGGGGGGGGGGGGTGGGGGGGGGGGTGGGGGGGGGGGGGGGGGGGGGGTTATTAGTGATAAATAATTGAAATACTTTATTTGATTATGTTTATAAAAAATTCATTTCATTGTCAATTCTCAATGGTAGGTAAGGGCTACAAGATATTTTTTGGAGTTTGGTTAATGTGAGTACTAAGGTCAATGTTTTTCATACGCGAGAACTGATTTGGCCTTGACCTATTTTAAGTCAATAACTGAGTAACATCCAAGGTAGATGTGATAGTATGATAGGTATTTAAATTGTCTGAATCCAGAAAACTCATCTTTTCTCTTGTGGACGCTCTGAATACAGGATAAAATCTTGAATTTTTTACAATGTTTAGGTTTCTAGAGCTTTTGTTAGTAATTTAGCTTGTAACATTCTATGGTAGTTATTAGCTTAACACATTGTATGCGGGACACGTACTAGTACATTTTCTGACGATTGATACTTGAGCGCTGGTCACGTACTAGTGCGGGTTAGTGTAACAACATGGTTTGTTTGTGGGTACAAAAATAACGGTATATACAGGAAAACGAAGCCGAATGTTCTTGTCTACTACATAGATTCTGAAAAAAATTAGACAAAACTAGTTTTTACTTTATTAGTTTTGTGATTGCTCTTTTCATTTTTTTATAATGTAAAAATGTTTATATATGACGTAATTCGAAAAAATTAAAACTATATACTATTTCTATTTGATTTTTCAGATTTACGATGCTATTATAAATTTATCCACTAAAAATTATATTTTTTGTTTACAAAAATTTATGGTTGTTATATATATATATATATATATATATATATATATATATATTTATATATATAAATATATATATATATTCATATATATAGGTATACAAATATTTTTTTTTTTTTTATAATTTTTTTTTAAAACTAATTAAAATTTAATGTATTTTTATTTTAAAATTTAATTTTCTAAAAATGTAAATATTTTAATATATTTAAAAACTTTTTTTCTTTTATATATTAAGTATAAAATCTTGAAATTTTTATAATTTTTTAATATATTATACTTTTTATATTATATAATCTATTTATATAAATTTATAAAAATTATTTTATAACTTTAAAATATATTTTTTATACAAAAATATATATAATAAATAAAATGTTTTTCTTTCTACATATTCTGAAAAAAATTAAAAAATATTCTTTTTTTTTGTTATTTTTGTTCTTTAAAATGTTTATATATGATATTAAAAATAATTATATATATATATTTTATTTTTTTTTTATTTATATTTATAAATTTATTATCAATTTATAAATTTTTTTTTTTTTTTTTTTTTATAATATATATATATATATATATATATATATATATATATATATATATATATATACATTTCTATTTATAAATTTCTTTATATATTTCAATATAAAATACGAAAAGTTGGTTAAAAAATTAAATAATTTTCTATCTATTGAGATTTAACGCCCGCTCCCGGTACAATTCCGCTGCGAAATGTACCCGCTGACAATGTGTTAACACTGATATCCCAATGTCTGTATATCACCTCAAAGAGGCAGTATTTGGAGGAAACTTTTAATATTTGTAACTTCGGTGTTTAACTGAGTTTATGATATTGATCTAAGTATTGAAATCTTCAAAAATTAAAGAAGGTCTTGCGCTTAATATATTTTACAAAACGGTATAAATTACTATGCGCAACAATCTCATTTCAGTTCGATGTTATCGTAGACATGATTGGTATCATTAACAATTAAAAATGCAGATCTTAATTACAAATGACGTCGGTGGTGTTGTAATCGTAGTTGATGATATACTGCCAAGACACTTGATTACTTGCAAGTAGTCTGCCTGTGTATGACCTCTACATTCTAAAGTTTGATACGCGAGGCCTACGAATAATTGAGATGTATACATATATATAAGATTATTTTGAATCGAAAAGTCTAAAAGCTGCATCCAAAAATGAGTTTATTCCCATTAACTTAGACTTCAAGGATGTAAGGATAATTAACTGTACATTTGTTGTCTGTATTGTTATATTTTAACTAGCTGCTACACGTTCAGCCTTTGGCCAGGGTAATAAAGGTTTCCAAATGAAAGGTTGCGTTATTTTCAAAATTTATATATAGAACGAATACACAACACCAGTAATTTAAAAAAATTTGAAATAAAAAACAACTTAGTTTCACAAAACAAATAACACATTCTCTTTTATTATATTTTATCATAAACATAAAAAAAAAATCTTTGTTGGTTTATTTTTGCACATAGCTAAAGAAAAAGTAATTACACTTTTTGTGCGAAAAATCAAGGCATCTATAAAAATATAAGATATCAAAGCTTTATCTTGCCGAAGCCGAGATTTGCCTAGATTTGTTTGAGTAAAATAATAATTTCAATTAAAAAAATGAAGAAATTGAGGTTAAAAAGAAATGTACCAGTTAAAATAATTCATCGCGTAAGTCTGGTAAAAAAGCAACAAAATATATGTTAAAGCATATTTTAATGACACCTCGTGAATTAAGTTACTTAAAAGATTTTAATTATTTTTGTACGTAATTAAAAGAAAAGTACGTCAAATGGCGCCAAAATACAATAATGAAACTCAGTGGAAGAGGGGGAAAAAAGCGTTCTATTTCCATCGTGTCCTTGACCTCCGAACAATTTAACCTGCCTAAAACCTTCCCAGTGTTGACCTTTATCACCATGCAAATTATCATCGAGACCGGTCAAGCCATTTCGGAGTTCATAGCAAACATACACACATACGAATGATTATTTATATATAAAGAAAGAAAAAGAGAGCATTAATAGAAGATATACCAGATTTCAGTTTTTAATATTCTAATAGGGTGCGTACGTTGCTTGAAAGTGCATTAACACTCTTTTGTTTTTCCAACTTGGAAAATATTTAATTTTTTTAAAAAATTGTCTGCTGTGAAAGTGTCTTTTTTTTGTTGCTTTTAATAGTATTAATAAAAATGTCAAAAACTTTTTTTTCTGTGATGTCTGTTTATTCCGAATGCAGTATGCATTTTTATTTGATTGTTATTGCAATCTCTATTTTGATGTAATATTAATGGGTAACCAACTTCATAGTATAATTTTTCTGTTGTTGTTGTTGTTATTTTATATTGTCAGTTAACATTATAATATAGAGTCGCGTTAGTTCAGTCGGTAAAAACGTCGATCTGATAACCGGAGGGTAGTGAGATCAAGGCTCGAGTCGGCCAAATATCTGCCCATTCCATTAATGACGGCTGGGGCACGTAAAATAGGTTCGGGGTAGCAACGTCGTCAAGTTCCCAAATGATACTTCTGGAGGTGGCAGGCCGAGCCTTTTACTTGGTCACTACGTCTAAATTAAGAGGACCCATTCTCTTTGGTGTTGCCCTGTCTTATAATGATTGCCGCTTATAGGGTGCTCCTGTAACATTTGCTTTAGTCACACTGCATCAGTCACTGCATTGCTAAAAAAATATTTAGAATAAAACCAGTACAAAATTGTAATAACTAAAGCGACATTACTATGAGGTGCCAGTTGGTGCTTCTTTATAATCCTGCTAATTGAGTTTGAGTCCTGTTAATTGAATAAATGTTTTAATTTTTTATTATATCATGTAGGTTTACTTTATAATATGCATAAACAGAAAAAATTTATAAAGCATTAAGTGTATTCCAAAAGTTTGCGTAAATGGTGCATTGCACAAAGATGATATAGAATAAAAAAACTATATAAAATCTGATAACACAAATATAGATTATAATGTCCTATCAGTAGTTTTTTTTCTCCCTCATCTATCTTCCTTTTTCTTGCCAACTGAGTATGAATCTTAAGATATTTGGATTGGAATATCAAAATCTCTAAATTAGGGGCCGAATTGCAGGGTGCTTCTTTTCGGTACCGAAGTTCGGGGGTTCGAATCCCGCTTGTGGTATGGATCTTCGTAGCTGCTCGGAATCGGCTTTAAACAGTAAGTCCCGGTCTCATTAGTTCTCGTGTAACAAACAGCAGAATGGCGCTCACAGATCGTTTAACCTCTGCTCGCCGATGTGCGATCACAAAAATAAAAATGTATCGATTTGTATGAAAGTTTTCTCATATTTAATGAAGTAGAAAACTGCGTTCAACACAAACACCAGCAGAAAGCTGAATGCAGCCGATCTCTCTCTCTCTCTCTTTTTTTTAAATGTTTTTCGGTTCCACATACTTTTGTGAGTCATCGTTTCCGACAATGAACATAAAATCAAAGTATAGATCACGACTTACAGTTGAACACCTTCAAAGACTGCTGACGAGATGAATATTGTCATTTGCTTAACTACGAAGCAATAGCCAGTGAAATGCTATGCCAAAAATCTCATTAATTTTGAGATTCGTTTTTTTTTAAAGGAATTTTTTTACTTTGTAGATTTTGTATGTATTATTTAATAATTATTTTTTACGAGAATAAAAAAGTTAAGTTTTATTTTTGGAATTATATATTTTTTTTGTACGTTATATACATGCTTTAACTCTATCCAACTTTAAATTCACCTTGAAAAAAAATGATGCCCGCCGCCCAGCAAATATTCTAGAATACGATCCAAGGGACAAAAAGGTTGGTAACCCCTGCTCTGAATGATTTATTAATTATTGTAAGTGAATTTTTTACTGATTCATTACATAAACTTGAAAATCTATGAATAGATCAGCAAGTACAAAAGGTCGTCCGCTGTTTTTAGAAACAATTTTGTATTGACATTTATCTACATATTTTTGTTTATATTTACATTTCAAAGTAAAGCAATTATTTTCTGTTTTAAACGTCTGTTATTGTCTAGCTTTGAAATGTAAAATAGAAGATTTATGAGAAAAATAGTTCCTAAAACTGATAGATGACTCAAATGTAACGTAAATGTGCTATCCGATACAATAGAATTGTACCGACAAATTAAAAAATGGTGTAAATATAAATAAACATGAAAAAAGGGTGCGAAGCCGTATCAAGAGACTGTTCGAACATGAGTAAATTTTAAAAAAGTATTGTCTTCATCCCCCAAATTATATATATATATATATATATATATATATATATATATATATATTGCCTAAGTGCAATCCATTGAAATAGCTTTTAAATGATAAGGTGACTAGAATTATATATATATATACAAACCTTGTATGGAAATTATGGATTGTGTTTATATATATATCAAAATTTTTACACTTAAAATATCTCTCCAATTTTCTCATTTTCCCCTTCTCATTCTTTCATATATATTTTCCCAACCGCGTAATATCTTATTTAAAGGAATGTTTGATGACTTAAAATTCTTTTTACCGGTCTCCTAAAGTTAATTTTGAAATAAATGCTAATTTTCCGTTCACTCGTCACATTTTCCATTCCCCCCCCCCCCCCCCCCCGAAAAAAAAAAGAAAAAAAAAGTTTAACTTTTCCAATGATCTAATTTCTTTTCTGAGTGAACTACGACTGCGGATTACTTAGGGTATTCTCATTGCCCAGTTGTCTCGGGCAATTAAAAATAATAGGGGCTTAATACTCTCATGTAACCGGCGGATTAATTTCGCCGCGTTATACACACACATAAACAAATTTCATGTCAAGGTTTTTTCACATATGTACACAGGGAGGGTATCATAATCCCAAGAAAGATAATTATAACTTTACTGGTAGATAATACAATGCATTCAAACTTCATGAATATTCCATGGTGAATAAACAAGCCTCACAACTTGATCATTGTTAAATTCATCAAAAGTTATAGAAAATTCATGACGTCATATTTGGTTGAGTTACGCGGGTGACTTAGCTGTTCTTTCGGTGAGCAGGGGGATGCAAGGGCTGGGATACCATCTGCTCCCTCATGGGTTATGTGAAAGTAATATTTTTTTTTTACTTTTGCTATGTTTTACCATTTTGCATGCTCACACACGGTTAGTGGGCGTGGGAAGAAGGGCTGGGCATACCATGCTATAGTTAGGTTCCTGGCCCTGGTTGAAACGAACCATAGGTAAACGGCATCCGAGAACACTGAATGGACTCTATAATTTGATAACTCCATATCACCCACGCAGGTTTATGGTAGTCCAGGACAAAGTGGTTGCATCCACCACACCAAAATCAGACTCTTCAGGGCCGATAAAAAATTTAACTTCATAACAATATAATATTAGTAATGAAACATATATAAAAATTCCAAATTTAACAGAGATAATGCCATAATCGCATCAAGGACTGCAGTATACTGGTCGGACTCAAAATACTTCAGAAGAGTGTTTTAGAAAATTCGCCACTACGGTAGTAAGAAATATTTATTCTCGAGAAAAATTCGAGCTACGTATATAGTAAAGTATCAAGACTTTTAGAAACAAAATGAAGAAATATCCATTAATTTATTTAATAAAAACGATCGAAATAGTTTCCATATATATATATATATATATATATATATATATAAATCATATGCAGCTGACATATAATGAATTTCCAGTGCGGTTTGCTCCAAGTCTTTGGGTTGGTAACCTGCCCTGTTTTTTTATACTCTTACGGATCGTGGTTACAAGGTCGCGTGTATATCTCGTATTTTTCACGTAATTTTGCAATGGGAGCAGCTGGCATAAACAATACAGCCTTAACGGTTACTTTGTTAAAACTGTGGCTAAAAAGTATGGAATTGTTTTTCACTGTTGAAGCGTTATTGTTTTTCTAGGTTTTACAGTAAATTTTTAAAGACAGTCGGAATAACTGGGATTCATCGAAGCCAACTTTATGTAAATTGTTATATTACTTTAATTCTTTAACTAAAATTTATTACGAAAATTTTATGAAATATATATCGCGTTCGTAAAATACGGAAAAAAAAATTCATCTGCATCACAATACTGCATCACATTCTATGAGAATGTAATGCAGTAGAACTTAACCGTAAAAAAACTATCATACCTGATAATTATTTAATTATCTGTACGAGAGAGAAACGAACAAAAGCATTACTAACATATTTTGATCAGGATGTTATTTAATTGTTGTTAATTGAGTTGTAAATTACTCTGTACGCATTTCATTTAGCTGAGATATGTCAAGGTGATAGAAATTGTTGGGTGGACATCGTTTTCACCGCAGAGTCTGTCAACCGAGAATTGAGGTCAAGACCCTGAGAGGAAAAACTTCCTGGGCTGCCTCGTCAGGCACTAGTTCTTAAACATTCATTGCCTCTGTATGAAGACCGCCGATTACACAGGCTGTTTTGTGAGCGATATTATCTGCAGAGCCGCGTAGCTAAAGAGAGGATGTTTCACTCAGCTGTGTCCACTATATCCGCAGTAATGAATAATTATGAAAATTGGCCGAAACTTAATTTTAAACAATATGCCCGATAGTTTTTTATTGTTATCCATTCCTCTCTTCTTTTCGATTAGTAACCACAAAGCTAATGCATGAAGACTGTATTTATGTTATAGAAAGAGCATTAAAGAGCTAGTATGTAAAAAAAAAAAAGTTTGATGTATGTTATCTTAAAATTTACCTAATGGGACATAAACAAGGGAGATGTATTTTTCATTTCTGAATTAAATCTGTAGAAAATGTTATTGAAATCTCTAATTCTATCTAGTTTACACCATCATCGGGATTTTGTGCAGACGGTTCTTCGCGAAGCATACGAACTTGTCTCAGCCCGATTAACCTGTTCGAGATAACGAAGTAAAGTTTAAAGAAAAAAAAATCGGATATTATATTTCACCTTATTGAAGGAAACAACTGGCTGGTTGTACTGTTCTATAGTGATAGCTGTGAGCAGTCAAACCATTTAAAGGCCTTATCACGTGTCAACATGAGCACGTTACTTTATGATTCATTTTCCTGTCGAAGAATCTGAAGATTTCTAGTGTTACTTCGAAAATTTTTCAACCGATTTATATTAGTGCTGGTTAACTTGTAACAAGGCTTTTAATCGGTTGAAAACGTGTCGCTATCACATGAGAAATCCGCTTAATCTTCAATGGGAAAAGAAATCCTAAACTAAAGGAATCTGCTGCTTTTTTAACACGTATAAATTGACGTGTGATAAGCCCTTTAGAGTTTAGACATTATTTAATGAACTGAGTACATTCAAGGACTTTATTTTGTTGTTTGCAAATTTTTTAGTTGCCAAAATTTATGAAATTATTTTCTTAACTGACATACGCACGCACGCACACACACACACATATATATAAGCAGTTAACAAAATTATTTCTTGATATCTTTATCAGTGCGTGGTTACAAATATATAATTGGCTGGCAATATTCCATACTCTCACATTCCATACATTGCGTATCGTGTCTTTAATTATTTATTCTTTTATTATCATGGTATTAAGGTCGTGGCCATTTTATCATTTCCCTGAGATCTGGTTGTATGTTATAAAATGTTATGTATGATTTTATAACTGCCCATTTATCGTAAAAGGTATCAGTTTGAAATAACATGCATACTTTAATTGAAACAAAGGTTTTGTCATTTTCTTTGCTTAAAACAGTTAAAACTCCCGGTGTTATAAATATATTCCTACTGTCTCATAACTATTTGTACATTAAGTGTAACAATAAACTTATAAAAGTAATGAAATCAAAATAAAAAAACAGCGTCAGTTTATTTGAATTAATATTAACAAACAGTAAGAAAAAATTGATGTAAACAAAGAAATATTTAAAAAGGAATAATATATTAAGAATATTGTGGATGGTTACCCTGTGACATCGCAACATCCACTTAACTCTGTGCTTGTGTTGGGGTAGAATACTATAAGTTACTATATACACTATTTACATATACAGCACTATTCTAGACTAAGAAAGATTGACATGCTCCTTCTCCATTAAGTCCTCCTACCACTCTCTGTGATTATACCAATTCTTGAAAGCCGGAACGTTGGCCTCTAATGAGCAGGGTATTAGAGTTCTTTTTCTCGAATCCCTCTGCTGGCATGGATGTTCATAACCGTTTGGGATTTGATTTGAGTAGGTCCCAGTCTCATTAGTATAATAGTCTAGGTATTTGTCAAGAACGACTACTGGATAACCTATTGACACGTCTATCATACGTGTCGTTAGTCGCCAAGCTACAGCCGAGCTTGAAAAACGTGTGGGTGTGTGAAAATTTTGTTACAAACTTTGCGAAGCTTTTGCTGAGATATTTCGATTGCTTAACCAAGAATACGGTAGAAATGTGTGTCGGATACAGTTCTGCGATTAATTTAAACATTGTGAAAAGAATAATGTCGGTCAGTGCGGATCCTGATGAAAGGTAGTGATGTTTATTGTGTTTTTGATTAGAAAAGCATTGTCCGTGAGTTTATACCGCGTAATTAGGGTACACAAACTGTTCTATCAGGAAATGTTAGGGGGGTTTTGAGGAATATCATGCGCAGGAGGAGGTCTGAATTGTTGAAAAGCAAGATTTAGCTGGTACACCATGACAATGTGCCTGGTGACGCGTTGCTCCTCATCCACAGTCCGTCCCCTTTCTGCTTTATAAACCTTAACCAGCCGTAATCTTGAATTAGCCCCGCCATATTTTTTCCTGTTTCATAAACTTAAACCACCCTGAATGGACGTCATTTGCACACTGTAGAGAGTTTCATTAGAATGTAACAAGATACCAACCCTGCTTCTCAGAAATCTCGGCCCAGGAGGCTTTCTAAAACCAGAAGAAACGTTGGGACCGGTGTTGTTGCCAGTAAAGAACAGTTAAAAAAATTACTTAAAATGTTATAAAATGACATACAGATATTACAAAAGCAGTTTGTTCTTTTTTTAAATACACCTCGTATCTATATATGTGTGTTTATGTTTACATACATACATACATACATACATACAAAGCTGGTTCTGGGCTGTCAGCCGAATAAGTACACGGTAATGTTTGGCCGCCTCCTGTCCCTACGTGCATGATTGTATTTGACTATTTCCCGTCAATGATATAATAGATATTTTATCGGCCACCCCAGATATTTGGCCCTCTCCGTGCATGCACGCACTGCACTTCTACTAGCCCCGCTAGTCCAAGTAGTTAAGATTTTTGGGGTGCCTTGACTAGAAGTGGAATCCCCAGAAATGAGCGATGTTAATGTCTTAATTGATGTGCTTCGTGAAATGGTGGAGGAGAGCTTGGAAATTAAGCTGGTATATTAAAGTGAAAGACAGAAATTGTAATAATGCTTCAGATATTTTTTTTTTTCATTTTTAATGTTATTAATTTCTGTAGTATGCGTGGCATTTCTCATTTAAATATTTTATTCACAGACCGTATTTGAAATTTTATAATGGGCTTTCATGGCGCTCTCAACTTGGAGGCGTGGTGGTGAATTTCACAGAAAAAATAAAACATACACCAAAGTTAATCAAATTTTGCGGAGAACATCGTCTTTGCTCCTGATTCTGTAATAAATTATTGACATCTTGATGCGGTGCAGCACAAAAGAATGAGATCTCTGTTTTTAATTTTGACTATATTCCATACAGTTCTGAATCACTTGTTCATTATTACGCGTGCCGAGCTCGGCTTCATTTCTGAACAATAAAACTTCTGGAGATTATTTTTGTTATTATTTTGAACTTCCTTCTTCGCGTTGATGCGTTAATGTTTCATTCCAAGTAGATCTTTATTCATTGTTTGCTTTCAGAATTTGTGTATAATTGTTCCTTTGTGTCAGCATCGCTGATGCGTATATATTCATGTGACGTTTTGAGACAGAATTTCTGAAGTTACATTTTTCTATCCTATTTTAGAATAACTTTCCGGCCTCATTTCAGTTTGCTACTCTAGTAATATCTTAATTCTACTTATAGAATTAATATTTTGGTTAGAAATTTTTAATATTTTATAATTTTTTATTTTTCAAAGTTGTGATCTGAATTTTGTAGAATGATATATAATTGATATGAAATTAAATCTTTCTCAGTAAAATGCGAACTCTATAAACAAAGGAAGGCAATTTTAAAATTTTCTTCCAGCTTATTGAGGAAACTTAGACGATATAAATTTTTAGCATATTGTTAAGCTCTCAACATAGCGTACGTATCAGTTAATGTAGGGTAAAAATAACAATCCTGAAATGGTTATTATATTACAATAAGAATCATTTTTCAGATATCAACAATAAAAAAATTGAAGCTTTTTATTAGTTTATCTGATCTTTACACCGTTCTTTTAACGGAATACCCCACCTCTGGCTTGGATGTTTGTAGTCATTCGTAATCGGCTTTATAAGTACCGTTCTCAGCATAATAAAAAAAAGTTTAACTGTTGCATTCCAAATAAAAACTAAGCTTTTTGACGTCATTTATCTATTAAGTAATACACATGTAATCAGTTTACTATAAAAAATATACTTTATTTTTTAGCTTTTTCATGTAATAAAGTCTGTATTTGTGTATTAGACGTGACTGATTAGTGATGTTTTATATACACGTGGCAGGTTTAAATTCTTTCAATAATTTATTGTTATTTTTTTTTTAAGATATGCGTGAAAATCTAGTCCATTGCATTTAAAGTTTTGAACGGAGAAGAGATCGTAAAAGTTAGAAATCATTATTTTTCTTCCAATAGAGATAGCTATTACACGCTTTTTGTTTTGTCCTTATTTTCTTTTCTTGTAGCGCTTGTTTGGACTCAGCATAGAATGAACCCGAAAATGATGTTTTTGAAAGTGTGGCTGAATTTCATCTTATCTTTAGCATCATCACTCACGTGATTTACGTTGATATCTAGCTTTTGCTTTATTTCTTATGTGTTTGTTGATAAAGAGTTTGGATTATACCGCAAAGGGCTTTCATGTTCTGTTAACCTTAGTTCGTTTTGAATTTTAAGCAGTAAATTTTTGATCAGTGTAACTTTGTACATTTCATTGTTAAATTTCGTAAAACAATAGTAAAAGTATTTAAATATAGCTATCATATTTGTTTCACTTTTATTGATGTACAAATATCCTTTTATCAAAATTTACTGACCTTTTATATATCCCGTAAAATTTCTTAAAGCCTGTTCAAGAATCTTCAGTTTTTCATAACTAAAGAATAAAAACTTTTAAAACTTTATCATTATAATTTTCATATTTTGGTTATCAAACGTTATTTAATTTGCCATTCTTTTTATTAATTTTGATTTAAACTTGGTCACGAGCCTACTTTTTAAGATTATAGGATAATTTCTGTTTAGTATCTCGTAATCAAAATAGGGTGGATTACATTCTGATTTGAAATGTTCAGCAAAAGGAAATATGTCCCTGAAAAGTCATGCTTAGTTACGGAAAATGTACGAAATCGCTGTTAGGACTACTAACGCTACAATAATCAAAACAATAGGTTTAAGTTCTAATTCTGAGGAGAAAATGGCTCCTTTAAAGACTCTATATTATTCAGTTGCAAAAGAGGGAAGTTGCTTTAATCCTGGACAATTTTTTCTGTGCATTAAGAAATACCTAAACTTGTGTTATCGTCATTCAGATATACTTATATGAGGTGATATACAGAATTACAGAACATAATAGACATACATGTATAAATATGTATATTAAGTAAGAAAGATTTAATACGTCATAGATATTATAAAATCGTTTTAATACAATAATTTATTTTTGCTCTAAAAATTTGAGCAACAGCTTTGGTATTTGGTTCTTGTTCTTGCTTCTGTAATTATTCGTGAAGTTCATTAGCTCTGGTCTGAATCACTAGTAAGCGTATTACACATTGTGGCCTAATAGGTAGGACACTTTCTTTCTGCACCGCACTGTGTTTTTTAATCCCCCATACAGAGAACAAACAGATGTAGCGTCCAAATTTAGCTGCAGCTGTAGGATAGAGCGTCTAAGCCGAGTGAAATTTATTGTGAAATTTTGATAGTGAAGCGTTCCTTTCAGTTACAGCCTAAAATCATCGAGCTCTGATGTAGTATGCGTTAGGCACGAATCTATCTTCAATTCTTGAATAAATTAAATGTTCTTGCAGTATAATGACTGATAAAAGAATGAAAGAATGTGTTATAATTATTTTGCACTATCCATCATTGTTAAGTAATTTTAATAATTTTGAGCTGCTACAGAGACATTGGAATAAAGATTGCTTGCCTCTGTTGTTTTTTTAGCAGTATTTTTTCGTACTATTTTCTTTTCTTTAAAAAGTATACCAGAATCACGAATTATAAACACAAAATACTGCAAAAAATCGTTGAAATCGTTTATTCTACAAATTGTGAGTTATTGAACATCAATGAGAGTAATTTAAAATAATCAGCCAATCGCAAAGTTATAAAGTAAATAGTTACTCTAAAATGACGAAAAAGATTATAATACTTACATTGACGGTCTTAATGGAATATGTTCAAAAATAGGCTAAAGAACAAAGATTGAAAGATATGAATAATTACTTTAAATTTAAGCACCAGTATAATTTTGTTTAAAATCATACAAGTTTAAGTTCCCCCTCTTTGGCATAAAATTAGATTTCATACATGTTTTTCATGTGCTAATATAATTTGTTTTTCTCAAAACAGTATAAGCAAATCTTTGTTTTACTAATGCTTAAGTATTTTAAATTTCATTTTAATTTAAAAACCAATACATAAACCAACATTCAGGCTCTTGTGTCCGGAGCAACAGCGTGGTTTGAAATTTTAGCTTGCTAAATTACAGATTATACATAAGTATATATCTTATTAGTTTTTAAATTAAAATGAAATTTAAAATGTTTATGCATTAGTAAATTGTTAAAGGAAAATTAAAATTTATGCATTTAATAATTTGTGAGTAGTATTTCAGCTTTAACAATTTATTTTTCAGAACAGTGTTTCTTATAGCAACATTGACACTGATTCAAATATTTCTATTTTTTTATTTTTTTTTTATCATTAGGAATTTTAGAGTTTGATTACTCAAATTTAGTCTAAATTCAGTTTGGATTTTCCGTACAATACTGAAAACTTTTAACATGCTGTGTGAAAAGAGTAATATTCAGCATTATTTTTGAAAAATTTGGTATTTAATTGCTGAATTGTAATCTTTTAGCTGTTCAAAAGTTTTGTTGTTTTCCCGAAAAATCTGAAAAGTTTCCGGAGCCATCAAATTTTCTCATTTCTCCGGAGCTGCTCCGGAGAATCCGGAATAGTTGGCATGTCTGCCAATAAGATTTTTTTTCCCCACCTCGTTCATGAACTTAATATTTTGTAAAGAATACATCCATCTTATCTGAACATTAATTCATTCGAAAGCTCTCATTACATAATACCGTTGTGTGTGCGTGCTCGCGCGCACACACACACTGATATTTTTGTCATTTTTGGTTTTGACTATCTTTCTAGCAACTTTTATACATTACATAGGTGTTTACAGTTATATTTGGATCCTAAATGCTAAAATTGAAATGTGAATAGCTATAATAATGTATATTTTCTGTTTGCTTACACAATGAACTCAACTTAGCAAGTATCGCGATTTTTTAAAAGGGGGCTGCACAAAGAATTTAATATATTAGTGGTGTGAAGTTGACCTTGAATGCTTACTAAATTCATATATTGAAAATAATTTTTCTTGACCGTAACTTTCCACTCTTCTACCCCATTTCGTGTTGTTACCTGCTGTTTGTTTAAGCTTTCTGCTTACAAAAGAATTAATCTTTAGTGTTTTATTCTGTTTCTCTGACTTAAATTTGTTAAAATAATTTATTTTACAAATGCCGAATAATTAGTGCCTAAGCCATTAGTTCACAGGTTCTCCTATACTTTCTAACAATGCCCTCAATAGGGCTGGACGATATCAGGAATTTTTATATCGCTATATATCCCCCCTATTGATACTGATATCATTGATATATCGCAATTATACTTTAAAGTAGGTGGGTATACTACTGTTTTTTTATATTATTACTCCAGATATTACTATTAGCTTTCTTTCATTCCAAACCTTTTTTTCTGTTTCTTGGTAATTAAATTTTTTAGAATTACAATTTGATCCTAAAAATTAGGATTTCTGAAACAACTTTTTAGTAGTAATTCATTTTAACACGTAGAAGAAAAATTATATATATTCTTCCAGATACTGTTTAGTATCTGGAAGAATATATATAATTCAAATTATTATTCAAATTATTCAAATTGGAAACCATTACTGCTAATTTACATTGCCTATTTATGTCAAATTATATTTATCCCAAATCAAAATTAAACTCCTTTCATTGGTAAACTAATCGACAGTTCGAGTTTCGCTCCCGGCATGAATGTTCGTAGCCATTCGGAATCAGCTTTAAGTAATAGGTGCGGTCAACAGCGTTCGTACCCAATTAAGAATTTTAATGTGCAAATTTTCTGGTTTGTGTATGTATCAATTACGCGGGTAAATATGCGATGCGGACATCAAATGGATGCAATAACTCGAAAAGATATTACTTTATGCGGAATATTTAAGATATCTTATGGTGATCTACGTTATTACGCGCAAGGGAAAAACAGTATCGTCGACGAGGATATATCGGCAGAGCAGAATTTTAATATTGTTATCGTAATACTTAAAGTATATCAGTATTTGACTATATATTGATAAGCGATCCTAGCCCTCATACTGAGAAAGTATAACATTATTTAAATATTCAAAAGTCATTGGATAACTAATCACACAAAATACAGTCCGGTGAATCCACCACTTCAATTTTGCAATTGGGGGATGGTGCAATGGTTTTGTAAATAGCCATTTCCAGTCAGACCCCTAAAATGGGCCACTGCAATCTTTCTTGGTAAACTGGGAACAGCTCTTCTCTCTCACCCTAAAATTCTTCGTCTCTTATTCGTTGCACATTGAACCATATATTAAGAGTTTTCTTAAGAGTTAGATTGATAAACAATTTAGTTATATAACAGGAAAGATGTTGGTTCATGTGCTGATCTATTGAGGCTCCTTTTTAGCCAGTGTATCAGCTTTTTCATTGCCCAAAATTCCATAATGGGCTGGAATCCACTGGAATGAAATTCTGTGTGCCTATTCCTTAAGCAAAGACCTACATCCTAAAATTCTTTGGAAACTATTTTGATTATTCAAAAAAGCTTGAAGCACACTCTTAGAATCTGACAAGATGACTGCTTTTGTAAAAGAGTGACTACGAACCGATAGCTGTTGAATTGCTACTGCAATAGACTAATTTTCACCGTTAAAAGCGGTGGACCCATTGGTAAGTAAAAACTGAAAAGCTCACAATAGATACCTGCTTCATCACTGTGTATTCTCTCGTACATAGAACCATCAGTGAAGATTTGCAACCACTCATTTTCAGAATATCAAACGTCAATAGTCTCCATTGGGGAGAATCTTAATTGTGAATCATTTATTTCATTTTAAACAACTTTTTGAATAAGATCAAGATTAATATTCAAATTCAGATAATATGTTAGGTAAAGGGAGAGGAAGTAAGGTTAAATAGTCTCTACTCAATTTTAAAGCATCAGATTCCCTCTGGTCAGCTTGGATGAAGCCAGTTTGAGTCCTAAGATTCAAGGAATTTCATTATTATAGTTCCTTTAGAAAGAGTTGCCAGGTAAACGCATAAATATTGTTAATATATATTAAAAAAAAAGAGTACATTGAGTAAAACTTCTCTCTTTTCCAGGTGTATATAGCAGTTCTGTTGAATCAACTTCTTTTCTCGGTGGATCATCAACACCCCCATCTTGTAAAAAAGATGTGGTAATTTTGTTTTTGAATATCTTTAAGTGAATAGTTATCATACTAGGTATAATGTTATTTAATATTTTGATATTATTTGATTACTTTTGTTTTGTTTTCTAGATGTCAGTAATATGTTATCCTATTTACATTTACTAGTTCTTTTGCATGATAACTTATTTGTAAAATTATAAATTGCATTACTGTTAGCTTCTGAGAATGTAGCTTAATATTTTTAGGTCTACGCTTTCCCGTATTTTTAAAAACTCATTTACTTATTCAATTTTTATTTTAGGAAGTTGAATCAAGTAAAAGTGAAGCTGAAAGAGTGGCCATGTATAAATGTATTTTAAGTAGTATTGCTGAGAGTGAAAATGTCTACCTAGAGTGCCTCAATATGTTACTTCAGGTATTATTTGCATATGTTTATTAAAAAGCGTTAAAATTCAATGACATATTTGCTTTAGTTTCTTAAAACAGAATGTGAAAAACTGATTTAATTAACAAATTACTGCTAAATCATTAATGTAACCCTACTATTCTCTTCGGGTCAATAAAACCCGAAATAAAATTTATATGTGAGTAAAAAAATATAATGCAGGGATATTTTCATGAGATTTCTTGACATCGTTGGTAAATAACGTAAATCTGTACATCTAGAGGAATTTAATTTTTTTTGCATTTGAAGGAATATTTTTCAATTTATACCAAATGTATCGTTCTGGTCAATATAACCCAATTATATAATAATAAGTAAAATATCATTTATTTTTTACTCATGCATATTCATTTTTGTTTGGAATAATTCAAAAGAAAAGAATAACAATAATTTATCTAATTTATCCATTTTTGAAACGTGTTTCATTGACGTATGTTTGATGACATGACAAGAGAGCTCTTGCAAGGTCAAAAAGTTGACCTTCCGCATTGGGGGAGGATACAAACCATTTGCTATCTTATTCCAACGTTTTTTTTTTTTTTCCTGCTATATTTTACTTTCTGATATACTGTAAAAGGGTTCGTCCTGTGAATGTAAGAGAAAAAAATGGCTAATCGCATAAATTTTAGTCGGGCTGATAAAGTTAAACTAATAGAAGCTTCTGACAGTGAAGAAAACGTATTTAAGTGTGAAAATTATACTCGATGTGATGGTCGAAGTGATAAAATTGAGAAAGTTCTGACAAAGATTTTGATACAGATATTCAACAAGTGAACTATTAAGAAAGTATTTAGTCCAAAAATCGGGAAATTGGATCCTTTGCCACATTTCTCTCGATAAACAGTTGCTAATATTATAAAAACTACTGCAGCGGTCACAGGATATGCAACAGCAAGGATAACAGAAGTAAAAAGTGCATTTGAGGTATGACTCAGTTCTACAATTGAAAACGAATACCGTATATTTCCATGTATAAGCCGAGGATATTTGGGGCTTTTCAAAGACTTTCAAAGTGGGGTATCGGCTTATATACGGGTCCATGGAACAGATGTAATACATTTGTTTCTTTACTACGTTTTATGTCGTTGGCGACCGCCAAATCAGCAAAAATTAACGAAATGATAAAAAAGTAAAGAACAAAAAAGAAAATCATAACGGCAAAAAGTAAATAAAGCTTGTGATAATTTTGAAATAAGAAAACATAAAAATTGAAAAATAAATACAGTACTGTAACGGTAGCGGATCAGCTAATCTACACAAATCTACGTAACCCAGAAGCAATCAATAAATTACTATAACTTTTTTTTTTTTCTCTTTAACATTGTTTAAATTTAAGGAAAAGTTATCTTCATACAGGGTTGCCAAAATTGAAACTTGTCTTTAGCGTCTAAGTAAAAATACCATTGGTCTCATGGTCTAGCGCCGCGAACTGTGCTTCGCGGCAGTAATCTAGATAAGTTATTGTAATTTGTGAAATTAACTAAGACGTATGAAGTTAATTAAAATTTAAAATGAAAGTTGTTTTTCCTCGCCACTTTCAAAACTTTCTAAGATATATCCTTGTATTTATACCTTCGCGGTATTTAAATTGGATGCTGTGGCGAAAATGGTTTGAGAAGCTTTGGTCTAGCCTTTTAATTTAAAGGTACTTGATTGGAAATTATTTTTCCCACTTCACCAGCTTGGCGACATATTTGAGCGTTCTAAAATTTTTTTTTTCACTTTGGCTTATGTACGGGTTTTGAATTTTTTGTAAATTTTTGGAGGAAAATCGTACACTCGACATAGACATGGATCGGCTTATATTCGGAAATATGCGGTAATAAAAATGACTTGTTTATGGAAGAAAAGTGGGAAAATATCGAGAGTGAAACTTTTCAAGAATAAATTGGATTATTTTTGTTAGCTGCTGTTTGTTAATCATATGGAAAGTAAACAAAAAGTTTATAGGATAAAGAGACTAGTAGAAATATATTTTGTGCAACACTGTTATTTGATACATGTTGCACCATATTGAGAGTAATTCATTTTGACAATAAATCCACTCTTTAAGAATGAAGAAATTTGGATAAATTAGCTGCAGTGCGAAATATCTGAAAAGTGGATAAAAGTTCTACCAAAAATATATTATCCGAATGAAAAAATATTATTGTAGATGAACAATTAGAAGGATTTCGTGACTGATGTCCATTCAAACAATATATATAACTAGTAAGCCATCTAAATTTGGGATCAAAATGTGGACTTTATGTGACAGTCAAACTGTTAATAAAGGTAAATTTCAATTTGAATATTTTCTGCTATTTTTGTAGATGGGTTTGTATTATTAAATCTATTTTTAAACTTACATGAACACAAATGCTACATACAAGGGGTAAATACAAACAAAACAGCAGAATTAAATACAAAAGAACCATTTAACTAGTGCATTGGATAATTTAATAAAAAAAAAGTAGTTATTCTTCAAACTGAAATAAATAAAAGTAAAGAACTTACAAAATGGTATGTTCTTTTACTGGTGTATAAAGATTTGACTGTATGCAACAAATCATTAACATTATTTCACTAAAGAAAATGAAAGATTAAAAAAGATTTGCCTTCATAAAGGCATGAAACATTTTTTTTTAAAAGTAATTTTACAAAGAGAAAAACAAAATATGAAAGGGGAGAGGGAAATTAAATATTTGTCATAGGATTAGGTCAAAAGAAAAATATTAAAAATAATTAAAAATATTACACAATTATCTACAAAATATTATTCATACAATTTAAGTTTGTAATTTTAATGGTTTGAGTTCAACAATTAAAAGTGAATTACATTTCAAGGATATATTTCATGTAATCTTTTCGTTGAAAAAATGTATTATGAATTTATCATCATACTTTTATTGTATAATCTGATTTTATCAAAATTAAATTACTTTAGTGATGTATGTGTTTTTATTCCAGTATATGAAGGCTTTGAAATCAACAATTGCAACCTCCCAGCCTTTGTTATCAATTGAAGATTTCAATGTGATATTCTATAGAATTCCAGAATTGCATAGTTTACATTTAGCATTTTTGAAAGGTCTGCGGAAACAAATTGATGGTTGGGATGGAACACAAGCTATAGGAGAAGACTTTAAAATTTTGGTATTATGTTTAAATTTTATTAATATTGTGTTCATCCAAGTGAATTTAACATTATAAAAATTTTTATGATGTAATTTTATGTTATAAATAGTAAATACCCATACTTTTTTTAGAATAAAAACCAACCAAAATACTTTGGAGTAATCAACCAAAATGCTAATGAAAAAAATGTATACCAATTAGCTATTTTTGACATAATTACATGTTTTTGGAAATTTTAGAAACAAGATTAAAATATAAGTCTTTCAGTAATTATTGACGCTCAAGTGCCATTAAGAAATATCAAATTCCAAATAACTTTCCATGAAAATACTCAAAAGCATGGATAATATATGTATATACTTTGAGATAAATGTTATATAAATGCTCAGAAATAGAAGGAAAAACAATAAGTAAAAAACAAGAGTTAAAATCTGAGCAAATTATCACAAAAGCTATTTTAATCTGGAAAATACCTGTTAGTATTATAGAAAGTTAGTTGTATAACTCATTTTTAACATTGTAAGTCCTATACCGAAGATTATATATATATATATATATATATATATATATATATATATAGTGGAAACTTGATCCATTGTTTTTCAAGAGGAGGGAAAGGAATGTAGAATTTAGATACAACATGCGACTATGAATAAATTACTATAATAATGGAAAGTATTTAACATTTTCTAAAATAATACTTATAGTTATAATAACAGATAACATTTTAAAATTATTTAGCAATTGGAAAATGATTGGTATTAGTTGATCCCCTGACTGTAAGGAATGAATCTTTCATTGCCTCTACCTAAGCTGCCACTGTCACTTCTTGGTCACCACCTTATTGAATCTTGAGAGCTGTAAAATATTCCTGTCAGTTTCTGCTGGGGTTTGTTTAAGCGACATGGATATTTTCTTCTAGGTTCTCTTGGGGTTTTGTTTTCTTAGATTTGGGTACAACAGACCTCAGGTTGCAGTGCCCAGCTCTAGGGTATCCCCAAAGAACCCTAAAGTTGGTTTTATTTATTCCTTACTGTTACTGTGTGATTACATAAAGGATTTCAACTTGAACTAAACTTTGTGTGCTTCAGAAAAAAATTATTTAGATTCTGGTTTCCTTTGTCTTTCTCTTGTCCTCTCTCAGGTTCTTGCTTCTGGTTAATGCAGGGATCATCCATTGTTATAGGCTCACTAGTTTTTAACAAACCCCTGGTGGTCTAGAAAAGTCCCTAATGATCTTGTTTTTTCCTACAAAGTTTTGAAATATCGTTGAAGAATACTTTTTACCAATTCTCCTAAGTTCCTCAAAAATGATACTTCTATTAAAAAAGTGATTGAACTGAAATTCTTTGGTGATCAATGCTGGTAAAGGAGGAATCCAGTAGAGTTGAATCTAAATAAAACAACATTGATTTTGTAGAGATAAATTTGAGTCCAAGCAATCAATGTAGGAGTATAAATCAAGTAAGTGAATCAAGCAATCAGTGCAGGAGTAATATGGGAATAATAGATTGAGGTTCTCATATATGAAATTAAAAACTTGCATCTTGAGACCTAGAACTTTTATTGCACAGTTGTGTATAATCTCTGATTCAAAGTAGACTAATATAAAGGTTAATTATTTCAAACATTGGGATAGGTTTAAAATTTTTTTAGGATAATTAATATTATTATATATTTAAGAGATGTATCCAGATAACATTAGTTATGGTATCACCACTTAATATGATAAATTAATAAAAATTCATGAAAAGAAAATAAATTTACCTAGTAAATTTTTTTTTATTAATATTTTGGTTTCATTTACATTGTAGAATTGCTTATTTATTTTTTATTTTTAGGCCAGTAAACTAGGTGTTTATGGGTCTTTCTTACAAAACTACTCCAAAGCTATTGAAACAGTAAGAAAATGCAGTATAGATAATTCAAAGTTTTCTGAAATTACTAAGGTATAGTACATGGTAGATTTTATAATCAAGATTTCCATTTATAGCATATAATATTAGAGTAAAGATATCTTTAATTTCTTTTTAGGCTATCAAATTAAAAGCTTTACCTGGTCAAGCTACTACATTAGAAGGTAAACATTTATAGTTTTTGTTTATCATTCTTATGATATACCATATTTTATCATTGTAACATTTTTCTTCCCTTTTTTTTTCTAGATCTTCTACACAAACCAGTTGCCCGAGTTCAAAAAAATGCTCTTGTTCTTCATGTTAGTAACTTGCATGTTTTACATTACAAAATATATTATATTTCTCTGTGTTATGTATATTTGACCTTAGTATATTGTTTCATTTAGTGATGATATTTTCCCCCAAATTTAAAATTTCAAGTTATATAAAGAAAATTTTGGACTCATATCATTGAAACTATATCATATATATATAATTTGTTTTAATGAAATAGTTTCAATGCTAATATCTTAATTTAAGTTGTAGATGACTATAGTTGTATAAACTATAATTTTTTTTCTATATTAATAGAAAAGCTTTATGCTAACCTTCCTTACTATGAAACTGTAGCAGTAACAATGACAGTTCATCAGGCTTTTAGTTAGATGCAAATAAATAGAAGTTGCTAAATATTGGAATTATCTTGTTTGTGTATGGTTACTGTTTTGAACAACCTAATTTATGTATGTAGGAAAGTTTTCATAATGTTTCATCTTACACTCATGCACATATTCATTTTTATTTTTGATTAATTTTATTCTTCATTATAAATTAATTTCCTTATTAATATTAAGCCAATCGATGGCTGATTGGTCAGGGTGTTGGCCTTCAGTACTGGAGTTCATGGGTTCGAATCCCACTTTGGCATGGATGTTTGTAGCCATTAGGAATCGGCTTTAAGCTGTAGGTCCCGGTCTCATTAGCCCTTGTGTTGCAAAAACATAGACCGTAGCTAACCAAACCAAACCTTATTAATATTAATTACATGGGTATTGCAGTTGTTTTTCCTATGTGACACTATAAGATAAAAGATTGAATTTTTTCTAAATCAGCTTTAAAACTTCCTGTTGCTCTACATTTTTGTAAAACTTGTAAGAATTTTTATTTAGAGGATTTTTTTATAAAAACACTACATCTTTGTCTTTTACCCTTTAATGAGCACAGTTAAAAATTCTTTAAATCTTAAATTCTTTTAAAAATGAAATCTATGAACACTGTAAGTTTGAAATATATGAAAAATATTTTTTAAAAAACTCCTTGGTTGGTACAGTTGTGAATAGTTTAATTCCAAAAGCACTGTCATCGTAGTGCACTAAAATTTAATTAATTTAGAAAAATAATGATTAATTATTAAAATGGTAAAATAATCAACAATTTATAATTATTGTTTTGATAAGTACTATTATCTGAGAAAGTATGGAAGACAAATTTCACTAAAAGCATATTAAAAGACATATTTCAAAGATGAAAAACTATTGTAGTGCTGCCATTTGTTGTTTGTTTAAAGGGAAAAAAATTAAAAAGTATTCATGTGTCTTTAAAAAAGCAAAGAAAAAAATTATTTCGCATTTGGTTTTGCAGTGCAACCATCTCTAATCAAAGGTTTAAGTATTATAATTAACTTGAAATGTTTCCTTTAATTTAACCAATTTATAATTTGCTCAAAGAAATGAATTAAACTTGCTGTAAAATCAATTTATCTGTTTTAGTAATACTTGTTACAAGTAATTATGTAAGAAAAAAAAAATGTTTACTTTTGTCTTTATTTCAAATATTTTTCTTAACCTTTTCAATGCAGGATTTGCTTAGGTATACTCCTGAAACTCATCCTGACTATAAAACATTAAAAACTGCATTGAAAATGACTCAGTGTTTCCTGAATGATATTAATGTTTCTGCAACTGAGAGCATGTTTCCTGTAAGTTATTTTCATAAGTTTATTTATTTATTCTGGTATTTTAAGTATCTACTTATTTATTCAATATTTTTAGAATTTCATATCAAAATCAACATTTAAATAAATGCTGGGGAAGGGGATTATAACTGCAGATTTGTATGGAATTCTGTATTTATAAAAATATTCTTAAATATGAATATCAGGAATTGTAGGCATGCATGTATGTATAATCAGGTTATATTTAAGGGTTGCTCAAATATAAGTATCCTAACAATTAATAAGATAAATGGTTTAATGGTACTGCTGTAAGTTAGTGTACAAAAGGAAAAGTAATAGATAGAAAACAGCTTCCTTCAAGGTTGAAACAAAAATTCCAGTGGTCCATTTGATGATGAATACCCTAGATGAAGAAATTGTGGTCTTGGTTGTAGAATCAGTTTTCAATGCCAGCTTGGACCTCATTATTGTTATCAATTGTTGCCCCTTCAGAGATCTATTGAGAGACTATTTCTCAAGAGATTGTCTAAGCTGCAATTGCTTCCTAGGTGGTAACCACATTCACTTTCCCCTTCGGGCCTTGTGGTCCTATTGCCTTATCCTTAAGAAAAATTGCTACACTATCGTAATATTGACTTTCAGTACATATACTCTGCCAAATACATTTTGTATAGAACGATAAATTTCTCCAACACTTGCATTTTCTACCACCAAATATTGCATGACTTCTTGTTGACTATGTTTGAAGGCATCCATGATACTGATGATATCCTTGAATTTGCTCCTACATCATCACACAAGCATCTTTCATAATTTCATGTTATTGCATGTATTCCCAGGACTCAGAACCCTATGTAGGGGCATGTGCAGTTATCTTCTGTATCTTATCACGATAAATATGATCATCACAGTGCCACTGTCATTTGTGGATGACCCGTATAATTAATTATTTGAAATTATGTTGTATTTTTGCTCTACAGAAGTTTTCAGGGCTTTTGAAGTCATTACAGTAACTCCTGTAAATGCTATTTATAACTTATAAATATAATTTTTATATTTTAAAATATTTTTTAGGTTACTGACAGAGCTCAGAGGCATTTAGTGAAAAATAGTTTTATTGTAGAACTGTCTGAAGGACATCGTAAACTAAGGCATTTATTTCTCTTTAGTGATGTAATTGTTTGTGCCAAGTATAAACCTTCCACTAGGTAAAGTATTAAATTTTTAATATTTAATTTTTAAAAATAGTTTCAGTTGTATTTTTCTAGGTTTCAATATAAATTTTAAATCAAAATGTTTACCTTTTGACCTATTTGAGGAATTAGCTAGATGTTAGATGAACTAAAATTATAAAAATGTTTACCAAGTTAACTCATTAATGCTTAATGTCCCTTTTTTAGGACAGTTATAAAATAATTTGTAGAATTTTTGTTTTCTTAAAATGTCTTTTTTTCTTTCTTTCTTTCTTTTTTAAGTGAAAGCAGAGCAATCACATTAACAATTCCTGAAATTCTTAACTATCTGCTATTATTTACAATTTTGTCATTTTAGAATTTTTTTTTATCCTTGTATAGGAAGTTACCTTTTCAACAAGTAAATCAACTTAAATTATTGATGAGTAATCATATCAAATTTAAAAATTCACTGTTTAATTACTGTTTATTTATGATAGCAAACAAATATGTTCTCATACAATTTTTCTCTTTTATAAAACAGATGACACTAATGTTTAAAATTACGGCTCACTACTAGTGAGGATATGTTGTAATATTCAAAGTTGTTTAAATATATTTTATTTCAACCCAAGATCCCATAACAACTTATTTAAAATATTTATCAATATATATTCTTTAGAAATAAATGTATAGGACATTAATGTGCTCTGTCAAGAAATGAAGTAGATATCTGTAGCTATTTCATTGCCAGAAATAAATCACTTTTACAGTAAAAAGATGTTTTACGGTAAAAAGAAAGTGTTACTTTTGACATAAAGCTTTATTCTTTCTAATGCATGCTTGATAATTGTATTTGTTTCATTTGTCTGACATAGAAATTGTATAAATATTTTATTAGTATTTTGGTAATAATTTGATATTCATATCAATTCTTTATATAATTGCCAATATTTGATTATTTAAAAAAATAATCAACATTTTTTTTGTTTTTTTACTAATTGAATAGCATCAATTATATTACTTTGTATTTCACATCATTTTTGGGAAAAAAATCTTGTCTTATTAATTAATGATTATGTATCTCACTTCTACATTTGGATAAAGCATTCTAAGAAATAAAAGCAAATAGATTAATAATTTACTTTTTCTTTGAGTAAACAAATTTACTTAAATGCTTAATTTTGAATTCTTTTAAAATTAACTTAATTAAAATTTCAAAATGTTATTATTGAGCATTTTTCCCAAATCCAAATTCCTTTTTCTTTTAGGTTACTTACTTATAATTCTGTAAAATATTTCTGTAGTGACATTATTATCTTAATAATGTAATCTCTTATTTTAATACGTCTTATGGTAATTTTATTTATTATTTATTTATTTATTTATTTTTTTGCAATGTTATTAAGATTAAAAATTTTGTTTAAAAGTGAATTGTTTTGATATCTTTTGTGTTCTGTGTTATAGGCAAAAATTCACATTTGAAGTCAAGTGGTTTATTCCTTTATCAGATGTAGTGCTTTTAGAATCAAATGGTAAGATAAAACTTTGTATATTATATATTGTAAAATTATTCAAGACTTTTAAAAATTTTAGATTTAAAACTATTTTTGCATCTTGACCTTTTATTTATTCAGCTGACAATGAAAGCATTAAAGAAAATTCCCCATTTGATATTCTGTCTCTAAAATCCAGAGCAAGTAATGTAAGGGACCAAATATTAAAAGAAGAAAGAGGAAAGGAGGTATTGTATTACCTTTGAAAAATTTTTTCCTTCATTTTCCTCAGTTTCTATTAAATTCTTAATATTAAAAATGTTATTTTTAAATGTAGAAAAGGGTTGCTGGAAGGAATGTAGATAAACACAAGAAAAAACTTGCAGAGTTGGTATGTTTATTGTCTTTTGTTTTGAATTGTTTTATATTTTATTCATTTCTAATTGCTATTAAAAAATATTAGTACTTTCTTCTCACTCTAAATAAAAGAATATTTGAAAGAAATCATCTTAATAATGAGGGTAAATTGAAAAACATAAATGAGTACTTTATAAATATAAGTATCATTTGTTAATTAATTTCATCAAAGTCAACTACATAGTATCTTAACCTCAAATTAAAAAGTATTTTTCAGAATGTTAGAATATATTATTTCAAACATGTAAAAAAAAAATAATTTGAATGATTTAAAACATAAAAATTAGGAGAAAGCTCTGTTTTCCGTTAAAAAAAATTGTATATTTCTTGTAAATATTGGAAAATCACTGTGCACAATATTTTATTAATTTTTACTTAAAGAATTTTAAATAAGAAATCTACTTTATCTGTCTTCAATTTTTTTTAAAACCTTTTACATGCCAATGCTTCCATATGAGAAAATGCTATTTAAAATTTAATTAAAAGCAGTTTCACTAGTAGTGCTTTGTGAATATTAATAAATTATAAATAAATATGCTTAATTTTTTTATATAATAGTTATGTTTTAGAAATCAATTCTGTATCATGCAGAAGTCCATAACCCAGCTTTTAGCACTTTTCAGATAACATTACTTAAAATTTTCCAAAATCCGGAAAGTCAAACTAGATTTATTCAAATAAAGTATACCAATACCCAAGCTCTTAGTTAAATAATAATAATAATAAAAAATCAGATGTAGTGATATAAAGAAAAATACTTTTTATGGTAGAAGAAAAATCTACATGTTCCCAAAATGAAAATTGGCTTGTTTTGCTGTACAAAATTACATGCCTTTCTTTTCAATTTAGAATAACATACCAATGTTCCCAAATAGAAACATTCCAAAAGTCTTAGCATTTTTTTTTCTCCCTAGAAATTTCCAGTATTATCGTCTATATAGACAATAATACAGGAATTGCATGTAAACAAAATTTTAAGAAATATTACTTCTTGAACATCAATAATAATGCAGCATTTAAAAGGTTTATCACTAAATCCCGTAGTTGATATCAGTAATAATTATGTGTAAAAATATTTTCAGAAGTACAGTTGGTTCTTGCATTCCAAATCTATTGTCTTTAGAATTACATACTGTGGAAAAACATTAATTTTCTTGTCTTCGGAATTTGAAAGAGCTCAGTATAAAATTAGTAAAATAAATTTCCTAATAAGTAATTTTATTTTTTTTGCTAAATATATTTTAATTGTCCTTTTATGATTGATTTCTAAATATGTAGTGTATTTTATTTCTATTCATTATTTCATTTAATCTTTATTTTCAAATTAACTTAAAAAAATTATATTTTGTGTGTATAAGTGAAACAAAACTAAACAATATCTTTTGATATGTGCAAAAATTGTTTTAAGGAATTTTATGTTTTGAAACATTTTTTACATATGTTGTTGTTGACATTCCTGTTAAATATTTGATTTATTCTGTAAGATCATTATCTTCAATTTATTTATTGTGTTTTTTATTTTAATGTATTAAAATATCCTATATTTTAGCAACTACTACATCTACTTCAGCTATAAGTCCATATGAATTACAAGCTTGGGTTACTTCTTGTCGTAAAGTAAGTTTCCTAATCATTGCATAGAACAATGCTTTTGTTTTAAAACACATTATTTTTTCTGTATTTTGTGTTGATAAATTATAGTTTTACATGGTTAATATTGTTTAGTAGGATGTTAAAGGTATAAATTATTCAGACTAAAATAACTTAATTTTTATTTTTAGCATTTGGGTACAAATCTTGGATCATTTCTTCTGAGATCTGGTAAGACATTTTTTTGGCCCAATATAAATGTGTAAATTATAGATTATTTATAAAATTTTTTTAGCCATGTTTATTTTAATTGATCACTTTATTGATTTCTAAATATGTAGTGTATTTTATTTCTATTCATTATTTCATTTAATCTTATATATCAATTGCATTAATAATTAAAAAATTTTTATGTGTGTATAAATGAAACAAAACTAAACATAATATCTTTTGATATGTGCAAAAATTGTTTTAAGGAATTTTATGTTTTGAAAAATATGTTTTGTTACATTTGGCAGCATATTTAAATGTTTGATTTAGAGAACTGAGATCTATTTATTATTGCATATTTTAATACATTAAAATTGTATTTGTATATCTAGACATATTCATAAAGGTTAAAATATACATAGTGACTACATTTGCATGGTAATACCCTGCAGATTATGATAGTAAATTCTATGAATTGGTTAGTGACCAATGTTGGAGGGTATGTATGCTGTTAAACAACTTCTTGGTTGGTATCATATTTCACACATTCAGTATTTTCAAGTCCATACAGTTTTGGTGATCAGGCATTCTACAAAAGATTTGATAGAGAAGTTAAAGTATTTTATCATGAACATTTCTTGTTGCTCTCTGAACACATACCATAGATGCCCATGCTTCTGATATACTCAGAACTTTTCTGATTTTTTGGTGTGTTTCCGATATTCCGATCAGAAAATTCATTCTTCCAATTTTCAGCGATATAATCTAAAATCCCTAAATATTCCTATTCTGGCTTTGTTCCTTCATATGTTGATAATTCTTATCCAGGTAGAAGTAAAATGTGAATATTCAGCCAAATGATAAAAATCGGAACTGATTTTAGACAATCCCTGTCTAATAAAACATTAAAACAGTGATTAATTGCCAAATGCATTAAAGTTTAAAATGTTTTGAAAATGAATTTGACAATCTTTATTTTTTGGCTTATTTTTTTTTTTTAATTTTTTCATTTTCCAATATTTTGGGTATCGTATCATTCTACTTGCTCTGATATTTTTTGCATACATAATGTCCACTTGTATTGTGTATATTATAAAACTAAAAAAAAAACTGAAAAAATGCTTAATAAAATTTTTTAAAATTTTATAAAAACCAAAAATATATCTTTTTTGTTAGTGCTGTCACTTTTTGGTTTATTTTTATTTGCCTCAAGTCAACTTTTTAAGTCCATATTTTTTTATTGTATTACGTATTTTATATATTTTATCTGAAAAGCTTCTTGTTGTTGAATACCATGTATTGCGTTAACCATACTCGAAGTCATTGTCAAGGTTACAGTCTAAAAAATTCACGTTGTTTCCATAATTTTTATGAGAACGTCCTAAACCTCCTCGCTTCTGTGAGCTGGAGTGTATTAAATTTTTGTTTGATATTTTGCCTAGATAAATTTATGTTTTGATCTGCTTACATTCGGAGGTTAAAGTGAAGATTACACTTCGCTAGGTACTCCATTAAAAATTAACCTTGACCTTGAGTTTGACAAACAATTTTTGAATATAGCAAAATCTTGTAAAACAACATTTGAAAATGTAAAAGTATAATATGTTTGTTTTATATATTGAATAAACAGTATTACAATTTTTCACCTGTTTAATTATATCTTACATATACACTAAAAAATGTTATTTCAATAAACAGAATTTTTTACTTTTAAAGCATTTGTGAATACTAAATTAATATGTCTTTCATTGATTAAATAAACCATGTCATTTTTTTCCTTTTTAAAATTTATATTTTTATCTATTTATTAAAATATGTTGTTACTGTGATAAACTACAGATTTTTCTCTTTTGGAAGTTGGCAACTATGAAATACATTTTAAGGACAGCTGGAAAGATTATTATTATTTATTTTTATTTTTTTATAGATACTATTAATTTAAAGAAAAAATTTCTTTAATCTGGGTAAAACTGTTGGAGTTGCTAAAAATGAGAATTGCAACACTTAACTACTTTAATTCAGAGTATCTTATGAAAGTTAGAAATTTTATATTAAATTTTGATTAATTTCTTTTTAGTATTCACACATGAATTTGATAACTTATACTTATTTAATATATTTATGAGATGTGACTTGTAATTTTTGTCTTTATGTACATATACAAACCCATTTTATAAAATACTTATTGAGCTTTTAAGAACAGTTTTTCAGAAATTATTGTCATTATTTTGAACCTTTTCAAAACTCAGATGTTATCATTTCTAGGCAAAGATGAAGATTTACTTGTTGGCGATTTACATTTAGTAGTTCTAAGCCTCCATGGTTTAACAAGGCCTTCAGGTAAGGAGTGACTTAATATAAATTCATTTTGGTATAAATTTACAGTTAACTTTTCAACAGTGTTTCTCTAACATGTTTAACTTATAATTTCAGATATATACTTATGTTTTGAAGTAGATTCATATGGTCATTTTTTCAACAAAGCTAAAACAAAAACTTGTTTTAATACAACAGAGCCAGTTTTTAATCAAGTAAGTTTAGTACTATATTTAATATAATCATATAATATATAATTATGAATATATTTCAATAATGGTATAATTTTCAAAATATACTTTATTAAAATTCTTCGGAAATTTTCTTTATTTGGTTTTATTAATATACAAATAAAACTTTGTGTATGGATTAGATTGACACATCTACTCGTTTATATGATTTTTTCATACTGTGTACACATTTATAGATTGTATAATTATTGTAAAATGATTTTTTTTAAACAGTATAATATATAACATTTCCCAATTTATTTTTCAGGACTTTGTAATAGACTTAGAGGGTTCTCAAACTTTGAGAATTCTGTGCTATGAAAATTCACCACAGGGACCAATTTTGAGGGGTAAAGGGGCATTAGAGCTTAGTCAAACCTGGTTAACCGATAAAGTACAAGAAAAATCTGTTAGTTTACAAGAGGTATTTATGTATTTTCTTTATTATTTCAATTTTTTTATGAAATTACTTTGCAGGTTTATGTGTTACTTGTAGATATGATTGTTTCCTGAAGTTTTGTTTCAAATAACTCTATAGTTATCTGAAGTAAAATTTCTTATTGTAGTTTTTAAGTATAGGGAATACTTTGGTGCAGATAAAGTAAAAAATAAATTATAAGTTTAAATTTTAATACTGCTTTTGGCTTATAAGCTTATCTTTCTTACATTTTCTTTATAAATTTGATACAGATTTTAAAAATAAATATTTAGCAATTTTGCTCTCATTTTTATTTTTATATCTCTTGCATTTAAGTATGGATTAAATTGTTATAAAAGATTTCAAGAAGTAACTACCAAATTCTCTTTACTGAAAATTCATTAGTTCTTCATTTGTAATTTTTCATGGGTGACTTAACATATCAAATTGTAAGCTAATCACTACTTACAAGTATTGGCATCATGGCATTGTACTAACTTTATTTTCTAACCTTTGTAGCTTATGCTTACTGTTGGGCTTAAATATGAACCTCCTGAATTATCCTTACGAAGAATTCCATCTTCAAAGTCAGGAGGAGTATTTGGAGTAAAAATCCAACAAGTTTGCAAGTAAGATTTTAGAATTATTTTTTAACTTGTGCTATTATATTTAATTTCATTTATACATATAGCATTTATTGTTAGTGTACGTGTACTTAATTTTGAAAGAGGTTGAATATATTTATATTTAGTTTTTAAACATAGCTTAAAAAAGGGGGAGAAGGTGATAAGGTTTACAGGGATATTGATTTATTTATATATTTTGTATTTATTTTTTTTTTAAAGGAAAGAAAAATCTTCAGTGCCATTTATTGTGATCAGCTGTATCAAAGAAGTAGAAAAGCGTGGTATGCATGAAGTGGGAATCTATCGTGTATCTGGTTCTGCATCAGATGTTCAGAGGCTGAAAAAAAGCTTTGAAACAAGTATGTATTTTTCATTTTTAAAAGTAATGCTAACTAGCTTATTTAGTTCTCAGTAAGTAGCTCTTTAAAAATGTTTGCATTTACTGTGTGCTAGTTTGTATTTCAGCACTCAGCATAAATTTTGGATGCTTATCCCATTGTCTACAAAATAATGATTTATTTGGGCTGTTGAATTTTTTTTTCTAATTTTATTATGCAATATCCTTTTTAAAAATTAGAATATTTAACAAATTCTTTAGTTGCATTTAACAATACACTCATAATTACCGCACTTGGACACAAACTTAATTTTTATTGGTTGAAACCTTGTTCAGTACAAATTTTTTTCCCCCTCTGTTGTGACAGGTAGAAACTTTAAAGGAATGTGGCTTCAAATATACATCTTCATTTTGTGAAACCAACCAAAATTGCATTAGTATGCAAAATGCTGTTTTTTATGCAGGAAAAAAAAGCCTTATCTTCTAATTTAGGCAGATCCAAAAGTTTAATTAGAATCTAAGAGTTGAGTGTTAAAATAAGTATCTGTTATTCTGAATTCTTGTGGAAATTTTGAAAATGATTACAATGCTCTTGATATCAATTGGAATAATAATAAGACAACATATAACTTATTCTTAGCTAAAGAAAAAATTACTTATTTTACTGGATTATTATTGATATTATTTTGTTATAGAGCACATGCACAAATAGAACTGAAGTAATAATTATTTTACAACAGTAAATGTTCACTTCTACAGCAATAATCAAGTTCTCTGTTTCATATTTGTTGCTCTTCTTTTCTGATATGTAATATATCAATAAATATTTTCCTAATGTATGATGTAATTTAAACATTTCTACAGTGTATTTCACTGAAATTTACAAGGAATAATGCTATTAAAAAGCATAGATCAAAGGGAGGCAAATGACAGCCTACAGTAAATTTTAAAAAAGTATAATTTAAACCAATACCGCATTTATTACAATAAGCATTACATAGATTGACTTATTAAGTATTTATGTACATATATAAATTTAACTGTTCTGTGGTTAATTTATGAACCAAAGCAATTAAAACTTTAATAATACTTTAATGAGATGTATTTATATACTCATATGTACCTATAGTGTGGTCTGCTGGTGTAAGATACAAATTCAATGCAAACTGCAAAGCCTTTTGGATTTCCAGACCTAGCATAGATAATAAGGTTGTCAATATTTTCTAATGGACACTATTTTGAATTTATATGGTTTATGGGTTTTTCCTATAGTTTTCCTAAGTTGATTATTCTATTCCTTTTAGTCTATTTCCTAAATTCTCATTTCAATTATTTAACATTTATGAGTGGAATTGCATTTGTTCTTTGTAAGCAAGTTGGGTATTCTTCTAACAACATTAATGTTAGGTAAATCAGCTTTAATAGTAATAAAAATTGTTTGGTCTTTAAACTGAAAGATTTGAAAGAAAAAAAAAACTATCCCTTGGATTATGTCATGTACCAATCTAATCTAGATCATCCTGCTTAAATTTTATTTATATCTATTATTTTTTGTTTTTCAGATGTTTATGAAGCTGAACAGCTGCTTAAAGAAGTTGACATCCATTCTGTAACAGGAATGTTCAAAATGTATTTAAGAGAACTACCAGAAGCTCTTTTTACAGATGCACTATATCAAAAGTTTTTCAAAGCTTTTAGTAAGTGCTTCATAGTAATGATAGAAATATTTAGTTCTGTATTATTTTATCACGAATGTAGTTTCAAATTGCTTCATTCTTTATTTTTGTAGCATATTTTATTGTTAACCAACAAAAGTGCTTGTGCTATATTTTTGTTTTCAGGGAATTTGAACTTATAAACAAAATTTGTTTATAGAGTTATCATGATAGGGCATTTATTATATGATAAAATTATTCAAAGATTAAATATAAAATTAGTAGAAATTATATAGATGAGGAATGTGATTATATAAAGCATTAAGTGATTCCTTGCAAAATATACAATATATAATTAAATGTAGGATATCTTAAGAAAAAGGGAATTCAAAAGGATGCAAATGATTTTAAGTGACATAGAATAAATAAACAAGTAAATGAGGTATTTAAGGAGATTGCATACGTCCAAGTGCTAAAGAAAATTTTAAAATGTGAATATTAAGAAGCAATGATGTACCATGTGACATCACTTGTCATTTTGACAATACTTTTGCTGGTTATTTTATTTTAAGCTAAATTAACATCATAAGTTATCACCAAATTTGTTGCTTGCAATTAAATCTGAAAATAATGTTTAAAATAAAAAATAAGGAAAGAAAAAGAGGGAAGGAATGGAAAGTAGCCTATATTTTTTGCCAGTTGTTAACATAAGAATATAAAGTTTCTTCACAATTAGATAAAGAGTTTAGGAGCAGATGTGAACACACACACACACACACACACACGCACACACTCTCTCTCTCTCTCTCTCTCTCTCTCTCTAGTATAGGTTTATATATATATGTGTGTGTGTGTAGTATTGATTATGATCACTGTGTGTTATTTTCTATTAGGATTCTTTTGTATTATATACATTATTTTTTGAGCAGATATTCTAGTGTGTGAGCTCTAGCATGGGAGCAGTTTTTAATAGGGACACAAACAAAAATCTCTCTCTCTCTCTCTCTCTCTCTCATGCACGCACGCACACACACACATATATATATGAATGTGCATACATACATACCCAGAATATCTTTTATTTATAAGAAAGGCAGATACGCTTTAACATGCCTTCTTTTAAAGTACAAAATTATAAAGTTACTTCTAGACATGTTTTTAAAAATTAAATTGAATCCAAAATAATTTTATGGAGAATGGGTTTCCTCCTCTTTTTTTTAAACTGTTAAGGTTTTTCTGTCATTACATGCCATTTTCTCAAATTATGTTGATTTTATAAATTTGGGCAATTACCATAATTGCCAAAAATTTAAATTTAAATTAATATAATTATTTAAATTTAAATTGAAGCCAAAATACACTGATGATAAAATCTTGTATTTCTAAATGGATTTTTACCTACCAAAATGCTAGAAAAATGTCTGTTCCATCATTTTTCTGATAGATATAAGTGAATATTGAATTGAATAAGATAGCAAAATTTATAGATAAACTGGAATGATTTTCTTAGTTCTTAATCCATCAGTTAAAATATTTTTTATGTTAATAGATGTTTTCATGATATGTTAATTATTAGCAGGGAGACCTTAGAAATAAGTATAGATGAGTCCTCCCTATGTATGACTTTATGAATAAGTTTGAAATTGTTAACTTAAAGCTTAACCTACTAGTGAATATCAATTTTTTTTCATTAAATGAAGTATATTTTGTAGCTTGTGTGTTACTTCAAACTTAAATGGTGTTTATGACAGAAGCAAATTTAAATTTCAGACCTTTTTGGAAGATACCTGTATGAATTAATGCTAATAAAATTTAATATCAACTTATTCAATTTCTAGATTTAAATTATGATAGATGTAGGTTTTGGTGTTATAGCAAGTGGCCAAGGCATTGACTGCAAGGCTTCCAGAGATTACTTGCCAAGTTTATGTGAAGTTTGAGACTGTAGTGATGAGTTCAGAGCTGATTTGAATCAGTGGCATGCTGTGTTGTGAATTCCAGTAACAATCATGGGAGATGGTACTACAAGGGTTACTATAATCACTTTAATCAGTAAATCTCAAGGGCAGCATTTTGAGATTGCATTATACTAAGAAAATCTACTGCATAATCCTGATTAAAATATATAGTAAAGAAATCAAAGTTATTATCCACAAATAATAGATTTTTACTTAGAATCACATTTTAAGTTTGGTTTAAATTCTTGTGATCTAAATTTTGAAAACCTTGCTAAAACACTAAGAAATGCCAAATGAATTAAAATAGTTTTCTAATTTTTTTTTCTTTGTAAAATTTTGAACAGTTATATATATATGGTTTAAGGTTATTATAGTCATTAATTTGTTTCTTATAGAAAAAAAAATCACTGGATTACATGAGTAGTTTTCAAAAACTTACCTAATGTTTTTGAGTGCCTAAAAAATTATTGTAAAAAACACCAATTTGTAAATAAGTGCAGTCTAAAGAATATAGTTATCCCTCATGTGTACTTCTACCAAAAAAAAAAAATTGCTTCCAGCATATGAAATTTTGTCTACCCCTATGTTAGAGTAATAAAATAAATTATTGAAATGGATCTAGTAACAAATCTAAGATTTATTCAAAACTATTATGACCATGCATAATATCAAAGTATCTGCTTTTATCCATTTTGATCTCAGTTTTCTTATTTTTATATAATTTTTTTAAAAGGTATAGCTAATCAGGATGAAAAGTCAAACCAATTGCTGCAGCTATTTGGAGAACTTCCAGAGATCAATCGTGGAATTATAATATACCTCTTAGACCATCTTGTCAGGTAAATTAAAAATTTATATTAATATCTGTGTTCTTTTCTTGTTCTTGTATGAAAGGCTAACATAGAATTTAAGTACTTATGAAATACAACATGCCATAAAATGCGAAATTATTAAAGATGAATCTCTCTTAAGAAATATGAGTAAACTGTTGTTATTGTTTAAATAGTCTGATATCAATAATTTTTTTAAACCCTTCTATATGTGTAAATAAACTTTATTTGTTAGCGTTGTTTTAAGCTGTAGTGAGAGATATTTTCTTAGAACTTTATAAAAATCTATAGTATTTGTGATCAGAGATATATATTCAAAAATATTAAATATAATAGTTATTTGCTTTTAATTTACGACAGAAATCCACAAGAGTTATGATGGCAAATAAATGTTTTTATGGCCTACAAAAATATATAAAATCAAAATTAATAAAAAGGAAAACATAAATTTTACTTTACAAATGGCTAATAAGTTCAGTTTTAACTTATGTATGTGAAACCTGGGCAACAACTTTGTCAAATAAGATACTGGCAACCTCTGAAAGAAAATTCCTTAGAAGTATATTTGGGGGAATACAAAAAAATAAAATAAAATAAATAAATAAAAGGCTCAAGAGATTAAGTTTAAAACTATATAGTTTATATAATGAACCTGATATAATAAATTTCATCAAATTGCAAAGAATTAAGTGGGCAGGCCATCTGATCAGAATGGACAATGACCGAACAACAAAAAGGGTCTTTGATGTAAAACCTACAGGAACGCGAAGATGAGGATGACCCAGCCTAAGATGGAAAGAGACCTTCAGGTACTTAAAGTAAAAAACTGCAAGAATTTGGCCTCTAGAAGGATGTCTTGGAAAAAGCTTATTAAGAAGGCCAGGGGCCATTCTGGGCTTCATGTCACTGAAGAAGAAGTTATTTGCTTTTATTAAACAGATTTTCCCCTCTTTTTTTTAAACTGGTTAGCTTTTTCATTCATACAAAGCAAAACGTTAAGTAGGGGACACCCCCCCCCAATTTTTGGTGCATTTTTTAAAATTGTAAACCTTAGTGTTAAGAGTTTAAATTTTTTAAATATTTTTTCAAGGTTTTTACACTTTTTAAAAATTTCTTAAATGTTGATGCTCCTTTTAAGGAGCTTTAAAGTCATTAATTTTTATGTTGGGTCCTTCATTTTTAAACAAACTTATAATTTAACAGCAGTCTAATTTGGAACAAAGTGGTTAAAGTGAAAGCTAAGTAGCCTAGTCTAAAAATTATATTGTATGACCCACCATAAAATGAAGTTTCAAAATATTTTGATTATGCCTTTAAAGACACATTACAGCAGAAGATATTTTAAGGGAATGTTATGGAAAGGTGAAATTATTAAATTCTTTTTAAACTTTTTCTTGTATCAATAGCTAGTCTTTGTATGAAGTAGGGCCTTTATGATGCTTTACAAAATGATTTTACAGTGTGCAGGCACTGATAATTTGAAACTTCAAAAGTGTATGTACTGGTAGTTGTGGTTTCCATATTTTAAGCAATGAATGTTTTTAGAAAAGGGGCATTATCATACAACTTTTATAGATTATCTTTAAAATTAACGGTTTTGGGTCTTTTATGGACTCGTGAAGAAACCAAGGATTTTTATAGTTTTTGGTTCCTTGAAAGTGATTTTGAAAAGGACAATGAACTTTTCACTTTTATAATTTGTGAAAGTTGAAAAATATTTTCATTTTCAGTAGAAATTTACATAATTGATAAAAAGGTGTTATAAATATCCTGTGGCATAATTATACATTTAGCATGGCTCTAGCAACCACCAAATACAGTATTGCATAGATATTGTATGTTGATTTCATATTTATGCCAATAGTTAATTGTAAATGGCACACAAATGTCAAATAAATCAATCTTATTTATTAAAATGTTAATATTATCAGAATCAGTATTACTAATCAGTACAATAATTTCTTTCTGCTCTTATCTGAAAATCAATTTGAAATAATTTGGAATAAAATTTAATTAAAGTAATTATTGTCTTATATATATGCATAAAGACTTTATTAATTACAATTTTTGTAGGATAGGGAAAAGTACTATTAAAGTTTACTTATTGCAATTATGCCACTAAACATCAAACAACTAAACAACTAATGTTTCCACTGAAAAATTTTACTGACATTAATTTTAAAAAGTTGGCAAGTATGAATTATCTACTGATTGGGAAATTTCTTCAGTATTAGTTGGATTGAATTGGCTATTTAAATAAAACAACTCAATGAAAAATTTTGTAATTATAAAGGTGCTAACCAAAATTTAACTTTCTGTCAGCAATAATTTTGTTTCTCGTATAGTCCTTAAAATAGTCAAAAGACTCCTTTAAAACTCTTAATTTTTTATTTTTTAAAATCTTGGTGAATACTGTTTTTATGCTGCAAATTATAAGTGTATGAGTGAAACAGGGATATAAAAAATCTATTTTCAGAATTCATCAAAGTGAAGCTACAAATAAAATGTCTCTGCATAACCTAGCAACTGTATTTGGACCTACACTTCTGAGGCCAGGTAGTCGCAGTTCAAGTTCTTCCCCGGCAGATCTGTTAACAGCGGGTACTGTTGATGTCATGGCACAAGCTGGCATTTTCTATTTCTTCCTCAAGAGACATGCATCTGGACTTCAGCTCAAAGTTGATTCACAAGAATGAAGTGTTCTTTTATTTATGCACAAAATATTCATTAGTTTTTTATTCAAAATTTATTTTTTTCTATGCCTCATATAGAGTTTGGTTTCCTTTTTGTATAGTTAATTATTTTGTATAATTTAACTGAACAGTTTTGTTGTTATTTTTATGTATCTATTTCCAGAGGAACAAAAAGTTCTTTTTATTTTATTTTGTGTGGAATCTTTAAACAGCTGTTCTTTAAATATATATATAAGTAAGTTTTCTTGCTTAAACATTAAAAGTAGTAACTGTGTTGCACATAAGATGCAATTTTTATATTAGTTTGCATACTGTGTATATTTCCATTTGTAAATTTTTTTCACTTTTATGATAATATAAAATACTGATGCATTTAACTCCCTTTTTATTGCATTTTAGCTCTTCTCCCTTTTATTTTCACTGTGTACCTTTTTTTAGAAGGGAAGAAAATCAAAAACAACTCTCCCACTGCCCCAAATTAGCATCATATTAATATGACTTCTATTTTGAGACAGCAGGAATATTATTTTTAAGTCTCATAGTTTCTTTAAATGTATTGAATTTATATATATTTTTGTAGAAAGCAAAACTGCTAATGATTAATATATAAAAATGTTATTTAATAACAGACTTCCTTAATAAAAAATCTATTGTATAAATATCTTTAGATGCTTAACTATATGATGATTTATTTTTAGATTATACATTGACTAGCTTTAGTCACTGTGAAGTATATTTGGTTGTTGTGTATGTATGTATGTGTATGTGTGTGTGTTTATATATTGAGAAAAGGTGCTATGAGTAAGGCCACTTATGGAATTATTTGTAAGCAATTTTTTTTTGCCTTTTATTAAAATCATGGAAATATTAACTATATATGTGCAATTTGATAGTTTGCCTTTACATGGCAAATATTTTGTGTGTTGTGACTGTTTTTTACAATCTGATATATAGATTGCTAATTTATAAAATTTATCTTTGTAAGTAGTTAGAGATTACTTCCCTTTATATCATGCTGGCATTTTATACAATGCAAAATCTTTGTGTATTTTATACATATTGCAATGTGAAATTTCTTCTTAATAGTACCTGAACATGTGAATGTGCATTTCTACTTAACTATCAGTTATTTGAAAATTTCAGGTGTTAAGAAGATATTAAAAAAAGGTTTTTTAAACAAATTTTATACTTTCAAAACATTCTCAAGCTAATTTAAGTGATATTTTATTTTGTGTTTTTTTTTTAACATTAATGTGTATGTTGACCACATACCTCATATTTAAATACTTACACGTCTGTTGCTAACAATGTGAGGGTATTAACCTATAGGTGATATAAGTGGATATTAACTAATACTAAAATTCATATGTGAAATATTAGGAGTTAAATTCTGATGATGGTTTAGAGATTAAGAAAGTTTATACCTGGTGCATTTTTAGCTGTCTGGATCTGAAGACTATAATGTTTATTTTGTAAATTATTTATTTTTTTTTCTGGAACAGTAATTTTTAAATAAAAGATGAAGGGAGTATTTAATATTTATTCAATTAAAATTTCTTGGTATGCATAGTATAAACAATCTTTCTTACCTTTTCTTTGGTTTTATTTTATTTAAACTTAATTTTTTATATGCTTTTAATTACTGAAATTTGAACAATTTTTTAAATATGTCTTTCTCTCTATGGATATATGTATACTGTAAGTGTAATTTTTCTTCAAAAATTTAAACCAAATTCAAAACTTGTGTATGGAAAAAGTTTCTGGAATGTCCAAATATGTCACCTAGAAGCCAAATACTGCTGCCAAGCAAGTAATAGTATTTTTCAATCAAATTGCTTTAAGGTAAAACACTAGACCAACACTTCTCAAACATTTTATGCCATGGCATCCAATTTAAGTACTGCAGGGGTAGAGGATTAGTTGCTTTTCCAGACAAATACATCTCTTATTAGTTGGCAAGGAAAATAAAGATTTAATATTTAAGTAATTTCATGCTGTCTATTAATATCACAATTTTATACTATCTGAATTATTATCCCAGCACACACTTTGAGAATTTTGCACTAAACCATACAGCCAATATTTTTACTTAAATGCCAAGGACAATAGCTTCAACTCTGTCAACCTTATCTGAAGGCAGCACTTTTTCATTAATTGTAAAATTTAAAAAAAGTACTATATTTGGCAATTTATTGATTGCTTCTGGCCTATGTAGAATGGCAGTTATTAAAAGATTAGATAATCTGCTGAAGATATCTTATTACTATTTTGGCATGTTAGTAATAAAAATAAAAGCCATTGTAAATTTATTTTTCAATTTTTGTGTTTACAATTTTTTTTTCTCATTTCAAAATTTTTGCAAACTTATTTATTTTTTGCCATTATATAATTTTTGTTATTTTCAGTTATATAAAAAAGAGTTCATTAATATTTGTCAATTTAGCGACTTTTTGTTGCCAACGACAAAAATATTGCTAAGAAACACATGTACTGCATATATTGCATGGATTCGTATATAAGCTGATGACTATAAACAATCAAAAAAAGTTATTGCCTTATACACAGAAATATATGGTATATATTTATATGTATAAACTGACTAAATTTTCTATGAATATATTTCTTTTTACATCCCAACAGCTACTGTTTTATAAAAATTGATTATTTAAAATGAAATTCATTTGCAAATCCTAATTTTGATTTAAAATGATCATATTTTGTATTCTAATTATTTTCTCCAGCTCAGATGTTTTATCAAAACATATTTGCTACTGTCAATTGTTTTGCTTCTCTACTACTGAGTACAATGAAATTCTAAAGCTGATTGGCACAAACTATTATTCTTAAAAAGACAAGGCAAGAATAATAATTTAATAGTAACTAGTTCAAATATTGAAAGCACTGAAATATCAAAATGCAAATTAAATAAAACAATAATGGTCATTCTATATTTATGCTAACACATACAAGTGATAATGTTTGCAGAAACAAAAATTACAGGACAGGAATTTGCATTAACGGTAACTAGGAATACAATTTGAAATAATAGAAATTCATTTAAAAATGGCAACCAGGAATATAACTAAATATGGTGAGAGTTCAGGTCAGCAGCTGCAACTGTGTTAATACTTGTGATTTTACTAATATGATTGATGTAGCACAGATTAAGGTAGTTCTGAGAACTTTTTTAACGTTAGATTTCAGTATTTAAATTTTTTTCAAGCTAACATTATCAATATATTTTTAGGAAAAGTCTCCTTAGTACTATCTGAAAAATATTATTTGTGATTAAAAGATCAAATTGAAACCAAATCACTTATGCTAATCAATCTTAAATGTAGGGCAGATTGGCCCTCAATGTTTGGATATTAAAAAAGGTTTTACAATGTACAAAATTTTTTAAAATCTCATTCTTGACTTCACTTGCACTAAAACATAAGCAAAAAAGGATCAATAAAGGAAAGTCTTTCATTTGCCATTCCTTGATGAAAAAAAAAAGACTACAGCCAGGAGACAGCTATAATTCTAATTTTGAATTAGAAATTAACTGTTTTTCATTTTCATTATTACAATAAATATAAACATAAATTGTTTCTCATGTAATGCATGATTTGTGTGTCAACTTACCTTGTATTACCTTTTTTATATGTAAAATTATAAAAGAATATAATCAAAAAGGCTGTAATAAACAACTATTTTTCAAATATTTTTGAAGAAAATGGAAACTGTATACTATAAAGAATTATTTACTATGAAAGTTACTGAGTCATAATTTACAAATTTTACCTCGTTCTCTAAAGGATGCTGCTGCTTCAAATGACATTGAATATCTGGAAGGGAAGACAGTATACAGTCCCTTAGCTGGACTGACATTCTGATTTCCTTGGAAATTTGAAAAATAATGTTATTGGTCAATATACTCCATTCTGTAAACTCTATTTCTGTAAACTTTTAAAATTAAAACAGGTTGTCTAGCAATTGGGAATTATTGGGAAATTTGGTAATTTTGGAAATATCAGGGGAATTGTGAAATTGTTTTTTAAAAAATAGTAAATTTTCTAAAAAAATAAATTCTGGGGGAAAAAAACTTTTCTGCATTCTTCCTATTAGCTGTTAAATGAATATATGGAGAAATGAAAAAGGGAATCTTCAGAAAATAAGGCAACTGAAGCTGAAAAAAAATTAACAAGCAATTGGATCAAAAAATGTCAATAATCCAAGAAAAAGCTAAGAAGAAAATTAATGCTAGAATGGTCAAATTGAATCTTTTAAATAATAATGTACAATTTTTTATCAGTATATTAGGCTGCATTATTTAAATAAAAATGTTAAAAAGCAGAACTGCAAGAGCTATCATAGATTTTTATAATTATTTTAATGAAATTCATTATCCTGTTCCATATGCAGGTTATTCTGAAGGTCCCAAAGGCAGATAAAATATTTCTAAGTTTTAAATGTATTGGAATTTTATTTGTTTATATTTAATTTATGACTTCATTTAAATAAATATCCAAAACTAGTTTTATGAAAGAATTGAAAGAAATTGTGCATTAAATAGTGGGAATTTATTTGGAAAGAATATTGAAAATTTAGAGAATTTTGGAATGGTTTTTTCCCTTTGTTACCTTATAAAATTTTTTCTTATATTTTACTTAAGATATCAGTTGCTGTTTATTTTATAGGGAAATTGAATTAATAATGTGTCTGTATTATAAATTGGGTGAATATAAATGTTTATAATTATCAATGTGGAATTAAAGTGGAATTGTATTATGAAAATCCTTAACTTTTGGTGCCTATATTATGATTGTTTAATGAAATAGTTTTATTTATCAGTTTTTTGATTTTAGTAAAGTCACAACAAAAAAAATTGAGAATCTTAATCTTAGAGAAAATTAGTTTAAAAATAGATTAATGATAACTTCATGTCCAATTCTTTAAAAAAGTATTTAAGGAAATGTGTAAAATCTAAAATTAAAAATTTGAGTGCCATTAAACTTGAAAACATTTTTTGTCTGATATTTTAAAACTGATAAGGTTTAAAAAATCTACATTAGAAATTTTTTTAGAATAATTTAAAATGTTATTTCTGAAAAACATATTTGCAATTATGTTTTGACAGTAAGCATTTAAAAATAATGCATGTAATTTATTAAATAACAGGAATTGCGATTATATTAAAATAGGTTTCCTAAATGTTCATGTACAAATAAATTTTAGTAGTAACCTGTTTGGGAAAAAAATCCCTCTTAAATATATTTTCTATTATCAATACAAGAACTGAATAAAATTAGGATCTTCGAACTTACTGCAATATATAGCAGAATGATTGCTTGGCTAATGTGTGTATTATATCCTGTACAAATTCTGATTCTTCGTATAAATATGATCACTATTAGTTTCAACAAAGGATTTAAATCTTTGTGTAACATTGTTGACATATTACCTTGAATTAATATTTCATTGAAAGAGCTTATATATACTTTTCTTTAAGAAATAACTTACCAGATTAGTTTATCATGCCTAATTTTAATTTGTGAAAATTGACTTTCAATTTGCTGAACAGCAGCATTTTTACATACTTTATAATACTAAGTAAATTTTCTTCCTTCATATATGGTTTTTCCTTTATCTTTAGGCCTAATTTGTAAATTTAGTATTTTTTTTTACTAGGGTAAATTTATTCTATTCAATATTTTCCACACATTGTTTTAAAACCTTTTGCACACTTCTTTAAGTATAAATATCTTTAAAATGTAAGAAAAAAGTCCTTCCTGGCAAAGGATAATTATATATACAGCCTTTTTTCGTGCTTTTGTAAAAATACAGATTTTCCATCTGTACAAGTAAATTTATTAATAATATGTATGTCGCCTTTGCATTTCTTAGCATTTTTCATATTTTATCATTTAGTAAATAGAGGATGGGAGAATTGTTAAACAAATTGTGTGTAGCAGCTAACAAGTGGTCTAAAATATTTCATGTCTAGTGTTTACATAGTTTTAGAGCATTTATCATATTTTTAAATTTATCTTGCTCCCTTTTAATCAGGAATTTTACAGAAGTGTTGTGAAAGATTTACAAATTGCTAAGATTAGCATTTTTATTTGATAATGCAATTCAAAAACTGCATTTGAACTGTATCTTTGGAGTACTCTATAATTATTTGTCTTGTACATTTATAGTAAATTTTTATACTTTTATATTTTTTGTTTTATTCCATGAATGTGTCAGCTTTATAACAATTTCTTTCTCTTTGTTATTTTGTGAATTCACAAATTTTTACACTGTACTAATGAAAAGTAACTCATTTACTTTAAAAAGATTTTAATATCGTTAATATTTTTCTGTGTTATATAGTTTAAATTATTGAGTAAACATTTTGGCAATTTATGTGCATTGAATAAAGAAGAGCAGTACTTTGGGATGTTTCTGAACAACAACAAAAAAAAAATAAGCAACTTTTTAAAAATTAATTCATATTGGCTTTGTCTTGTCTATACTGAACTGATTTTAATGATAGGGCATTATAAATTACATGATTTTTTTTGTGCAGAGTATTTTAGAATGAAATTGTTTTAACAAATAAAAGTTGTGACCAATATTCTAGTGGTAATCCTTTTATATTGAGTGTGGCAAAAAAGAAGTCAATGTTTTAATTATTCAAAATAAAACATCCTAGTTATATTTTACATATATAAGGTACTCTTTAGGATTTATTCATCTAGCCTTATAGTTTAATAATGAGAGTGCACACTCATTCAAATTTTCTAAACCTATTAATAAGTGTTTTAATTTTCTGTTTATAAACCAATAATGGTTGCAAAACTATATATATATATATTCAAAAAAAGAAAAAAACATAGAGATTGATCTTGTATCATAGAAGTGTACCTTTATAATTTATCCTCATATACACATTGAATAAGTTAATAAATTTTATAAAAATTTTAAGTTTTAGTAAATTTTAAGTTGAGTTTTTACCTCTAAATCTATGTTACCTTATAAAGCTGTTTATCAAGATTATTTCTGATTAACAGCTTTTTATATTAGTGTCAAAAACTTTTAATATATATTAAAAGGTTAAAGACTATATTAAAGAAGGATCTGTTATTAGTTTTTATAAAAATGCATATATTTTTAAAGGATTTAATCTTTTTAATTGCATAAGGGAAATCTGTTGAACTGGTTTTAAAAATTGAATTATTAGCCTTAAATTGTTACTAATCTAGACTAAAATTAATATACGAATTTATTAATTTTCTTTTGTTATATAGTTGCAGAAACTAAGTATTACATTTTGCCAATTGCATCTGTCTAAGCCTTTTTTTTTAATCGAAAAGTGTCTTAATCACTTTTATATCAATTGGATTTTGAACTGCATAAAATGATTTAGTTTTCATTTTTGTTACAATCTGTGTTCTAAATTTATATGAACATTGTTAAAATTGAAATTTACCTGTAGAGTATATATTGCTATTGTATTAGTAGGCAATTATTAGATAATTCAAATTCTAATCTAGATATGTATATACTTGACGACTGACCTACACTTAGGTTACAGGGTCCACACATCTTTTATCAATAAAACTAATTTAATAAAGACTGTCTCTTTATTGTGTATTAGTTTCAATTTAAGCATAATTAAAAATCAGTGTTGATTCTTAATTGCGATTCATTTTTAAACACCCAGGTTTATTAAGATGGGAAAAGGATGTATTTATTGTATTTAAGTATGGCTTAGTTCCCTAAATCATTGAAATAGACTTATAAGTTCTTTAGATTTCTCTAATTACATCATTAAAAATAGTTCCTGAAATTTATATTTCATAACATTTAGAATTTGAGCATGAAAACAGATGCTCCATAATTTAATGAACTTTATTAATCTTAAAATACTTACCTTAAAAGAGTACAAAAAATATTGAATTGCAGTTTTAAATTTTAATGATATTCTTATAATGCAAATCTGTAATGTTGGATAAAATGTATAAGAAACTAAAATCTGTTAATTTTTGATTACAAAGATTCCATGAAAGAAAAATTTTAAACATATTTATATCTTTTCTAGAAGATTAAATACTAAAGATGTTAGTCAATTTGCAGAGACTAAACTTGGTTCACACCTTGTGAATCAAATAAAAATCCAAGAAAACTGTAGGTATTCCTTAAAATAATCCTATTCTTGGTTGAACTCAGGCTCTCCGAATAAATGTTTTATTTGCATTACTTGGGAAAAATAATTTAGTCACTTACTTGTATTTTAATACATGACATGTCATGCAAGTTTAATATATACAAATGTTCTCAGTTTGCAATGAAGATAATTCTCTGTGCAACACATGAGTATCACCTACTGTTGTTATCCTGGTTAGCAGTCGCATAGAAATTAAAACACAAAAGAATTTCAAGATTTATGCTGTATACGAGGACATCCCAACCTTTTTGTCCTTAAGAGCAATTCTAGAATATCTGTTGGATATATTGGGTACCATTTTTTCAAGAAGAATTTACAGTTGGCTAGAGTTAATAATAATAAATGTACATAATGAAAAAAATTTTTATTATGTAAAATAATTTTTAATAACTTTTACATAAAATTTTATTGAAAGGTAAAACATTACTTTGATTGCACAGCATTGATCACATGTTTAATGATTGGTGGGTGTCATGGTGTCTGCAAGGCGAAGGTTAGGAATTCCTACTGTATATTCTAACAATACCACTTAATGTAGAAGGTGAGGGATATTTCAGAGTGCATGCAACAGAAAATTTGAATTTCCAACATTGATAAATTAGAAGGTATATTAATAGCTAAAATGATAATAAAATAAGCATTTTTTAAACACTTTTGACACAGAATTTTTTACCAAGGCAAAAACAGCCTCATACAATCATTTAAAAAAATTATTTTTAAATCTATTCTAAATAGAATAAATTTTTGAGCAATGCTCTTCTACATCTTGTTTTGTCTAGTGCTTTTTTTTAAATTTAATAATTTCATTTGAGTACTATTGACTATGATACAAAGTTGCTTATTATCTCATGTGGAAATGTAATCACAAAAACAAACCTAACATTCATATCAAGTTCTTCATTATTTCTTCCATATCTTTAGACAAAAAGAGGGATGAGCATGTATTAATATCTATTTTACATATAATTAAGCATTTTTATTTGACAAGCATTTTAAATTGCTATATATTAAGACTATACATAAATTTGGGTTGCAGTGTCTTCACACCTTTATCAATAAAAACTAAGAAATAAATATTTAAAAATCAGTGATGATTCTTAATTGCCATTCATTTTTAAACACCTAGGTTTATTGAGATGAGAAAAGGATGTATTTATGGTATTTAAGTATGGTTTTAGTTAGTTCTCTAAATCATTGAATTAGAGTAAGTTTTTTAGATTTCACTAATAACAGCCTTAAAAATAGTTCTTGAAATTTACATTTCATAACATTTAGAATTAGAGCATGAAGACAAATACTCCATAATTTAAGGAACTTTATTAATCTCAAAATACTTGAGTATGAGAAGATCTTGAATTGTAGTTTAAATTTTTAATTATATTCTTTTAATGCAAATCTGTAATGTTGTTGCATGCAATAAGACACTAAAATCTGTTAAAGTAATTTTTGGTAACAGTGAGATATTGTTTGAGATAAAAATTGAGTTGTCCAACAATATTAAGAAATTTTTAGCCCATATTTTTAGATTGTGTGTGTAGTGTGTGTAAAATTGTAAGATTTTCAAAGTTTGTATGTTGGCAGCTATGAATCTGTCATTTCAAAGATCCCTTGTCTCCTTAATAATCTTTTAGAAATTTCCAAATTACATCGATCTTATTTTTAATATCTGTGGATTATGATGCTTTTAATAATTTTATTTAAAATTAAACTATAATAAATACCATATAAACAACAATTTTGAAGCTCTTAAATTACTTTGAAGAAATGGTTAATGCAAATTGAACTTGCATTAGTTCACAACCATCTTGATAAATATGTTTTGAGCATCAACTATAAATACAATATTTTATATTCACAGCCATTTGTGAATAATAGGTTTAAATTTCCATAAATCTGGATGTCCTTCATGTTTAACAGTCTTGCCAAAGTCTGTTTTACTCCACTGGAATGGTGGGAGTGGATCATAAGTAGGGCCTCCAAATGCTACAAACTGAAGACTTTTAAACATCTCGTAATTTGTTAACTATTAAAGAAAAGAAAATATTTTTATTCATGAGAAATACCGAAATAGTATAAATCAAAATGATAATATAAGAAACACAGCTGTTATGTTTAGTGCTAGCATTGTGGTTTTGGCAGCAAAAATTAGTTTTTGCTAGAAAATGGCAAGTGTTGAAATTTTCAATTTCAACAATCATGCACTAATTTTAATAAATGCCATTCACCTTCAAATAAAAATTAGCAAGTTAATGTTTTTATTTTTCACATGAGGGAAATTTAATTTCATTCAAGTAGAAAAAAGTTTAAATATTAGAAAAGAGAGTTTTATACCTTCATATCAGTGGCTCCATGCTGCCTATGGCCTAAAGCACCAAATGGATAGGTTCCATTGGCAGGATTAAGATCACATCGAGCAGAAATAGCATTTTCTGCACTATAAGGAGGGGTGCAGTTGCATCGAGATAGAGGATCATTGGTATAATCATTGTACCTGCAAAAGCATTAAAATATTTCTTTATGTTAAATAAGTTAGAAATTTATGTACTAAGAATAGAAAAATGATTTCTTTTCATACCTTAGTATAAATTTACTTCATATTATTTTGGAACATTGTATAAATAAATACAATTTTTTCCCCAACAGCTATAGGTTTTACATATTAATAGTTCAGAAAGCTATTTAAAAATACTTATAATTGTAAATTTTGAACTATAGAAATAAATGATTTCATCCTTAAGTAATCTTAACACATATGTTTTTGTAACTTTTAGAATATTAGAAGTATAGTTTTACTCTTTCTGCTTAAATAAACTTAATTTTGATAAATTCAGCACCTTTAATTAGGTTGTGGCTATAACCATCATAGTGCCAGCAGACTGTAGACACTAAGAAATGGGACAATGACGGCTATAACAGCAAAAATTTAAAAACATAAATGACAGGTTTAATGACTTAAATAAGCAATATTTTGTGTCCAATAAAGTTTTTTTTGGGAGTTTTACACAAAATCAATAACAACTATAAATTTAAGAGAAAACACGATCACACTGCTCCCTTCACAACCATGTGCATACTGAAGCTGGAGGTCGTGTAACAGGTGGAAAACTGAAAGTACTTCAAGACAACACAATATGGAAGTCACAAGGTAAAAGGTCTAGGTTGTATATAAGGAGGTTAATCTCACCCTTACTACTTAGAGCTTTTCAAAAGTTTGCATATTTGTTTTGTCCCATGCAGTCTTGCATTGTTATATATGTGATGATTGCTTTTTTACCATACACATCATATAACTACCAATAAATTACATTGCAGTTGCACCTTTTTGTCCAGAAAAAAAGAATTACTGAATGTATTTCCAATTTGGACACTTCTTGCAGTTACTAGACATGTTTGCAACTAATTATCAGACAAACTAAAATTGCTGCAAGAAAGCTGCTTTATCACCTAATACAGCTAGAAAAATGACAATTGTGTGAAATGTTGTTACAAAGTTTCATCAAAATAGCCATTCACCAAAACTTTTTACAAAGAAGTGAACTTTTTGAATGACTTGTGTAAATATCAGGGATGTGCCATCTGGGTAGGCAGTGTTTACCATTAATTAAATATATAAGGAGTGCAGTGCGTGCATGTAAGCAAGTGACTGACAGAATATATAAAATTCCAAAATATGCTAACTAAAGCCTTTTTTTCATTTTTAAAGATAATTTATTGAAATTTAGTGAGAAAATCTAGTTTTTTTTCTCTTGCTTTTCACCTCTGGAAATAACTGTTGCCATAAACTTTTGTTAGAGTGTAATAAATACTTTTAAACAGATTTATATACAATATATTTAGTCATTTTAGAGACCACTCTTATTTTAAAAAACAGATATCAGACTGTTGTTAGAAATTCAAACAGATTTCTAATAACAGTGTAAAATGTAAGGTATACAATTTTGATACCACACTGTACTGTTTGTCTCATTAGGTATGATTATTAGTTATTTAAAAGAAATTTAGAATTATCAGATATTACTAATGAACTGCAAATAAAAAAGTAAGAAAGTTTATAGGTGTATTTTGTTACTTTTGTTCGTTAAAATATACTTTATGTAACACACACATAAACACGAATTTGTACTGAAAACGAACAGACAAATACAATCTTCCATGCAGGCTGCAAATCGCCCAAAACAGGCCTTATATTTATGATGCAGAAATTTAATGTTACAAACCTCATGAGCTTAATCATGCTGTCAATGTCTGCCACCTTTGTATGATCCCGTTTAAATATCAAGGCACGAGGATTTCTTTCATATGTAAACCAGTCACCATATTTATCTACATTTGCTTGACCACCACTTAAGTCGAAAATATCTTTGAAATATCTGAAAGAATAAAGTAAATTTAAAAATCAAATCTCTCATAAATTGACAATTGAGAAATATAGATTTATACAATTTTGCTAAGAAATATTAAGTATTCATATTTTAAATTTCTATACAACTATATAACAGCAAGTGAAGAAAATTAGGTACATTTTAAATAAATTAATGAAGTTAATATAAGTGCATGCAATGAAAATTTTCCTTAACTAAAAAGTTGTCTTACAAATCTTCAATTTATTAATCCTTACAATAAGAATTACAAATTTATGAACACACATTTTACCATTCACATTGAAATTTGTAAAAACTTTTCCTACACTTTCAGGGCAGACTACGATTCTAAACAGTTAAGATTTTAGTGCACCCACTACATATACTTCAAAATATAAACAATAAACAACCATAGTTTGGTTTAGGAGCGCTACGGTCTGCTTTTTGCAACATGAGGGCTAATGAGACCGGGACCTACATAAACAACCATGAAATTAAGTAATATACAGTATAGTAATAAACTGTAAACTTTTGACCAACCAGATGGGTTTATCTGGATTGCAGATTATTTTATATGCCCTCTCCCATACCAAAAACCTTAGAAAATTTGAGAAAGTCAGACTGTTTCAAAAATGTGGACAAAGGCAGCAGCTCAATATTGAATTAATGTAGATTTAACATTGGAATGTTACAAGGTTTTAAGTGATCATAATATTGTGTTGCATATTGCTTATGATTCAGAAGAAACAAGACATTTCAAAAATGACCTGAAGGTGAAGAAGAAAATGTTGAAACCTAAAAAATTAAGTCATGGTGATACAATAGTACACTATAAGGCATTACTTAATTATTTAGAGCAAGCAGATGACAGCATTCTTGCTGAAAATATGATGTTAAGAAATATTGTGTATGAAAATTCACCAAAGAGTAATTGAAAAACAAAAGCAGACTTCTGGTATACCATTCTCCATAAAACAGTGAAATAAACTACATTTTTTTTTCTTTTTAGATGAATTTTAAATCTAAATAACATTAAAATTTATGTTTATTCTCTTTCTTTTGCAATAACTATATTATTAATATTCAATTGTATAATAGTAGACATTTTCTACTTTTTTAAATATTCTCATAAATTTGATGATTTAGGAAGATGCATTCCTGACAATCCTAGTTAATTGAGAGTCTACTGTACTTCAAGTGAGAAAATAAACACTCAGCTGAGCAATGAGATCACATTATTATTACAAATATCTTAAAGCCAATTTGAAAAGAGAGATTGAATATTGTCTTCTACAATTATTTTATAAAGATAATTTTGTTTTTAGAATTTCAATTTTACAGTTTATAGACAAAGTTTCTCCTGCTTTCAATTTATGCAAGAGGTATTATTTTATCTTCAATAGCATGATCCTTGCTGGGAAGTCTGCACTATCTCTGTGGTTATCTTATTATTGTACGTATTTACCTCTATGATATTTCAATTCAAATAAATGACAAAGATTAATGATTTAAAGATCTTCATTTCGCTGCACAATTTTCAGAATACCTTGTAGTTTATAGACCAAAGTAAATTCAACTAGAAAATTTTCTGTACTTCTCTCTTCCTTTGATGCTCTAAGCACATGTTTAATGATAAATCCAACACAAGTTATTTGGTTGCACTAAAATGTTACTGCTATTGGAAGGATTTACATCATGGTTGAACTCATGACAGAATCAGGCTGTCCAAATAAATGTTCTATTTGCATTACAAATGAAAATTAATAATTGGGAAAATATAATTTAGTCGGTGTAATACTAGACTCAAGACTCAAGTTTGTGTTACATGGACACCTGCATTTTTTTATGGTGCTAAGGAGTAAAGACAGACACATCGAGAGAGGGTAGACAAGCCCTACTCCAGGGAGGTGAAAGTTCACCAGGAGGGGAAAGGATGCTACCCCTGCCCGAGCCAGCTGTGGAGGAGAAGGACATTTTCCCATGGAGGCGAAAGCCTGACCAAGGGGGGGGGATTCCATCCCGGCCCTCGTGAACGGCAGTGGAGGAGATGCCCACTCGGAACGAGAGAGAAGGAACATTCATAAAGGAAAGCTGAAACCGAGAGAGGTGCAGGCCGCTCTGCACTATTTTATTATTCTCGGGGGGGGGGGGGGGTTCAGCCATGTTTTGTGGTCAACGATGTTCAGATATGTTCAACAAATTTGTAAATAATAAATATATAGTCTAGGATTTAGTAGCTGCAGTATTTAATTGTTGACAAGACAGTCTTTCAGCAAACCCACAATACCTGCTCCAGTAACAATAAGCAAGCAGGTACAGAAACAAGTGCAGTCATCGGGAAAGACAGATGCAGATGCACACCTTATGTTACAGTCAGTTATTTGAATTAATCTGTGAGACACAGGTTCTAAAGAAATTTATCTTACTTAAGTTCTTTTGTGGTCTTAAGGAGGCAAGATGGTTACTTAAATGGCTTTGTCAGAATTCAAGGTTTGACTGAATCACTGAGAACAATATGAGAAAGATGTAAAATTGAAAATTAAAGATTTTATTCCTGGGAAAAGGAAGTAATTGTGCTTCTTGATTGAGGCTATTTTTTCATCATGATACAGAATTTAAAAAATTAATACATATTAAGAATAAAAGATAAATAGGGATAAAAATACAAAAGTATAATATTTAGGCAGTATATTACATCAGGTGAGTAATTTATATTACTCATCTTAAAAGTTATAAACAACTTACGCTGTATTGTATGAAGGCCAGTATGACTGCTTTCGCAAAACATCTGTTTTATCTTCACTATGTAAATAACCTCTAAAAAATACATAGAAAAAAAAATGGTAAAACTAATGAATTTTATTTAATATACTAATAAAACTGCATGAAACAAATTAATATAGTTAAGATAATTTATAAATTGTTTGTTTTAAAGAATTTTTTTTTTTACAGATTAGTCATTGTACAAATGTATCTGTAGAAATATGGAGTCAAAAACTAGAAAAAGGCCAATGATGGGGGAAAAAAGTGAAAAATCTAGAAATATAGGATTATATTTTCAATGTTAGATAAAAATCTAGCAAAATGAAGCTCTTTACCCATTTAATACAAAAACAGCATATAAAGGAAAATATATACCTAACTTTTTATATAACTTTTAGGAGAAATTTACTACAATGGTAACAAAATATGTATGAAAAAATATGCTTTAAAATTCTCTTTTATTGCCAATGATTCTTTAATATTTAAATAGTACAAAAAAATATATATGTGTGTCATAAATACATATTTTAAGGCTGCGGTTATGAACATATTTAAAACAAACTTTTATTTCAATAGTAATGGTTAATGACTATTAACTACTACCAGACATTAAAATAATCAACTAAATCAAGAGCATTTAATCAGCAAAGATCCTATCTCTCCAAATAAAAGGACAAAACTACATTTATGTAACAAGATAATGGCATCTTCAAACTATTTCATTTTTCCATTTTTAATATTGTTGAAATTTAAATTATAATATGAAAAATCCCCACCAAATGTTTGAGGACTTCCATGTAAAGTCAACAACCAATAAAAAAAATATATGTTAAATAGAAATTTTTTTTTACAATAATTCAACTTACGGTAATTGTTCCAAGACCCATAATAATCCATTTTGTAAAGGCTGACCAGGTATAAATTTATTATAATCCAAAATCATCCACTGGTTATTGTAACTGAAATTATATAATTATTACCTTATTTAAGGATCCAGAGAATAATAATATAAATCATACACATTGAAACCTAATATATTTAAACAAACTCTAAGTAGTATATTATAAGGAAAATACAAATTAACAGCAATGATAAACAGTGTTTAACCATTCATGAGTTGTACATAAAAATTAGTCTTATGTAGGTTTTCAATGCATTTCATTAAAGCTTATCTTGCATAGATATTTAAAACATATTTTCTACTAATTATCCATCATTATAGATAGAACACTTAGACTGAAGATTAAATAAATATATAACATTTTTAAAGTTTGAAAGACTACAAACTCAAATATTAGTATTTTATAAATATTTTTAAAAAGGTAATCAATTTTATATTGAATTATCATTATCACTTAAAGTTGCTGAAAGTATACTTAATGGAAAGCTTTTGTAAATTATCACTTTGCCTTCTCTCTAAGTATATCTATAAATTTCTATGGCACACAATGTAAAACTTTTTTACCTCCAGATAAAGCTTTGTAAAATAATTTAATTTTAAAAAAAATATTTTTATAATAACTAACTTACGTGCCACTGTTCATGATTCCAAACAGTTTTGTCCACTGATCTCCATTTTTAGCTAACCTATTAGCTACTATGTTTCGTTGCCACTCCAGAATTGTTCCATCTGCTTTAACATATTGCCATAAGCTAGCATTACC
>CM063505.1:36272358-36287358 GCA_032207245.1 Pardosa pseudoannulata
AACATCCATGCCATAGTGGGATTCGAACCCATGAACTCCTGTACCAACAATTAGCGCCCTAACCAATCAGCCAGTGTTCAGCCAAAGAAATCAGAAGATAGGAAAAAAGAATATCTAAACAAAAGAAAAGAAAGTATTGGGAGGAGATAGATAAAAACATATAACACCTTAAAAAGCAAAAAGAAGCAAGAGAGTTCGACAATACGTTGAACAATGCAAGAAGGAAATTTTGTCCTAGAACTCACACTAGTCATGATGAAAACAGAAAACTTATTAATGATAAAGCTCAAATACTAAGGAGATGGAGGAATCATTTCAAAATGGCTCTTGAAGAAAAATATACTTTAGAGGGAATGGAGGTAGCTATAATCAGGACCCGACAGGACTAAGAACTAAAACCACTTTCCATGGATGAAGTTAAAAGAGCAATAAATCAACTAAATAATAACAATTTGGCAGAACAGGATTGTATCAATGTCAAACTCATGAACATAAAGGAGCCTAAACTCATTAAGGAAATACACACTATTATTGCTAGTGTTTGGACCATAGAAAAAATGCCTTTTGAATGGAAAGATGGTTCCATTTGTCCAATTTATGAGAAATGAGACAAGCTAGACTATAGAGGAATTATTCTCTTGAATACATCATATAAGATATTCTCAAACATCCTGGCAGAATGACTTAATACTTATGCTAACAAAATAATTGGGGAATACCAGCATGGATTTCAGAAAGCCAGGTAAACTACAGACCAACTATGCAGCATTAGAGAAATCCTTGAGAAGGTCAAAGGATATGAAATAGATACTTATATTTTTATTGACTTTATATCAGCTTACAATATTGATAGAGAGAAATTGTTTTAGGCAATGTTAGAGTTGGGAATCCCTGAAAAATTGGTTAGCCTCATAAGAACAACACACATCAGAGTAAAATGTGGAGTAAAGTTGGAATCAAAGTTATCAGATGCTTTCTATATTGAAAAGGGACTGAAACAAGGAAGCACTGTCATGTTATCAGTTTAATATAATGCAATTAGAGACTCTGGTATAAAAAAATCCAAACAATTTTTGTTAAATCCATACAACTGTTAGCATTAGCAGACGATATTGATATCATAGGAAGAACTAAGGCAGCTATAGTAGAAGTAAAAAATGTAGGACAGACAGTTAATGAAGAAAAAACTGAATTCATAGCAGTAACAAACAGAAACACAAATCTACAACCCCTAAAAATTAAGAAATATGAGTTTGAACAAGTAGCTCAAATTAAATACTTAGGCGCAATTGTAAATAATAGTAATCACATAAAAATTGAATCAATATGGTTAACATATGCTATCATGGACTGCAAAGCCAGTTTTAATCAAATAAATGGCATATAAAATGAAAATAGATCTTGAACTTTGGTGGAATATAGACTGCTGAAATAATGTTAAAAAAAAAAAAAAAAAAAAAAAAAAAAACCATTGGATTGCATATTGTTTGATGTTAAATCATTTATTATTATGTAAGTGGTTTTATATAATTACTTTTCAAATACTTCTAATATTTTTTATCATCTTAAATAATCTAAAATATTTTTAAATGCTTATTTGAAAAGTAAACTAACATTACAGATATTTTCATAGTACATTATATCACAAAATTTGACACATAGGACGAGTGTTAAGGAGTCAGATTTTGCAAATGTAGATAAAATTCCACAATACTATACTTACAGAAGTCCCATAACATCAATATCAGTAGAAGGCTGACCAGTAATGTTTTTATACCCATCTTCTAATCCTTTAAGTTGTTCCAAAGTTAAAGCAATCTAAGACAACATATAAAGAAAGACTTCATTTCACATACATTAAAAACACTTATTTTTTAAGCATATTTTGCATACTATAAATTATACCATAATTAGTACACACCTACGTAATTATATTAAATAATAATGTATTTCTGGCAATGAATTTATAAAAACTAACCATATATTATAGCTACATTAAAATCAATTAAAAGGAAGGGAAATCTATGAAATGAAAAAAGATAATTCAATCTTGTGACCATGATTCTTAATATAAAGAAAATTTTACACACAAGACAAGATATCAAACAGCAAGATTTTGAAATTTTAAGTATAAAAAAGTGATTTTAAGAATTATTTTACTTTCTTCATTATAGAATCTAAGTAACAAGAACAGTTAGAAATGTATTTATAGACAGACAGATACAGAAGTACCCCAACTTTTAAAGATTGTTCTAAGAGCTACACATCTTTGAAAAAAATTACCTAACATGTATCCTCCTTAATCTATAATAACAAGGTAACTTAAAAACTTGACCATATGCCCTTAATCTCTCGAAAAACTGAAGAAAATACAATATAAATGAAAACACATTTTGAATTTGCATATAATTTTTCCTTGAATGCCTTTTTAAAAAATATTACTTAATATTCATCAACACCTAAAAGAGTTACTAGTACTGATTCGAATGTATTAAACACCAATTTTATTGTAATCCCTTTTATAATTCATCAATATAAAAATCATTTATACAAATTATACATAATGTCATATTTCGCATATATAATTTATTTTAAAATCATTTATTGTATAAATATATTTTACTTCTATGGCTGTTATTTTTGTTGTGATTCCAATATCAAGAATAAAAGCTTAAAACTTTAAGTCTGTGATAATTTTCTTACTCCTAACATTTAAATAGAAAACACGTGACAATATGACACTTGAATAAGATGTTACCAAACTAGTTTAAGAGTGTTCCCGGGATAGTATGTGCTGTTTTATTTTTATAATTATCATCACTTACAAAGAATTACAAAATATCATTGTCATTACAGGAAGTTATTATAAAAAATTAAATAGATTACTAAATCAAAAATTTTGGTGTAAGTATAAATACAGGCAGTTTATGTCCCTAATAACTTATAAGAAAAAGCAAACTGGTGATACACTAAAAGTGAATGAATTCAGTCATAAAAAACAAACTTTTAAAATAATAATAATAATACATTACCTGATGCCAATATACATCATATGTTCTTTTTGATTTGATATTTTCATTCATAAAATCTAAGTTTTCTCGCAAAAACATGGCTAATCTATGGCAGTACTGAGCTTCTCCATCACAATAATCAGACACTGTGTTATACCAGTGTTTACTCAGCAGATTTGCTGTTAAGTATCCCTCAACAAGACCAGCAGCATATGCTTGTACAGGATCAGGATACTGCTCATTAGTTTTCACATCTAAGTAAGACCACCTTAGGGAAGTAAAAAAAAAGAATGTTTGGTAATTTATTATTTAGTTTATAATCTTTAAAGTCTATAATAACATTCAATAATGAAAAATTAAAGTTAGAAATAAAAGTATATTTGCTTTTAAATGATAATTGAAAGCAATAATGTTAAATGGAACTAATAATAAGGCATTCAGTGTTAAAACAAGTCCTTTCAATAGGACATTTAAAAAAAAGTAAAAATCTGTTCATTAAGATAAAATTTAAATTCCCAATAATTAATAATCAAACAGCAATAGGTTTACTAATAAATACATCATAAATTTGTACCAAAATGTAAAATCAATTTTAATATCATTCAATTGTATAAACAATAAAATCTAATTTATTGAGTTATGCTTATCAATATTTATAGAAAGAATAAAGCAAAAACTTAAACATACATACAAATATGTAATTGCATCCTTTATAATTCCATACCAGGGGTATTCCAACCAGGGTCCAGTTTTTTTAAAGTTAAGAAAAAACTACTCATAATTTTGTGAAACAGAAGTTAGTGTAAAATATAGCTTTTTCAGCAAGGGTTTTGTTGCGCAGATTTGTGAAAAAAATATCCTGTTTTTGTGGAAAAATAAATTTGCAAAATTAGTACTAAGTACGATTTTATATATATTTTTTAAACTATTTGTATATTTATGTTTAAATAAAAATATACAGATTTAAAATAAACATTAAATTTATTCAAGGAGTTAAGTTCAGGGTTTGCTTTCTTAAAGTAAAGCTTTTATTAAGTTTCACCTAAACATCAACTACTTAATTGGTGAATTAGTTTCTTTCTATATAAACAGGAAAATCCAAATACTATGTTCCATATAGATTCATTTTTGTTTTAAGGAGGGTTTATTCACTTTAGAAAAGATAAAATTTTAAGATAAGACAAATTTGTAAAACATCCATTATTCATAGGAAGAATTTTGTGAAAGGACTGTTTTTGAAATGAAAATATTGTGATATGCCCAGGGTATGTTTTTAAGATCACATATTTTGTGAAGAGTCTGTGTTTACAAAAATTATTTAGTAAAAGGTTGTTAGTAGACCCAAATTTTGTCTAAATAGATCCCTGTATATGTTTTATTTATCCCAGCTTATGTAAAATTTTCTAATATAATAACTTAACATTTATATACATTATATATTACATTATAAATTAATTTTTATTAATATATATATATATATATATATATATATTACTGTGCTGTTGCTTTCTTTTTGGACTGGGTTTGATGTTTTGCTTTTCACTTTAAGTGTTCTGTGTTTTTTTTTTCCCTTTGCATTTTGTTTTAATTTTCTTTTCTTGGTTTACTTGGAATAAAGGAAGATTGAAATAATTTAAAATAAATTTTAACTCTCAAGCACAGTAATAACTCTGTGTCCATACTTTGTATTCAGGGTTCTTTTTGCATTGTATACATAATGGTTGGATTTTAAAATTTATTCAATGCTTTTTGGTATTTTGAATTGTATTGAATTGCATATATATATATATATATATATAATAATAATAATAATAATAATATCAATATCTAAGCCCTAAAGCCTATTCCAAAATTATCCCTTTTCCCCATTCATTATTCTAGATCTTAATTTCTTCTCTTTATACTAACCATATTTTCCATTCATCCAATTTAAATGAGGATGTTTTCATTTCTTCAGCCGAACCCGAAATTCTTTCTATGATTCCCAAAACAAAATGATATAGCTGGCATTTTTAATTAGGAAGTTATAACTCTCCCAGGAAAAATCTGTAATGATCAGCTATAATAGTCATCTGGAACGCCACACTTTTGCAGATGGCTCTAATCAAAGGTTACTTTCTATAAGCAAAACACACACGGTATTTGGCCGTCTCTTGCAGAAGGTTGGCATTACAGAGAGAGAAAGCATTCTGACACCGTCCGGTTCAGACGTCTCTGGATTTTGTGCAATTTTGATGGGATGAAATAAAGATTATGTTCGGCCACAACCACTATGCATTTCTTTCCAACAGACGATTAGCGGACTCTTGGCAGCCCAGCATGTCCGGGCTGAGGAAAATAATAGAGGCAATTTGAAAAGAAGTTGTCATGTGAAGTTTGGGGCTGGTTGGTTCCCCTGTACCTATTACATATATATATTATGACATTGTACATACATGGAATATTTACATATTATTTACAATTCTTGCAAGCATGCAACCACTCATTTGCTACTCCAGTCATTGTTATGACTTACTTACTGCATACTGCACTGTCTTACTAACTCTGGGGTGTGCCTTTCTTCCAGCTGACTCCTTAGTAAGGGTGCTATAGTGAGGGACTTCCAGTATTTCCCATGTATGTGGGGGGGGGGAAACTAAATTGTTTTAGAGCAGTTTGTTTCTCACAATAGAAGCAAATTTGTAGACAAATTTTTCTGCATACCCTTAAAAATACAACAGTTACAGGAGTTTTATTTACTATAAAATTATTTGAAATATAATTTTAGCATGCAAAAGGTACAGTTTTATCTTAAAAGACTATTAGTTTCATAATTAAAAAATTATAAAATCTCACAAAAGCTCTTGGTCTTTATTCATTTATTTTTTTTAATGGCATGTTGAAAAGGATATAATGCATATACATATCCCAACTGACTTATTTTTGTCATTATTGGAAAAAATAGTTCTGGAACATAATGATGTTTCTGTCATTTATTTTTCAGAAGCATTTAGTGTTGTAAAGATTTAAAAAGAAAATTAAAAATTAAACTGTAATTTTAAAATTTAGATTTGGGTTTTAGTATAAATGTTAACTATCAATTAGAAACTAATAAACTAAAATTTAAAAATAATTTGAACTCAGAAAAAAATGGGGTAGGGAACATAATATTTACACCCATTTATTATTTACTTCCTGATTTGAATCCAAAGTATAGGTAATCATACAAGAAAAAAAAAAGTCAAGAAGTATTACACAATTGATCTAAATAAAAGAATACAACATCGCTAAAAATAAACAATGCTTAATATCCACCACATATCACCCTATCTTACAGATAAGAAGTTCTGGATATCAGTAATGCCATATCTGCCAAAACCAATATCTATTTCACATTTACTTCTAATCATTTAGTATTAGTAACAAAAATTATTTTCTCCTTGTGTCATTTGTAGTTTTCAAACAAATACAAATTTGTATTGAAATTAGTATTTCAGTATGAGATTTTTGGCTTCAGAAATACCCTGTCAATACTAAAAAAAAAATTTGTAAAAGAAAACTAAGGAAATTTTAAAAAGATTTTTTACTCTTTTTAGGGTACCATTGAAAAAGAACATTATGGTTGTTAGATACTTTTAATTTTGATACCCCTTTAAAGTTTTACAAGAAATCGTTTCAGTTTTTAAAATCACAAAATCATCTGACTTTATAAAAGAAACTTTAAATATCCAATTCAGTCCCTTTTTGAAAAGTATTACTTAAAACATAGAAATAAGAACTACCAATCCATTAACACTTCCAGTTCCAAACTACAATACTTGCACATTAAAATTGCCCTTTAAAAATCACTTTGTAAAGCTTCATTAAGATTTGAACTGATGATCTATTGATAAATGAAAAGCTTAAAAAGAATTAATAATATGACCTTTTCATACAGTTATCTTAAAATATCTTTTGCAGTAGAATATTCTGAAACAGCAGAATCAAAATAATGAATTAAAACTTAATTTTATGATGGGTTTGGTTTAGAGCACTACAATCTACTGTTTTGCTCATGAGAGGTAATGAGACTGGGTGCTACTGCTAAAAGCTGATTCCAAAAGCTACAAACATCCATGCCAATAGCAGGATTCAAACCAACCAACTCTGGTACTGAAGTGCAGCGCTTTACCATTCCATTTCACGATGGGTCATACAGTATAATTTCTTAGTGGTACTAATTATTCAATTCTCAGTTTAGCCATTTATATTAAACTAGCAAGTATGCCCGTGCTTTGCTATGGTGAACTTAATGTATTACTTTTGAACAAAGATTTTTTTTCGTGCATAACTCTCTAAATTCGTCACAGTACAGTTCGAGTCATTAGCATATTTATATATTTCTATTATAAATGTGTTATAACAATATTCAATTTTTATACTACTGTATTACTACTATACATTGATTAGCAACGTTAATATTTCTTGACATATTAAGTGGTAGAATAGAAAGCAGAGGTTTTGACAACAACAGTGATAATTTTGGTGGTATTAATAAATGTTGTCGAAAATTAAGGAAATTTATGACAAACCACAGGGTTTTGTATGAAACAGAAACACGTTCATATTGACAACCGTAGGAATATAAAGATAACTATATAAATTGATAGGTTTATATTTGCCAGTGAGAGCCACTGTAATTTGTACTTTTCGTTGATGAATATTGTTCATGAACACTTCATTGTAACGTAAATATTAACCAAAAATTAAATTTAAAATTAATCGTTTGGGTTTAACTGGGGAAAATAATGCTTGGAATAATGACATGAAATGCTTGAAAAAGGGGGAAGGAATGGATTTTGAAAGTTGAAAATTTACAATAACCTTCCCAGGGATATACCTAAGAATTTCCCATGTTTTCACGGCGATTGGATGTACGGTTTTTGAGTCTATTGAGTACAGACAGACAGACACAAATTCATTTTTATATATATAGATTAGGCTACTGTTCAAAAAATATTAATTTATTAAAAAATTTAAGACTCGAAATTAAAATGAACAGCTTTTTAAACACTTTTTCATAAAGCACCTAAAAGTAATTAGTTCTAAGGTTTTTTAAAGGAATTTATAAAAAACTGGGGAAGTAAAATCACATGCATATTCTTAAAAGTTATTTTATTGTTACATTTTAAATCTCACAAAAGAGATGTAAAGGTATTTGTAATAGAGAATCGAAAAATAAACCTTTAACAAACCTTTAAAAAAATTAAAACAAGGAAAAATAATTATTACTATTTATTAAATACATACCCAGTTTGGAAGATTTCATCTTGAAAGTTAGCAAAGGCAACTGCATTGGGTACAATATAATCATGTAGAGAAAACTGTCTCATCTGTTCATTATATGACACAGAGGCATTTTTTATGGAGCTAGAATAAGCTATTGAAGCTAAAGAACAGCATAAAAGTAGGTATGACAACATATCTGAAAATCTAAAATGAGAAATAAATAAACAGAATTAAGTAAGAGAGATAATACCGTGAAGTATTAGAATAAAATATAATAAAGAAAAAACGTGCAACCTGATTTATATTTGTGCATTAACAAAATTAACTTGTTTATATATTTTCAATTTTGCGCAAAAGTTTCTTACATATTTTTTAAATCTTAGTAAATTTTACAAGTGAGTTATAAGTGTTTATGAAGTAAAAAATAATTACTATATGCTGTAAGAAAACTCACCTTTAACTTCTTTAAAATATAAAAATCTTCAATCCAAATGAGATCTGATTTTCTGTCATTTACAGAAATAACATTAATCATGTGAGCTGAGCATTTAAACTTTGGTCAACAAACACCTGTTGCCATCTTAAATCACGTGCGAATTATATGCTTGATAAGTATTTATAGAAGATATTACTTAAATACTTTTTGTTTTCACAGCTAAGAGGTTATGAAAAATAATTTTAATACGTTATTTTATGTACATAACCTTTAATACAATTTAATATAAAACAACTCCTAAAAATGTTTAATTTATTATTGGCAACCAATATTTTCTTCGATGACGTAACGAAAATAGTCAAAAGGGAATTTCTCTTCTATTCTTTAGGGATATATATGAGTGCTTTTAGGGATTTTTGAAATTTTTAATCATAGATTGAGTTTATAAAAATAAGTGTTGCTAACTTATTACTCTTCTAAACTTTTCGAATTCTAGATTGTTTACGTTTCTTATTTATGAATGTCAAATTTAATATAAAATTCCTTTGTAATACAAAAAAGGTAGAAATATTTTTATTTAGTAAATTTTTACTTTTTTTTGTCATTTGTTGACATGTTTATGATAACATGTCGACTTTAAATGTTTTGGTGACCAATGGTGAAGTTATATAAGCAAATTATTCATTAGTTAAGGGGATTTTATGTACAGTAAATTGGTAAAGATTATCTTCTTTACTTTTTATATGGAGCTTTAATTTGTACAAGCACATACTAATTATTCTTGTCAATACCCGAGTATCGAAAACCATATATCTTGCACCTGATGGTTTTGATTCTGCTGTATAGCAAAAAAGAAAAAATCAAAACAAAACATACTTAGACAGTTCATATACATACAGGAAGATATTCTCATATAAAGTTAGTAACAATCTAGTATAATGGAATATTTATTTTATCTGTCTATCACAAAATTATTAGATGCATAAAATAAAAGTTCTTTTAGGATGACATATCAAGAAAGGATAAAAAAAAGGCATTTCATTATTTTTTTTTTCATTTACGGTTTTTATACTTTTTTAATGTATTTTCACCGAGATTAATTCAAAGGTTTATATTTGTAAACTTATTTTTTAAAAAAAATTCTTAAATATATAACGTGCTACATTATATTGGATTCATTCTTTGCAAGATTTTTATACTAAAGTATTTATTCGTTATTGATAGTACTTATAGACGTTGATTATGAATCGTAAGTGTTAATTTCTATAACTTGTAGAACATAATGCCAATCCATAACACATTGAATAAAGCTGGCTTGTTTTGTTCAAAGATATTTCCTAAGCATGAAATAAAACGTAGTTTTATTTTTATTGCATGTGTTAAGTAATCACTAATAAAATGTAATTCAATAATTGTGTAAAATATGATTTGTAAAAGTTGCTTTTTCTAATAATTCATATATTATATAAGTCTCACTTTTCAATTAAAACTTCTAGAATTTTTGTACAAAATTTATATGTTTCTGTCCATTTGGCAGGGGGGGACCCACTCGTTCAATCAAGCCCCTTAGGCATATAGTGAATTTAGAAATTATTTTGCAAGTGCAGTTTCATAATAAACTATTGTGTTTCCTTGGGAAAACTAATGACTTTTATTTTCAAATTTCATACTCTGCTAGATCACTTTTTATTATTATTATTGTTAAAGAATTACTGCATTAAAAAAGTGAAAGTTTACCAAAGTTTTTTTTTATTATTAAAAGAGAATTACTAAAGGGAATTTTGAAAAGAGTAAAAAGTATTTTTACACTGGAAGAGATGTGAATTTCAAATAACGTTTTGTGAGTTGATCGCATTGATTCTTTATGATTTGCTGATTCATTGATCTTGTGTGTTTTATATGAGACTGTTGACTATGTAAAAAAGATGTATGTTATTTAAAAAACAATTTGGTTTTATTTTTAATTATAGTAATATTTTTCTCCCCTTTAAATTTGTTACACATCTTCATTATACCATTTATAAAAATGCAAAGCTTTTTAGAATTAAAACACATTTGTTTGCAGTAATGATTTCAACTTTATTAGTGTCAGACACTTATTTGGAAAAATAAGTATTAGAAAGAAAGAATTTGAAAAAAAAAAAAATTTTTTTTAATTTTACCTGCAATTTCTCCTTTTGACAATTATTTTCTGCTATCATCTTTTGTAAATTGTTAAGCTGTTTGTACCATAAAATAGATGAAAAAAATTGAATATTTAAAACATAATTAATGAATTTAGATTTTAGATTTTAAAATTTTAACTTATAAAGATATATTTTATTTGTTCACTAACTTGCAGGTAAAAGCACCCTTAAACTTTAATTTTCTGGAGAAGTTTTAATGCTATATACATTTAAGGGATTATATATTGAAAAAAAAAATTTTTTTAACTGTACTGTATCATAACTAGATAGAAATAATTTGCAACCTTTAGATAACATTTATCTGACTTAGTAATGTTTACAGTATTTTTTGGAAACACAGCTTATAATGTTAACCTTAAAACACTATCATGCATTTGTTCAATGTAGCAATTGTTACAATAGACCTACAAAACTTTATACATTTATTTTAATACAAAAAAAAAGACAAGTAATATTTTGCTTAATTTAAGAAATAATTTATTGCAAATTAAAGTTATTTTCAGCAATTAATTTTAATTTCTAAAGTTTCCTAGACGTTAGTCCTGGTTAGTTATATAAAGTATCCTCCTAGGCCTGACTGTTAGTTCATTATAGTGGAGGGGTGTTCCTGGGTGGAATGGGTAATGTACAAAGGGAGTGTTTCTCCTGGTAGGGTCATCCCAGGTATGAAGACCTTTCTATTATGCCCAGTTAGTACAGTCAGGCATCCAGGCTAAGTATGTCTTCTCCCTTTGGTGTCCCAAGCCTTTTGGCTAATTGAAGGTCCTTTCCCATCACCATGAATCCTCAAGATACTACAAGCTCTTTAGTTACAATGATCAAGGCCAGAGACAATGGAGGGGATTTAGGGGACGGTCCCTCCCCAAAATTCTAAAAGACTGTTTCATGGAAAGAAAACTGACCATGTAAGTGGGTGTATCTGCCTAGTTGTGCATACGCAATAGTGTTTTGAAAAAGAGACCACTTTGGGCATAAATGTCTTGTGGGGCCGAAGGGTTTTATCTATCCCCATCCCCTAGGATCGTTTATCTCAAGATCCTTTTCCGTTATCTATTGTAGGGTGTCTTCCTGTCTGGGGTGCCTCATGGTGAGTATTTTGAGACAGATTCTATCTTCTAAAATAGCTTCAACCTATTACGTTAGACCAGATTTTGGTGTATAACTAAAGAGTGAGAAATTTAAACATAAAAACAGTTTTTAATGTTAATTTTACTCTTAAATTCATTAGGCAGATACTTCATTACTCATTGTAAGCTTTAAATTTGTTCATTATATCATTTTGAATCATTTTGTTATTCTAAAGCAACATAGTGTTATGGAACTCAAGGGGTATACATACATAAGAAAACATGTTGTTTTATTAAGTATCATTCACAAAAAACAGTCTTTCGCCTTAGTCCCCCTCCGAAAATAATTTCTGGCTACCGTCTTGACAATTATCAACATAAAACCTCTGCTTACCTTCATACTTGGACAAATAACCAACACGAAGAAGCTTAGCCCCTTCTCTTATGCTGAAATGCTTAGGCTTCCCTCTACAAATGTAAAACCTCATTCTCTATATTTGGGAGCTGAATAGAAACTTGGTGGGACTTACTTTCATTAGACTCTTTTGACTAGTGTAAAGAAAAAATTAAGAATCTGGCTCTCATCAAGTAATTACCCTGGAGACTATAAATGGGATCCCATAATCATTAAAGATATACACTGATGGTAGCAGAGGTGATGAGGGAATTTCTGGCAGTGGAGTGTACATTCTAACTAGTACTGGTTCTGTGGTAGTTAAAATAAGGAATCTCAAAGGGGCACTGTCCAAGGATGTCCTGCAGGAGATCAATCGAATTAAGATCTGGGGCATTGATAATCAAAATATACGAAACTCTTCATTTTGCTCTCAAAACCATTGTGACATAATACAGGCCTCATGGTGCTGTCTTTTTGGAACTGTCTAACTAAATCATGTTGATCTCAGAAGAGTTGCATGGAAAGATAGGGGTTAACAAGTTAAAGATATTATCATGGAAAAAGGAAATTATCGCACTCTGGAATTGAATCTCTTTTCTTCATCACAATATAGATTTAAAATTTGGGGAAAATAAATTACTTTTAGGATAAATTTTTAATGTAGTGCATATATTGTTTTTAACTGTTACTTAATTTAAGTTTAACCAGCTGTTTGTTAGCTATTTTAAGAAGGAAATGTTTAATGCAAGTTTCTAAATATTCCTTATTTTCATTTATTTAATTTTTTAAGTGTTTGACCATAATTTTAGCAAGTGTGACTGGTTAATGAATATTGCCTGATTGTATGTAGTTCTGTGCCTATTTAATGTGCTGAAAAAGATTCATATATATATATATACACACATGTATGTATGTATGTATATATATATATATACACACATGTATGTATATATATATATATATATACACATATATATATATACATACATACATGTGTATACATATATATATATATGAATATGTATATATTGTTACGAATTTGTTAGTGAACCTTATATTTAACATGGTACTCTACGGGTATCTCGCCAAATTGGCGAGATACTGGCTCGTTGGCAACTTAATTTTGTCACCAAATGTTGCCAAGTGTGGCGATACGTGACAACTTCCGGTTTCGGTTTCTGGAGTATACCAGCAGTTTCTTTGGGCCTATATAAGGCAGGCTGTGTCCCAAACAGAGTTGTTTCGTAGATTTCTCAGTGTAAAGGGTACACACAGTATGTTGTGTTTTACTGGTGCTTCCATTTTGTTTTATTCAGAAAGAGGTACGTGAGCCCACGGCATTGTGCTCGAGTTGTTTCGCGATGATTTTGTAAGCTTGATACGAGTATGCCGTACCTTAATCTTGATGCTTTTCTGACATTGTATTTTCCAGCTGATTGCCAATAAATTATTGTTTTCATGCTGTCTTACTTAAAGTCCATTCAATCCCCAAACCCAGCTTTGAAGTTCGTAACAATATACACACACATATTTTAAGGTTTTTAATTTAGGGTAAATGACTTATTTTAATTTAGGGTAAATAATGATATATTAAAAAAAAAGATTTATAAGAAATTGATAACTATATTTACATTTATAACATTTTTTAAATAATCTTTCTTTATAGGTAATTTTGTCCAATTTTCATTGAAAAATGAAGATAAATGAAAAAAATTTAATTAGTTTTGCTGTGTCAAAAACATACATTGATAGAGAAGGATGGCTAGGAAAAAGAGGTGAGGTTAATAAAAGTTTCCAAAAAAGATGGTTTGTTTTGAAAGGAAATCTGCTTTTTTATTTTGAAAAGAAGGATGATAAAGAACCAGTTGGATTAGTTATTCTTGAGGGTTGCACAGTTGAATTAGCTGAAAATGAAGAAACATATGCCTTCAAACTTGTATTTCATGGAGCTGGTAATAGAACATACATTTTATGTGCTAACAGTCAAGAAAATATGGAACAATGGATGAAAGCTCTGGCATCAGCAAGTTATGATTATGTGAAATTAATGGTAGGGGAACTTCAAAGACAGTTAGATGAAATTACAGAAATGGAGAAGCAAGCTGCATCATCTGTACCTCAACGTCTGAAAGTTAGTGGTCTTCCTAGTAACAGATCTGATGGATGCCTTTTTGGGCATGCAGCTTCAGGGGGCAGGGTTCCACGATTTAATCCCTTTGACAAATGGAAAGGTGAGGGTAATAATGGCAATAATAACCCTTCTAACATTACAACAGCCTCATCTGAAGATGATCTTCTCCATGCTGGTAGTAGGTCTAAAGGTTCCCGCCAAAGATATCTTTTTATTGAACTTCATGAATATTATGGCCAAATTTTTCGTAGATTATTTGAAGAGCAGAAGAAAAAGAGAGCTGCTTTAAAACCTAAATTAGAAGTAGATCTTATCACATTTTAGTTTAACTGTTCAGCTTATAATAAAATTTATCAGCTGTTTTTCAGATTTTGTACATAATGTGATAATGGCCAAAAATGTCTAAATACATCCATTCAGTATATTAATTCTCAGAAAATTTAAGATGATATATTCTATAAACTGTTAGCAAACTATACATCAAAATGGGCATTTTAGAACATCTGTATTTGAATTTTGGTATGG
>CM063505.1:36292358-36339858 GCA_032207245.1 Pardosa pseudoannulata
TCCATTTAAGAAATTTTGCTTTTAATAATTTTCTGTTATATTTGTTAGCTAGTTATAAGTTTTCTGTTCCCAAACATTTTGTTATTTAGTTTATTGGAGTTTTACTTCTGTATAATTTTTATTAGAGTTGCTGAAATAATGTACATGTCATTCCAGCACTTGTTTTATGATTGTATTCATTTATGTATCTTGGATTTTGCTGTGTACATTAACCTTGTTTATATGACTGTACAAATTTTTATCATGTCTGTTATTAGATAATTAAATGCTTAAGTAACGCATTACTACAAATTCAAATCTATATACCTATCGCTACTGATAGTATTTGAATAAAAAAGCATTTGCAGAAATATGCATATTTAATTCTTTAAAAAAACATTTTTGCCTTGTTTACAATTATTCGAGTTGAAAAATTTGGAGATCTCTATAAACAGTTAAGGGTTAAAAAGTAGTATTTTAAATGCTATAGTTCAGGACTGTCCAACAGGCGGCCCGTAAACTTCTTATTCAGCATATTTCTCTTTTCAGAATTTTATGGAAGCATCTGAGACTACCATTCTTGGTCAAGCCAAGGTCCCCGAAGTTTCCTCTTGATCTCAAATTGTTTTATAATCCTTCTGTTCCATTGTTTTATAATTAATAATTCAACTATTAATCGTTATTGTATAAGAGGTAAGAGGTTATTGTTCAACTTTTCCAAACTGTGGCCCGCCAGGTGATCAGTGACCAGAATTCTGGCCCGTGGGCTCTTTGCAGTTGGACATCCCTGCTATAGTTATTAAGTTGAATTAGCGGAAAAAGACTGGAAATGTATTATTACAGTATTTGTATGAAGGGTTTAATTTTCATATAATTGAAGTTATTTTATTTCTTTATCAGAAATAAAAATTATAAAAGATTTCAGGATATAATAATTCAGAATATAAGTAATATAATTATGATTAAAAGATTACATACTAAGAAGAATCTCAGTGAAATTTGAAGTAAAGAGTATATAATTTACAAGATTAATTCTGATAAGAGTAAATACAAAATATGGTCACAGTTTCATATCAAGAACGTTAGGGGTCATTTTAAATCTCAAGAGTTTCATTTAGTTCTGTTATGTTCAAATAATTTTTCTCCCCATTTTTTATAAAATTTCATTGTGATCTCTAGATAGAAAAAAATATATAGTTTCATTTTTATAAATAATTTTATATAACTATTTTCTAGTGCTTGTTGATGAAAAGTCTGTTTTTTATTGTCTTAAGAATTAGGTGACCCCCCATTTTTCATTTGCAACCACTCTGTAGATTGTGCACTACTGATTTAGACAACTAAGATAAATAACTAAAATATTTTTATATATTATAGGAAAGATGCATTACAAAAAATCAAATATTATTGATTTAATTTTTTTAGACAATTTTCTTGGATTAAAAACTATTGTAGGTACTTGCTCTTTAGGCTTTTTTTCTTTTACATTATTATTCTTAGATCTCTTAAGATGCATAACTTTTTTTAAAAAATGCAGATAGATAACAAGTTTGAATGGTTACTGGAGCAACCTAAATTTTTACTTTGTTGGAAATTCTAAATTCAATAATTATTAGAGGCCTGTGTTTTATACTAATGAATATAAAAGGATTTTGTTATTAATGCTATTGGGTTATATACTATATATTAAAAATTGCATAAGACTTCATGAGTAAACTAAAGGGAATTTATTTTACAAGGTAATTATTGCTTGAACTTCTTTATACTTAAATCATTTCTTGTAAATTAGACATAATTATGTGCATTTCTTTTATTTTGTTATACTGAGACTAATGAGGTAATACTGTAGCACTCACTATATATATACATATGTTTGAGTCATTTATTAAAAGTAAATGATAAAGTAGTAAATGCATTCTTAAAGATAATGCATTTAGATGTTTTTAAAGACAATTTTAAGTGAAAAATTTCATATTAGTAAGATCTAACAATATGAAAACCTTAATATTACATAATAGTTATAAAGCATAAACTATTTTAAAGGAAATACGTCAATTATTTTCAGATGACAAATTTTTCTTTTTTTTTTAAAGTATATTTAGATAAAATTATAAAAAGTATATTGTCTTAAACTGTAAATAAGTATTTATTCTCTTTCTTTTGAATGAATTGAGTACTATTTTTTTGGTAGGAATTAGAATAGTAATTTTCATATACCCAGATTTATGTCAAAGCCGAAAGACTAGTATAAAACTTTTGTATTTAAAAACTTCTGTATTAAAACTTAAAAAAAATGAATTTTTGTTATGTAGTAAATTTGAACACACTTCATTTTTAAATTTTTAGATGTTTTCTGCAGCTCTTAAAAACTTTCCACAACAGGTTAAAGATTGCAATATTATGAAATACAGAATTTTAAATAAAAGTATCAATATTATGATTATCACCTTCTTTAATTGTAAAAAATCCAATTCACAAAAAAAAAAAAAAAAATTTTGTCAAATATAATTTAGCATACTTAAATCAAGGTTCTCACAACTGAAGGTACCCAAGAAATATTTTAAAAAATTCAGAAAAACACTTAAAGGAAAAAAGCTACTTGAAATTAAATAAATTTTAGTCTAACATTTTTATTTATTTATTAAATAATGCAAGTGCCTATATGCATATATTTTTCCACTGTCAGTATATCTTAAAATAATTTTTATGTAACTGACATCTATCAAAACACACTACATACAGAAAGTTATCTACATATTATGGAAACAATTTTATATTTATCTTTAGCATTTTGAAAAAAAAAAATTTTTTTTTCAATATAAACATGTTTTGCTTTGATTAGAATGTAGAATAAAAAAATTTTAAAAATGGCTCCTAAAACAGATACATGGCTGGATATTCCTTGAATAAGCTTTCCAACTAAAAGAATTAAACTATTAAGTGATAAATAAATCAAAGTTATTACATATAAAGATATTTTTATTATATTAGATTAAAAAGGGGAAATGTGTGCAACTAAAAGTAAAAATGATGAAAAAATGGCCACAAATTCTTCAAATGCAGGTAAATATCAAGAAAGTAAAGTGTCTGTTCCTAATACAGAATGCATGTATTCAAAGTTTCGTCATATTCAGACTAGAAATGCATTTTTGCACTGAAAATGAAACCATTCATAAAGAACTCAGCTGCTGATAAGTAAAAAGTTGTTGTAATACTTGAGAAATAGTTGTTTAAATGATTATAATAAAAGTAACTTTCTATTGTACTGGATTTCTTCCTTTTTGGATTATTTTTTATTCAATAATCATTTTTGCATTAAGTCTTTGAGCATTTTCAAAGTTGTTTTAAATTTATAACAACATTTTGAGTTTCAAGATATAATGCTCTATTTCAAGTTAACTGGGTTTTTAAGGAATTTTTCTTTCTTTACAAACTAGGAAACATCAGATATTAACAAACAATATGTTGTTTGGATTGCTTTACTGTTGAATCCTCCAATCTTTCATGTCTCTAATTAACAAATTCTTTTGCCTTTGCTTATTAAACAGTTTAAAAATAAATATGGTTTCTTCTGTATAATATAAATGTGTAGACAAGGAATAATTGAAGAATGAGTATATGCAAGTCATAATCCTGCAAAAATTAAAATCCTAGTTATTTTTATCTTGCATCTAAGGCTTCTTGGTGGAAATTGTTTTCTTACATCGATGAATGTATGTGTTGAAATATTCACTTGACCCTTCTAGTAAATTTACATGTACTTAACCAGTTATATACAGGTTGAATTATTTTTATCTAAATTATGTCTTTAGTTTGCATTAAAAGAGTTAGGGTAAAAAACTGATTTCTAGTATCTCTTCAAAGCAATGAAATACAACAATGGTGACATTTCAAGAATGACTGAAAAAAAATTAGTGGGACAAAAGTTTCTATTAATAGATTTAATAGAGTAGGAAGAATATAAGAAAATGATAAAAGTAACATGATGAATGAATGCTTCAATATAGAATGATTTTAAAAAAATTAATGTTGGGAAATCATTTCAAAATAGTATTTTACAAATATTTTTCCTAAAAAAGTAGATAAAAATTATAATGCCCTTATGAATTTCTATAAATATCTAATTTTTCACTATCTGCAAACTAAAAAGGTAAGTACATATTTGAATTTATTTTTTACAATATAGTAAGATTATGCTCTCTACAGAAGTAAACTTATCAGAATGGAAAATGCCACTAAGTCATGATTTAACAATAACAACTTCACCATAATATAAATTCGACTTTTTTTTTTTTTTTTTTAAATCAGGATTATATTAACCACTCCCCTTTTAGTCTTTCAAATCTTGGTAAGATAGCATCAAAATTCTAAATTCATCCCAACAATTAATTTTAAATTTTCTTCAATTTAGCTGTTATTCACCAAGAAGCAAAACCATTATTTATTTTAAACTATATTTGTAAATTTATGAAATACTAATTTCCAATGAATAAAGTACACAAAAGCTTTTCAGACTTCAATATTATTTTAGACGTGGTAATCCAAAGTTATTAATATACCTATATACATTACCAGGACAACACAGAAATTCATGTACTTTATTTAGGAATTGGTGAAACTTATCAAAGTTTTAGATACTTGAATTTTTTAACTAGCTTTGTGATGTTCCTTCTAAAGACTTAATTCCATATACTGAAAATAAATTAAAATCAAAACAACAAATAATTAGTTACATTTGTTAGTATTATAAATTTTTAACATGAATTATTTTAGTAGGTTTAAAAAAAAACTTTATCCTAAACAAAAATTTTCACAAAAAGTAAAATTTTATAGTAAAGATATCACATATATTTATTTTGTTTTTCAGTTTTATGTTTTCATATTTTCATCAGGCTACAGCTACAAAAATTTTTAGTAGTTTGTGTAGCCTTTTGAGTAACAAACTGAATTAGTCCAGTTAAATAGCATTCATAAGTATATTTATTTAAATATAATTGTGAACAAGTCCCTAAGGCTGAGTATAACAAAATCAAAACCTCGAAAATTAAGGCTTAAGGAAAGAAAATATCACATTACTTAGATTACGTTAAATCATGAATACCTCTGAAAGCTGTAGTAGGTTGTATTCCTTCCCAAAATTAAAGGCTGAATTAATAAATATGTGCAGCCTTCTATTTTTCTAATCTGTGAATTCTCCCAGGAAAAACAGAATTTTAATATCTTTATGTCGTATTTTACTGAATGTTTTTACAGCTCACATCACAGCTGCTACAAAAAGTTAGCCATGTGAATACCCACGCCTCCGATGCAGTATTTTTCATAAATTAACAGACAGGGCTACCTCTTACCTATGTCAGACATATTTATTGATTATCTAAGTTTAAGATGAAAATTAAAGTTTTTTTGTTAAGTATCACCTGGTCTTGCATTAAGAAGTATTTGTGGTGCTGGAAGGAATACCCCAAAAAATTTTAAGGACTTATACATTACGAGGAATGCAAAAACAAGTATTATCAATCGTCATTTTAGACAGGAAGAATCAACCTACTTCTGTAAAAATAAAGAAATTTTAAAAGATATAAAAATATTCTAAACACACTTAAATTGATTAAATTTTGCTCTAAAACATTAAAAGCAGATTTCTTACACTTACCACATTTACTTCTTTAAAATAAAACATTCAAATATTAAAAAAAATAAAAGATGCATATTCTTTTGAGCACTGTCTGTAATTCACTCCACATTCAATGAGCTCTTTCTCAAATTTTACTTCTGCTGTTACATGGGTTCACAGACTTCATGATTTTTACCCCTAAAGATTGTAAATGACCCTTGCCCTTTTTTAGTATCTGCCTGAAGTATACTTAACACCTTCTTGGTCGGCGTCGCATCTCATACGTTCGGCGTTTTTGTGCCCGTATTGTCGGCGTCGCATGCCATGCGACGAAAAGAAAAATTGCATATTGAGATTGAATTTGCCGCTATTTACACTTCTTTTATAAATCCCGGGATTATTCATGATATTTTTGATATTCATAACCAACAGTTTTATGACAAAATAAGCAAAAAAATAATCTGTAATAAAATATTTCAGTTTTTGATAAATGTGATTTTTATGCTCTGATACCCAAGACTGATTGTAAATCTGTTTTAACGGTAAGGTTGGAAAACTATTTTCTAAAATATTTTTTACCTAATTTTAATAATTATTTTATGTAGATATTTATCTTAAACACCTTAAAGCAATAGAGTTAATAAATATGTTATTACAGTGTATTTTTTAAAGATAAAACGTGGGTGCATTGCGGTGAAAACTGCAGATCAGTGGACAGGATATCACATATTTCACCCCCAATAAGTCAAGCAAAAAACTGCTTGCTGACAAAAATATTTTGCATTTTCGAAATTAGGATAGAACATAGATTAATTTTCAGCAATAAAAAAAAATGCTTTTTTTGGACCGGAAATTCGAAAAAAAATCCGACCAAGAAGGGGTTAAGAAGTAGTTTACTAAGTTTCAACCTGAAACTTTAAGATTCAGGGTCTACATAGTACAAAGTAAACAGAAAGAAGTGGGGGGGGGGGATTTGTAATTTTATTCACTGGGATTTCAGAGGTGGTTAGTGTGAAATTTCTGGGTTTCTCCAGAACACAAACATACCTGTGTTCTAGTGAATGCCTTTCATGAAAGACTAATAAAGTTCCATTGCTAAGCAAGCCAAAAAATATGAGCTATGTATTTACTTTATATTTGATCGGTGAAGAGTGATATTTACTGGTTATATATAAATATATACATTCACTGTAGTATTTAATGTCTCTTTCAAATGGAATTTGACTTTATAACCATATAAACGACAAAGTCATTCATTTTCTTATAGAACAAACTTATTAATGTGACTGTAACACCTTTAGGTATTTACCCTAAATACTTTAAATGTGAAAGTCAGCAAAAGAGTATCAACCAGTTAAATAGATTTATTATAAACAAAAAATAATAGTAATGAAGGGGAGGGATGAAAAAATCATTTGTACACTTGCATGAGTGCTTGCATTTTGAAACAAGAATCTCGACACTCAGTAGGTAATTATTAATTTTTACCATAATCTATTTCGTTTGTACAATGGGAAAGAGAATGTTTTGTAAAGAAGTTAACAGTGAACAAATGAATTTATTTGTGTAAATACAGTATAAATAATAAAAAGTTGATTTTATACAAGCAACAAGGAATTGTACTTCTATTTTACATTATGATTTTTTTATGATAGGATAAAAACATTAAAAAAGCCATAATTCTTAATTATACAACTGTAATAAATGTTTTTGTAGACAGCATTGATCACAGTTGTGACAAAAGAATATAAAATAATAAATAATAGCAGGAATAAGAAAGCTCACATAAATCGTTCTTACTAAAGATTACCTCCATACTGAGGCAAATACTAGTTGCACCGGATCAAAATAAAATGTTTTCTACAAAGTTTGAGAACATGAAATTACAATTCATTTACAATATGTAACGCATTTTTTAGGCTTCTCTTTATAAATGACTACAGAGAAAAACATATGCTAAAATTCAGAGTATTATTTGAAATCTGGAAAAGTAAAAAACCCAAATATTTAGTAATTGTAGCGTAATTTCTCTCTGTGGAGTGTATTCAAATAGTCAATACTAAATTCATTTCTGAGAGATCATAACATATTATAAATTACACAAAATGATTTGTCATAGTTATAGAACGAAAAGAAAACATTTTTATAATGGAAACCTATGTCACAGTGCATAAAACAATGAATAAAAATAATGAGTATGTACAAAACCATTAAAAAGCAACTGTGCCATTGGATTCCTCATATAAAGGCTGAGCTGTAAATCAGGACCATATAATTATGTGCATAGCTCAAATTATTGCTCCCACAAATTAAATATGGACACATTGTAAGCTCTTTCACACAACAGATCTGACCTTTGTGCTGCAAGTATAAATTGAAGTATGCAAGAAGCATTTCTCAATATACCAAGTTTGTCATAAACAATACAACTGTTCATTAACTTTGCCAATGTTATTTTTTAATTTATATATGGCTGATTTATACGAAGCACACCATGATATATACACAAAAAAGAAAAATGGTATGTATTTAAATACTTAATATTTAAAAAGTTTCCTAGACAATTTTAAATACATTTGGGTTTGGTTTGGAATGCTAGTCTATAATTTTTTTTATCTAAGGGCTAATGAGACTAAGACCTATTGCTTACAGTCAATTCAAATGGTTACAATCATTCAAGTAGAAAGTCCCTCCAGTAGTGGAATTTAAACCCATGAACTGCAGTATTGAAGAGCAGCCCCTTACCCATTCACTAAACATATTTTGAAATAATTAAAAAACTCCAATTTATTAATTTAGTTTTCATAATCAGTAAAAGTTCAAAAAATTGCTGGGTTAAGAAAATTTGTTTTTACAAAAATGGTAATTATAATAATTAAACAGTTATATTTAAAATGTATACAAAACTATCTTAGAAGAATTGAGTTTTATTTTTAAAAGTTTTCCTAATAAGCTACCCCAAAGCATCTTATTTATAAGGATTAACACATTTATTTAGTCTTTTTTCCCTTTTAACATATAAATTCATGTTTTACTTTTTCTAACCCTTTAAATCAAAATTCAATCCCTAATGTTATGTAAAATAGTGTTGTAATTTAATAATAATTTTTTTTTAAAAAAAGGTAAATATTTAAAGACAAATAGAAATTTTGATTTTTATTTTTCAATTTTTTTAAAAATTTAAATAATTTACTTACGAATTTTTTCCTAAATTCCGTATGTAAGAAAATATTTTTAGGATATGCAAAGTACTTAACAAAACAACCTTAAAATAAAAATAAAAAAAGGTCAATGGATACTTAAAGTCCCATTAAATAAGTAAAATACTGATAAAGAGCAACCAAGATATTGCTATTAAATTAAATGCTATTTTAAGGTAGGTTTAACTTATTCCCACATATGTGTAGCTACCTTTTGGAAGGGTTGATTAAAATAACATGAAATATATTGTTATTCACTTGATTTATAAAAGAAAACTTGATTTATAAAAAATTACTGAAGCTAACATTTTAGGGTAAACTATCAGTATTATTACTACTATGGATCAAAATCAGAATAAAAGGTGATTGACTACTGGATATGGGAACAAAATTTAAGAATTTATAAAAGCATCTAATTTATAAGTATTTATTGCTGAAAGTCATTTAAAAAAAAAAAAAAAATTGAATACCAGAATTGCAAGAAAGTTTTATAGAACAATCCTCCAATTTCAATTTTTGTTTCTTGTAGCCACTGAAAGTAAAACTCAGTCTTATAAGATCCAAATGCAAAATGGATGTCAAATAAATAGGTAAAACTAAGGATTTGTTTGTAGTTTACAAGGAATCTAGGACTGAGTATTTTCACAGTATAGCTGAACTCACAACCATACCCACAACCATACATAAGCTAACTTACATACATTTATTTCTGTTTAACATTGCTAAAAGAAATACACACATAAATACATACACATCTCCATCTTCTATGATTATTAAAACATTTTAGATTTAAATAAAATATTTAAGTTTAATGAAATATAAATTTACTTTAATGAGAATAAAAATCACTTTAAATTTAAGGAAATGACAAAACTTAATTTAAATTATAAATAATGGGGTGAAAATGAAATTGCCTCAATTTTTGGATGCATGCATTGGATATCCAGAGTTGGGTAGGGGTGAACAGCTTATTGTCACATAACTGATAAATCTATAAAATTTACATATATCCTTTCAGCAAAACATTGGTTTGACAATAGTTTTAAAGTAAATAACTGAAAAAAAAAATGAAATACTACTATGAATTTATTTTCAGTTACCTAGTCATTATTTATAGTTATTTTTACAATTTTTCAGTATATATATTCTTATTTCAGTACTACTGATATTGCTCTCAATTTTTATTATTATTGTCATTAAAACCAAATACTTACAACTTACTAAAATAAAATATGTCTAAAAGAAGAGTATCACAAATAGGGAAATCCTATTAATAATTCTATGTCAAAACAATTTAACTATCATGCAGTGAGTATTTGATGATAAAGCTAAAACACCAACAATTCCACAATTGAAGAAATGTTTAAAAGATATGAATGAATACCTTACTAAAAGGTAAAAACAATAGTACAATTTCAGTTGGCTGATAAAGAGAGATAATTTTGGATAAGTATTCCTATTGAGGCTAAAATAACACCATAAAATCATTAATTTGAATTTTTCTTAGATATTTTAAATAATTATTAAATACTTTTGAACATGGTAGATTGATTAAAAAATATAAAGCATGTCAAAGAAATTCCAGAATGTTTTAAAGATAGAGGAAAACAAGGAGGGAGGGGATGTTAGACAATAGAAAAGTAAAAGCTTATTAATTTAAAATTAAAGCAGAAAAAAAATGCATTTGAATAAAAAGCAAGAGGAAATTAAAATGAGAGATGAAAAAACTAATATTTTGCATAGCATAGCAGAAATGAATTTTTCTACAAGATTAATAAAATAAAACCTACTTAAAAAGTCACACAAAAACTGTCCTAAACACGATGAACAAAAATTAATACATTTAAACTATATGAAATATGATTTGTAATTTTAATATCACATAGCTTCTCTAAAACAGAAATTTTTATATATGTATATAGATATATATATTTTTGCTTTTTTGCCTACTGTACACAATCTCCCATTTATTTTTGCATAGAGATAAAGGACACTTCTGAATCGACAGACTTCAATATAATTTGCAGAAAATTCATTAGTGCGTATTTTCTACACAAATATATGTGCACATATATATATTTCTATAAATAATTATACAAATATATATACACACACACATACACATATGCATGCTTAACAAAATTTATACATTTGATAACCAAAAAAAAAAAAGAAAAAAAGCATTTAAGAAAGAGTACAAAAAATATATATATATTATATAATTGGCAAACTAGTTTCATTACACTTTGCATGAGGCTACAACTAATAAAAACTTTTTACAATAACCAGATTTCCGTATGGGTTATAATTTAAAAACAATATATTTGGTCCCAATCAAAATCCAATAATTGAATTTTTATAAAAAAAATTAAAAGCTTAGTTAGGACTTATACATAGCGTAAAAGAATTGCTACTTTAATCTATTTCTTAGCAATTTAAAAGGAAAAGGTAAAAATGGATCAAAGGAAATTTTTTTTATTACAGCCATGCCCGTAAAATATGAAAGTCTGCAAATTTAATATGAAATAAACTAACAGAAATTCCAGTGCAATGTGATAACCAATCTAGAATGCCAACTACCATGCTTTTCTGCATGTTTCTAACTGCTGTGCATACATGCCAGACTTCCATTAAAAAATATATACATGTTTTGTTCAGGCAAAAAGAGCAAGTTATGCAGAGAATACAGAGAAACTTCAAAACTACACCCAGACTCACAGCTCAGCCTTATCATAGCAATCTTATTCCCACAAGCTAGTTTAAAATCAGTGCGTCTAAAAACAAACACAACATAATTTTTTTTTCTTTTGCAAAGGTATTTAAGCTGCTGGCAGTGAGAAACCAAGAGAAGTTAGTAAAAACAAGAGTCCAGCACTCCTTTGCTAAGATGGCAGTATCATACAATCTCTGAGTCATTAATTTTGCTTACTTTTTTTGTTAAACTTTTGAGGCTCCTACAACTTCCAATGACACAAAAAGGACATGTACAGATAATTTGATACATGATTTGTAAAAAGATTTTTCATACTTGTGACACTGTACACTGTTCTGTACAAAACCAATGATAGAGAAGTAGGATTGTTCGGAGAGTTTCCAAAGTTCCATGATCTTCAACTATAATATTCTAATAAGTAGCGCATACCTAATTTTGGCTTGGGAGGACGTTGATGGCCAAGTGCGCCCAATGCAAACATCCGTTTCTCTTGTTATATACAAAATAAATAGTAATTATACTTTATTTTATCTCTTTAAGTTGCCAGTAACCAAAGTTCTCTCACATTCACATTTAATGCATAGTTCTCTGGAGATACAATGAAAAGTAGCTGAGAATGTTTCATTTTTAATGCTGCTGGCATAGTAGAGAATATGTGCTATAGTATACATATCAGTTTTTTTTTTTGTCAGATTATTTTCTCTCAGATGATGGAACTTTACAACTGCGATCTATATTACATACGAAAGAGCTCTGATATGTCGTCGTGGGCTGCATCCGAAAACATCACATTAGTAGGAGTATTTAAAAACCAACAGCAAATGGCTACAGTCACGACTGTGTTTGATCCCTGGAGTCAAATTTATTGATAGCTGCAACTTCAGATGAGAGCTTCGACTGCCTGATATAGTTGCATCAGAACTTGGATGTGCACAGGTAGGCAAGAACGCCTGTCATGAGTGGTAGGGTCCAATGATAACCATGATAAGGAATTATAGCCTTCAAGGACGTACCTATTAGAGCAACACAAATTAAGCATACTTTGAAAATCCTTCATATAAATGACTCTTTTAATTGGGAATCTCACTACATTTGACTTGTCTAACAAATTTATACTTAAAACAGAATACAATATTTTTTGCACATATTTTCTTTTAATCTTTACATTTATTAAATAAGTTTAATGAAATTATTTCAAATTTAGAATCACCATATGCCTATATTATTGAAATACTGTATCTCAAAAGAAATTTATATATACAGAAGCATTTCAAATACATCTAATTATAATTATTTATATATTTTGAAACTAAATTATTTTAAACAGTTGTTATAAATGTGCATAACTGAAAAAAATTAACTTATTTAGTTTATATTGTTTATAATTAACTCATATTTTAAAATGTACATGTAAATATCAAGAAATTAAGAATGAAAAGTAATAAGAAAAATGTTAATGCACATTAATGTTAAAAAAAATAATATCAAAAGAAAAAATTAAAATTAAACTTTTAAATAATAAAAGTATAAGCCACATTTTAAAGATAACTTCTTTTAGAAGAAAAAATACCAAAATATCTAATTAAAAACCAGAACACAAGATATATTTTAGATAACCTACTAATAACATCTGATAAATATAAAATGCAAATTAAACAATTTTTTTAAAGGAAATATTAAATATTGTGTAGTGCAATAAAACATTCTTAAATATATGAGAATCACACATTAATATACATATACTGTTGAAAATTTTAGAGACATATATTAAGTATAACATACCTGAGCACATCTGTTGTCAAGTTTGAATCAAGAGGGTGATAATTTCGTGTGTGAGGATTAGCATGTAGTAAATCATCTGAACTTTGTTGCACAAATGGAGAATGAATCAACAAAGCAGACTGAAATGAGTAAAATTAAGAGTGAGTTTATGAAAAAAAAGTGAAGAAATTAAAAAATACTATTTTGTTTCAATTATGGTAAAGATGATTAGATTAGTAACAAATACTTAAAATCTTGAGTATGGGGGTAGGCTACACAGTCATTAGACTGAAACTGTTCCTAAAAATAACAGAAGCAAGTATTCATTTATTGTTTATAACTGAACTAGACAATTCACAAGCAGACATTTACCAATCATGAGGAGTATGGTACTAATTTCATATGTTGCTCTTTTTTTTTCTTTTTTTTCCCCCTCCAAAAAATTGACTTGATAAGCATAATTCTTTATATAGGCATACCCATTATTTCTTATGATTCCTTAAAGATCAACTCCCATCTATAAAACTACTTTAAATGTTTTGATTACTTTTCAAAATGACTAAATGGGTTAAATCTTTAATGCTGAATATCTAAAACCTTAGCAGTGCAGTTTTTCTCTTTATATACTTGCTTTTCAGTAACAATGCAGTCTTGCAAATGTGTCATGCTGATTCACTCCTGTAAAATTAATTAATGATAGGGTAATAATTGTGCTGCGTAGGAAGGGCAGAAATAGAATAGCAAGAAAAGAACTTATGCAAAAACCAATATGCACCTATGTAAAATTGACTAGACGGACTGACTTTAATAGCATTTAAGAAAGTTCTGTATTCTGATTGCGCCTTTCTAAATTCATATTTTTAGCCTAAACTAACAGATTTGTTAGCAAAATCTCTAATAGTTAAATTTTTTTAAAAAAAACTAGCCAAATGAAAATACACTAGAGCGTCGATTACCTGGACCTTTCTGTGGTACAACCTATGATGTTATCAAAAATTCCGGATGACTGGAGTACTTTAACCCATTACATGCGGGAACGGGTGATTACCCACTTGGCGTGCCAATTGTTATCTGCATGAGTGAGTAATCTCCCTTTTAAAAATTAACACATTTTTAATCAACTGAAGCATAATATAATGTTCCGCAAATAATGCATATTTCATCCGATTCCCCCACTATGCACGTATTACTGCATTCGCCAAGCCCGCATATAATGGTAATAATTTTGGGTAAATTTCCTTCAAACTTTTCCTAGGGTTAGGACTGACAGTTATAATAGTTCATATTTATCATATTACAAACGACGTGTTTAGAAGCAAGAATATAAATTTTTCAAACTTTTATTTTTTACAAAATTAGTAGAAAAACAAGGGCACCAATAGATGGTGGGATATAAAGAGAGTTATATGGTATATAATGACAGGGTACGAGAGACTGGTGATCAGGAAAGGGGCAGAAATTGAACCCCTGCAAGGATTATGTAAAAATGAATTATATAGTCATTTTATATTTCAATAGCCTCAATGGTATATTAGTAATTCCCTATTCTCCTTCCTATATGTTTGCATTTGTGTTGCTCAAATGTAGAATATTATTAAAATGAGAATTAGCTGTAAGAATATATATATATATATATATTTTTTTTTTAACACAACTGTACCACGAACAGTTCATACTGTTTGTGGTCCAAGTGGGTTATGTTCACAAAACAAAATACAGGTTCTTTGATTGATCTGCAAAACTGAACCATATGTTTAATCCACGTTCTACTACCACGTTCCACGTTAATCCACGTTCTACTATATAAGAGATATTAATGTTGTCAATCAATGTCAGATAAAAGTACATAAGTGTTTTTATATGAAACAGCTTGCAAAATGTATATGGCAGATATTTCTTTATCTTACAAGCAAAATTTAAAAGAAGAATCAACTGTTGTACGCTTTTAACTATGTTTAACAAGTTAAAAAAATAAATAAATAAAAAATAAAAAAAAAAATTAAATACATTATAGGTAGATTAATAAAACTACAACAAACTACTCATGTGGAAGTTTAGTGGGCAGGACAAGATTTCGTAAATGAAATAAAATTTTTGTACTAGCAGTATGAGCGGAAAACGCTATTATATCTTATTGAAGCTTAACACAGATGTAATTCAAAAATTGTATCATGAGAATTGAATATGACTATATTATACATATAATAGAATCAACTAAGTTTTTTTGTTCGCCAATGACTTGAACTGCATTGCGTAGAATTTACAGATTAATGATCGAGAAAAAATGGATTTATTTAAAAGTAATATATCAAGTTCTCCATAGCGAAACACCAGCACATTTGCTAGTATATATATATATATATATATATATATATATATATATATATATATATATATATATATATATTTAGGAATGAAATTTTTAAATAGTTAACATATGAATAACATTGAAAATTAAAATTTACATTGGTGGTATAGTAAAGAAAGAGTATCACCAATTAAAATCTTAAAAAAGATATCATTAAAAGAATTGAGTATGTACCTTCAGGAAAACTGGACATATGTTTTGTAGTTGCGGACAAGTTGACCAAAACCATTTTGGTAAAGGTCCAGTTTTGGCAGTGGAAACATAATAACCTAATGCAAGTGGCTGTTGAAGGAGTTGCAGAGGTTCCTCTTGAGTATCCATAGGCAAGTTTCCTGATCCCTAAGCAATTTAAAAAACATGTGATTAATCTAAGTGCACCTTTAATTATTTCAGCAAGTAAATTACATCTAGTACTCACTAAATAATCATTGCTAACAACTCAATAAATTGAAACATTTTAAAAAAAAAAAACTTGAAATTTAACAAAGGATTAACCTTGCTGTTTTATCAACTGTAGAATAAACTGGAAAAAAATAACGCTTAGACAAATATTTTGAAGAGTTGTCAGATTCTAAAGATAACAAATTACATAATCATTATAAACTGATATAAGATTATATATACATAAGTGTATGTGTGTGCACATGTGTGTATATATATGTATATACTAATGTAGGGTCCAGCAAATCCTAGGCCACACACACACACACAAAATCTTGGTGATTGGTGACTAATTTTTTAAAGTATTATTATAATTATTTATTTTAATTTAAAAAAGTGTGCAAGTAATATTTTTAACAGTACAATTATTTGCACTGGGAGAAAAAAAATTACCATACTGCCATTCTGATTTTAAAGCTTAGTTTGAAAGTCAAAGAAAATATTATTTGAACTGGCTTAAGTTTTCCTGGCACCTAAGAGTTTTCACCCTTTGTAAGTCACTGTATGTATGTTAATCTGGACACACACATTATATATATATATATATATATATATATATATATATATATATATATATATATATATATATATGTATGTATGTATGTATATATATATACATATATGCGTGTGTGTATACAAAATAAATAATTGATTTTTTAATTACATATCCTACCTTAAGTTTTAGGGGATAAATTAAAATTAGCTTGAAAAAAAATTAATTTTTTGAATTTCATTGGAGATTAACAAAGAGGTTGTCCCAAAATAACAGATTCGGTTTGCTTCCTGGATACTATGAGTAACTAACATACAAAACTTAATATTTCTTCCAGAATAATCTTCATTTTTAAAAAAATATTATCTTCTTTTTCAAAATTATTTCCAAATTATATTTAATTTTTGCATTATTAAATTGTATTACTTTATTTATTTTAAAAATATTTAATTATATTATCAAAGAGTGTTTGGGGCAATTGCCTAAATAAACAATTTCAGACATTATTCAAATTTGATTCTAAAATTCCCAAATTCCTTGACAGAAATAATTCTGAGCTTTGATTGCAAAGTTCTCTTTTAGGAGGTGAGACAGAAGAAGTCCCCTTTAATAATGGATAAATTAGCATTAAGCATATAGTAAAAAATATAGAACAGAAATTAGCTTTATGAAAGAAGATCTTCATACAGAAGTTGTCTTTCAGAATGGTTACACCAAGTGTGTGTGTGTGTACAACTTCATATTACAGGACAATAATAAATAAATTAGAAAGAAATAAGTTAATAAAACAAAGTTCTCAAAATAAGAGTTCAGAAGCAAAATTTATGCCAAATTTCAGGATTGTACTTTTACAATATCATATTTGTTCTGTCTCACTGTAAAACTAGATAAAATTTAAATTAAAAATAATATAAATTGAAAAAGAATTAACTTGTCAATTACACAAAATATTAGTAATCTCAATGACACAAAATTTAATCATTAGGTATTTAACATAATAATAAAACCTAATCAAATACACTCTAATGCAATATCTTATTTAATAATTAAATGGATCTGCATAAATGGAAAATAGAAATATTTTAAATGCAAATAGGCATTCTTATTGGTAAATTTCATGTGAAATTACCTATAAGATGATGTTTTTTGTCATCGTCTTTTTAAAAGTTATAAATTGACATTTACATATTTTACAACTAATTTAGTATTGGTAAACATAGATACCCTGTTTGGTCCCCCAGGATGAAAAGGAGAATGTCGACCACCTATTCCACAGCTTGGACTACCAGGCTGTGAGATGGAATCTCTTCGAGGAGAAGCACCAGGACTCTGAGGACTCTCAGTCCAACGAAAGATGTCATTGATGTCTTGATCAACAGCAATGTCATCATCATTCAAGGCTTGAAAAATATCATCATCTCCCAAAGTGGTTGATAATGGATCAATATGCTCTTGCTGGAATGTTGCTTGAGATGACTAGAAAATAAAATACTCCCTTTACTAATTAAGGTTGTATTCATTCACTAGAATTATATGCCAAACGAGATATATTGGTTTTAATGCTAGTGAGGACACAAAGGTCCAAATGATTGCAGTCATAGGGTTACAGTAGCTTATTTTCAGGAACCTACAAAATTATACTGACCAAAATAAGAAACAAATAAGAAAAAGAGATAGGCACCCAATGGTTCATTCAAAGAAATGAAAGGTTACTTGTGGCCTGCTTGTTTTAAACATTATGACATTATGATCAACTTATTGGTAGAATTATTACAAATACTACCAAAGATTATAACATCGTAAACACTTCCAGGATAATTGGATCACAGGTCTGCTGGAAGTATGTATCATCCATAGGAGAAGCGACTCTCTCTGTGAGTCTTGATAATGAAATACTTTTTTCTTTAATTTTTCTGATACCTAGGAGGCACTTCATGTCTACTGTTGAATTTATATGCTGTCTATGGGGATAACATCATGTTGCAGAGTTTGGTAGAGAAAGTTGGAGTTTTAAGGGCTTAAGTAAGTTTAAAGATAATACAGAACATCCTTTTATAGGAACAAATCACACAATGTGCTAATATACATCATAAATCCATTTTGGTTTTGGTTTTTTTTTTTTTAGTTTGGAGCGCTACGGTTTACTGTTTTGCCCGCAAGGGTTAATAAATCCATTTTGAATAGATTTTTTTTAAAAATCTAATTAATGTACAAAATTTTCCCTACAAGATAACTTTTCTTAGTGATACTTCTGATAAATCAACATAATTTTGACAATTATAATTTTGACACTTTCACAAATTAACATGGTACCTTGCAATGTAATAACCTTCAAGTCATTTTCCCAAAAATTCCTTAAATGTAGAGCATTACTTAAATGAGAGCTCAGACTATTTTAAGATAATTTTTTTCAGACATAATCAAATAAATGAAAAGAATTGCACTAGAAGAAAAAACTTATTAAAGAATGTATAATACAATATGAAAAAAACTTACTTAATGTATACAGTAAATTTCTTTGATTTCGATAATCAAAAGAAGAAACATTATAATTATGATTAACTGAAGCAAGAATTTTTATAAGTGCATAAACTATACAGACTATAAAAAATGTTCATCTTACTATGAGCAACTTAACAACAATTAATAACAACTCCCTTAAAACTATTGAATAAAAATCAGTCTCTGAAAGTAAAATTAACGTAAAAGGAAAAAAATGGAATCCCAACAAAAAATAAAGCATCACCTGTGTTGTGGCTGATGTAGGGAAGACAAGGATATGCGTACAGGAAGCATCTTCAGGGGTACTCAGGTCACATGAATTGCAGCTACTGCTAAAGCGATCATCAGGAGTATACTGATCAGACATCACTCGCAGAGCTGAGTCAGGTTCCAGGGACACTAAGCAAGCAGATAAAATGGCAGGTGCATCAGGAGGACCCAAAACAGCACACTGATGACATAACTCACGTAACTGACGGCTGTAGCGCAATAAGGACTTGCGACTAAGAAGAGAAGCCCAATCTCGCAGCTCACCATGTCCCAGACGCCCTAGCCGATTGATCACAAGCCGCCATGTATGAAGACATTTTGATAGGATTTCAACAATAAAGTCCAAGAGTTTGCGAAGAGCATATTTCCGAACAGAAGCTTTTTTCCTCCGTGTTCTAATTTTAAAAATAAAAAAGTAAAATGTTACAACAAAGAAAAAATTCTATCTTAATTTATATTTTACATTATACATGTACTGAATACCTATCCTCAAAAATAACTTTTTTTTCCCCCATTAAAAAAAAAAAAAAAAAAAAAAAAAAAAAAAAAAAAAAAAAAATCTAGTTTTATAAAAAAGGGGGTAGTTTGAGGTTAAAAATAACTAAATGAAATTTGAAATGAATTTTAAAAAAGTGTATTCTTACCTATTGGGTACTTCAATGCTAATGCATGTTGTCTCCAAAACATCACCTTTGTCATCGGTACAGCTAGCAATTAACCATCTTTGATCCTCAGTTAAACAGTAAGTACAATATAATATACTGGATTTTTCTCTTCTATCGCCAAACATTTCACCAAGTTCAGTCTGCTTATCTTTTTGGGGTGCTAAAGTGAAAGCTCTACTGGAAGGGGGTTTAAATATACAAGTTCGAGTCTAAAAAAGGTCAGAAAGTTCAAAATCAGATCATATATTTGTTTTGAAAAGAGAAATTTTATTTTTTACAACATATAAATCATTAAATTTAAAAACAACATTTAAAAAAAAAAAATTTTATTTTTATGACTTCTAAATTATTAAGTTAAATAACAATACTGACACATTATTCACCTTTTCCCTCTCTTTATAAAAGTGAGCACTTATCAGAAAAGCTTATGGCTTATCCTCAACAGTGATTAGCTGTACATTTTAAACCACAGAGGATATCATTTGTAAAAAACAAGACACTGTATAAGAAACTTATTTGATATAACATGTAAACTCTACTATAAAGTGATTCAGTATAATCAATAAAGCTATTTTTCATTATTTTTGTTAATGTTCCTACTGAAAAAAAGGTAAATTTATGGGTGGGGCTTGAATAATCATAAAATGCTAATCCCAATGACAAAATAATAAATAGCTGCAAAGTTTAGTAAATTGTTTACTGGATTTTTGTCTATCCTTGCTGTAAAGGGAACTCATTACAAAAAAGAAAAAAATTCTAAACTGTTTTTTAGCTGTCCCTAAAAAGGGATGCTATGCATTAATGGATAAATCATACTTGATTAAATTTTTGTTTAGTGGTTCATGTATACCCTGAGATGGGTATAGGCATATCAAATTGACCTTAGGTCAAGATCATGTGAATATAGATTGCTTTCCCCCCCCCTTCATCAGATTCGATGACCATGTAGTAGTAAGCATATTTTTCTTTTAATAACATGCTGAAATAACTTAAATCTAAGTATCTTGATACTATTGAAAGACATTTTAGATATAGGATATTAGTTTTTTGCTTTTCAGCTGGCTCATTCATTTACTGAACCCCCAACTAATTCTTAGGGTTGGTATGGACATGACAAGTGGAGAATACCTTATCTACTGACAATTTTTAAATTTTATTTACAATATACATGTTCTGATACAAACAATTAAAAAAAGTCTGAGTTTTAGTTTTTATTAAATGATTTAGCTAGGAATAATGAGAAAGAAAACAGAGAATAAAAGAAAAAATTAGTATTTAAGATATCAAAATGAACTTAGAATGTTCATATAATTTTTACTATTGTTTATTCTTTTGTAGTATTGCAAAGTTGACTTATTTTTATTTTATAAGTAAGAATATGAATTTAACTGGAACCCCAAGATGGACATTCCAGATTTTACTTTCCAAATTTAAATAAATGGGAAAATCCTTGTCTACTTTTTGATTAGACTTAGTGTAGTTATTTAACTTTATTTTTCTTTCATTTCCATCATTTATTCCTCTTGCTTATTTATTTTGTTGCTAGGAATAACAGTATAATCATCTGACAAATTTAAAAAAATTGTCAGATGTCACAAGCTAAATTTCAGTCTCCCCATAGTTAATTCATGCTAATCTGGAATAATTTACAACACAAAAGTATGTCATTTAATTTCTGATTATCACTAATAGACTTTGGTGAAATGAGTGCTTGATTTTTTTATATGTACCTTTGACTATCTTTAAATAATATATCTCACTCCCCTGCATATTCTTTTCTGTTAGCCTAATGTAAGGATAAATTGCCAACTATAGCACAGTTTTTCCTTAAGATTATGAAAAAAAAATTATTCATTTTCAAAAAAAGTTTTCTTTTTTAACATTACTTCAAAAACTAAACTCTACATAACATACAATTAATTCATTAATGAGTTAATCCAATAAAGTCTTACATCTCTGTTTTTCAAGAACACATCTTGTGCAGCAGCTGGACCAAACCCAGTCAGAGACTTGGCTATGGCTTGATGCATATACATCTGATGACATTGTGAAAAAACAGAGAAGGCTAGAGCCTTCAGTTGATCTTTATGTTTGTCAGTACTTTCCATGGAACCAAGACTCAATATGACATCCAAAGGTATAACCTAATAAATAAATATATGCATATTAGAAAATTTGAAATTCACTTTTAAAGAAAAATTGTACAGCAATATGTAGTACATATTTGTAATAAATATAAATTATGATGGACTATTTAAATTATTTACAATATAATACATAATTTGTAGACCTAAAATTTATAGAGTTAGGATGAAAAAATATCAGCAGATCACTGCAGAGAAATTTAAGATACTTTAATATGAAATGTGAAATGTTACAGCTAAACTAACAGAAGGAAAAAAAGCTGTCTGCAAGGCTTGTTTCTTTTTATTTGACATTTTGAAAAGAATATTAAAATATCTCATGTAATCACCCAATGACTTCCTTATAGGCTAATTTAATTATAAATTGTTATTTTGATTGAATGATGTATCATCAGAATTAATATTTGCACATTCCCTTCAATAGATAAGAATTTAGTTAACTTTGAATAAGAGTTAAATGAGTTTTAAGCAATAAAAAACTAATCAGCATTTAAAAAACTTTTTTAAACAGGTGTTTAAGAGGACAAATTGTTATTGAAAATATATATTACAATGGAAATTTTAGCAAAATAATAAATAAATTTTGCGAGTGTGTGTGTACATGAATAATGACAAAATAACAATAACCAGATGATTTGAAATTCTAATCTTAATTTCCCAGATATAGTTTTAATAGTAAAATTAAGATCTAAATTTACATGCTATTTACTTTCCTCTGACTAAATAAATAAAAATTTAGGAAGTAAAAGTTTAATTTTATTTTTAAATATCCTAAACTTTGATACATTTATTAAGAGATAGAGTAAAAATTTTCACATAACTATCAAATGTGACATATGTATTTCTAAGGATCAAAATAATGCAAAGCTTGGTAAGCTTTAGGAGTTTACTTAAATTAAAGCACTAAAACAAAGTTTAAGTTCCGACTTACCTGAAGATGTATATTATTACGAATATGTTCAGGTAGAAACTGTAGCATATGTGAATAGGCTCGGAGGAGACCAAGAGTAGCTAAACGATACACATCCAAGTCAGCAGATCCATGTGTAAAAGGTTCTACTAAGTAGATAACAATGGTTGGAGTCTGTTGACTATCTTCAGTATCAGCTGACTCTGTAGTACTTACGGTAGATACAGGAGTTTCAACAGAAGCAGCAATGTCAGGCTTAACATCAACTATTAAAAGAAAATTTTATTTTAAAAATTAAATGAATCAAAGCTTATACATTTAGTCATAAAATTGATATTATGAAATTATATTACAGAGAGTGTAATCATGACATTTTACATTATAAAAATCTGGAACTGTCTTAATACTCGCAATGGGGTAATAGCGGTAAAAAACAGAATTTCAGGACAAATTTTTTTTTTTAATTTCAGGACATTATATAGAATAAAAAATATTTAGACAAGGATTACAGAAAAAATTAAGATATCTAATTGTTACTTTTTAAGAATAATTTTACTGTATAATAGTGTCAGATATCATTTATATGAATACTTTTATATTACAACACAACCTTGTTCACCTTGGAAATAAATGACAGGAAGGTGCTACTCAGACCTTTCCCGGATGACTGGAATCCCCAGTGAGTGCTGTAAAAGAGAAATTCTGTCTATTCTTAAATCTGGAAAAGATCCAGGTGTTTTAGATAGCTTCTGTCCTATTTCACTTACCAGTGTTATGTGCAAACTAACTGAGCACCTCATCAGAAATCGTCTCAATCACTATCTAGAGAATTATGGCTGTCTTGCTGACAGACAGGCTGGTTTAAAGGAAGCAAAGGAACACCATCAAACAGATTGCAAGACTCACTCAGGAAATTAAAGATGGTTTTCATCAAAGAAAGAGTACTGCAGCAGTGTTTGTAGACTTCCAGACAGCTTTTGATAGAATGTGGAGAAGGGGGCTTCTCAAAAAATTAATTGAATTAATTGACATTGGTATTTGTGGTAATACGTTTCACTGGATTAAATCTTTTTTGTATCAGCATTTTACCAGAGTTAGGTATGGTCCACCCGTCTCTGGCTTTAACCCTTTATAGGACAGTCGTTTCGAGGTGAAACCATCTGTTAAAATAATTTTCTTTTCTTCTTAAAAATATTTTAATGATTTTTTTTGCATGTATTTGACACTTTATGCTATTAATAAATGGTATAACTACACACAATTTATCTTTCTCTTTGAAATATCCATGATTAAACTTGCTTTGTAGGAAAACTCCAGGAATTTGATTTTTTCCCTTCATGTCCCCAAATAACTATACTTACACAAAACATTACTTATAAATTTTATTCTATCACATCCTTGATAATAATAATCATAATAAAAATAATGATAATTATTCAATATTCTTCTAATTAAAATTTTAAGAATGTATAATTTTCACACTGCACTAGAGTATAGATAGTTTTACAGTTAAACACCTACCTCCCCAAAAAACCACTACTGACAGAAATTGAAATATTTTTCATATATTTCACTTATATAAGGTTCATCGATTACACTATTAACCCAATTCCGTCAAATCTCAAAGTATTCTCAATAGTGAACTTTAAAGGGTTAAACAGACTAGACAAGGGCTTCCTCAGGGTTCGGTTCTGATTCCTGTTCTTTTTCATATCATGATCAATGATGATATTAACCAAATTATGAATTCACAGACTGGGGTGATTCTTCATTTTACTGATGACCTTGTTTTATGGACAACTGACCAAGATACCCAAGTTATCCAGGATGTGCTTAATGCTGCCTTGGAAAAAGTCTTGACTTGGTCAAAAAAGAATGAGATGATTGTAAATATAAATAAGACAAATTTTCAGGTTTTTACATTAAGTACCAAACCTAAAGTGATTAAATTTTTTTATGATAATCAACTCCTCCTGAAAATTTAGGAGGCTACTTATCTGGGAATTGTTTTGGACTCCCAGCTAAGTTGGGACAGACAGGCCAATAGAGTACTGAGTATTGGAAGCACGAGAAATAAAATACTTAAAGGCTGACTGGTGTTATATGGGAAGTGACTCAAGATCTACTCTGTACAACCCATAAATCTTACATTAGACCTGCTATTGAAAATAGTAGTGAGCTTCTCATTGCTGCTTCTGAATCAATCCAAAATAGGGTTGAGATTACTCAAAATAATGGCTGTATCACTGATCTAGCTCACTCGCTGTTTGGGATTTAACATTGCTTTCCCAGTATCACTGTTGAACTTTAGCAAACTTTGGAAGATTTTCTACGAATTCACAGTATTATGAGACTTTAGAGGAGTATGACAATAAACAAATTATTGAGTGTGTACCAGATAATTCTCAGCAAAAAATCAAACCATTTTTTACCTGCCTCATAGGGAACTGTACAATTCTTAAATTAAAAATTTTACTTTTTTTGTCAAACGATGGGCTATATGCTAATTATTTATATTATGTGTACATTAATTAAGAATCAAGATATTATACTATGGCAGAATGGGCCCTTTTGATTGAAAAATAAAAATGCATTACCAGGTTCAACTTTTATAAATGGAGTTTGTTCCTTTTCTTGCCCTTCTGGTGCTCCAGTGCTTCCAGGTGTTGATGCTGATTTATCAGGTGGTTTTAAAAGAGATGGAGATTCTAAAAGACTACTATCCAAGGGTTGAGTTGATAGGTGAGGAGCTGTTTAAGTTTTTGGGTAAGAAAAAAAAAAGATTTAAAAAACATATAAAAGGAAATTTATGCAAGTAAATTATAAATAAGATTAGCTCCTTACCTAAATGATAACGGCATGCTTGAGCATACAATTTTAATCTGTTAGCAATGGGTCCATCACCAATCAGACTAAACCAGTCATCAACTGGCTCATCTGCAAGCTTCTTTGCAGTGGATTTTCCTACTCTCATTATACCATCCCTAAGAACTTTGGTTATAGGGCAATGCCTTCCTAACCTACACAATTCATATATCGTACTTAATTCTTTGAAGTATTTTTTTACATGAGTTAAGACACAGTCACTGTCAGGAGCTACAACTATATATGCAACATCCCTGCTGTTTGTGTAGGGTTCCAACAACAGCTGGTCCTAGGATGATAATTTAAAAAAAAAAATTAGAAACATATATAACACATTTCATAAAAATAGCAGTAGAAAAAGCAAAATCTGAATCATAATAAATGCAAAGAATATTTCTGATATATTTTTAAACACACATACAACTCAGTAATTTGAAATATTTATTCCATAAGTCTTAAAAAAAAAAAAAAAAAAAAAAAAAAAACAAATTCAAAGTTTTGTACATTTTACTACATATGTAAAATCATTTAAACTATAAAAGATAGAACAAGCAATTTTATTGAAAATGGAAAATTTTACACATGCTTCTTAAAAGCAAAATTAAATTCATAATGTGTCTTGAATCCATAACAGATCATTTTGCAATATCTTTAAATGTTAACTGTATTTTTAACTTTAAAAGTTCATGGTAGCAAGAAAACAGTGCAAATAATGTATGACATACTGATTCTGTGCATGTGGTCAGAAAAATATAAAGGTTTTAAAATTTCACTACTTTGTATACACCTAATTTGATAAAAAAAAAAAATAAATAAATAAATAAATAAATAAATAAAAAGCCTGAACAAGAACTGTTAAAAATTATAAGTATGAAGCACCCAGAAAAAAAAAATTAAATTATTAAAATAACATATTACTTAACTGCTTAATGTGATATTCATGGATTTACATTAAATTTAAAAACACAAATGACTTTAAAACTATTCCTTCAAATATATGCTTCTTATTTATCAACTTACCCAAAATTTTAAGGCAAAAGGTGACAGAGCCAACCAATCTTTGTCATATCCTACAAGAAGAGATGGGATTGGTTGAGGTTCACATTGGTCTTCAGTACCTGAGGAAGAAAATGTTATTAATAATAATACTCTCTTGAAAACATGGTATTTTAAATATGGTAGTCTCTTAAAAAAAAAAAAAAAAAAAAAAAAAGAGAGATTTAGTTGCTCATTAACCACATAAAGGGATTTCAAATCCATTTTTAAAATAAAATTTATAAACTGGTGAATAGGCCTGTCTCTTTTCCCAATATTAAAAATTTATGAAATTTTTTATAGTTCAATTTTTTTTTCAGAATGGAAGAATTACAGCTTTCTGTAATTTTTTTAATAAGACAATTTTAACTATCAAAACTTTAGATATTAAACTAAATTAGAAAATTAGTTAATGTACATTCTCAAGAAAGGGAAAAATTCATGATTTATCTTTTCAAATGAAATAAAAATATATTGAGGATTTAGTAACAGAATATACAAACAATGAAATTGCTGATAATTTGTCCCTTTGTTACAGTATACTTCAATCTCCTTTTCCTTTTAAAATAAAAGTTCCTAATTTCTAGTCTTATCTAACTACTGCTATGAAAGAAAATTGTACTTTTATAATAGCATAAATATACATAGTGAAAACAAATTGTTACTATTTAATTTTGGAGAGAATAAAAGGTTTAGGTTAAATTCTCAGTTTTTAGAGAATTTCTATAATCAAAAGTATTGATCACTTCATTATGCGAGTGTTTTACTAGTGACTAGCCTTATTCCCCTTAAGGAGACACTACAAGTGGTGAATTTTCATTAGGAAATAAATTCAAACACTTTTTAAAAGGCATAAAACTAACCAATATACAATATAAGCAGTATGAGTGAATGTATACTTACATACACACATATATTTACAAGTATATTAACAAATTTGCCAAGTACACAGTTACCACTTTTATTTTATATCTTGTAAAAAGTTTCAAAAAAATTGTAAATTAGATAGATATAGCAATTTCTTTTAAGTTAAAAAACAATTTTTCCACAGACTTTTTTAAAATTTAATAATAATAAAAAAAACAAAAGAAGTACCCCTTCCAGCTAGCCTATGAAACTGCCTCCATGTTAGTGGCCCTAAAACTGGATATGTGACTTCCCAAAGTCTTTGTTGGCGCCTTTGTTGCACGGCTTCTTGAAGAAAGGGTTGCAACGAGCGAAGAAGATGGACTACTTCTAAATTGCTCACTGGCACTTTAGCTAGAATAAATTTTTAAAAAAGCATAAATTATATAACTATTAAAGCAAGAATTTAACTATTATTAAGAGAATTTTTTATTTATATGTTGAATAAACAGGAACATAAGGAAAAAGCAGTACAACTAAAGAAACTTCAGAAAATAAACATTAATACTTTATACTTAACTATATATATTTTTTTCTACTAAACATTTATAAAAGGATAATTACAGGTAATTATAGGTTATTTTGTAATTAGATGCAAAAATTAAAATAATTTAACTATAGACATTATTATAATCAGATTTTAATTACATTTTTAAAATATTACCTTAAAACAAAAGTTGATTTAATATACTTACAACACAAATAAATGAATACATCCCATTAAGACTCCTTAAAAAATTCCTATATATGAAGTCTTAGTTAATTTTATTACATGTTAATATACCAACGAGTGTTTAAACTTCTTTTTAAAAAATTAAGTTCTGTAATATTTAAAGATATAATAAAAATGCTTCCTTAAATTTAGTTATAAAAATGAAAGTTTCAGAAAATAAAAAAAATTACTGCTAATTTGATTGCATGTCAAAGGATACAAGCAATATCAAAAGAAACCATCCTCTAAGCAATTTAAGAGAATGTATTTATAGATCTAAGTAAATGATTCAAAATTTAAGATTTTGATTAAGATAATTTTAAGAAATAATCTTTCATAAAGACATATCAATAAATCTGTTTAGTTTTATAAATATTTTTAATTTAAACTATTTACATAGAGAAACACTTTATATTTTTAAAGATCCTAAACAAATCACAAAAGAAAAAATTAAAGAGGCATGATAATTCAAAAATTATTAAGCTTTTTTCTTCTGAAGTATAGATTGTAGCAATTAAAATTTGAGGCAGATTCTTTTTATCAAGGGAACGTTTACTAAAATTATCTGTGCAATAGCATGGAAGGAGAAATAACCTATGGTAATAGAATGCGAAAGAACTCTAAATATGAAAATTATACAAGTACAAACAGTTGCATATCAACTTTAGCATTACTTATGATCGTATACTGAATTAGCTAATAAAAATTGTGTGTGTGTGTGTATATGCTCAGAACATCTACTTAAAACTCAGGAAGAAAAAATTTCAGATAATGCTATTTCTTACAAATATCGAATAAATATTTAAAAACATATTTCAATTTTTAAAATATGTCATTTTATAACAATTTAAATATTAGTCCTTTTTAATACTATCAACTAAGTATTACATATAGTTTATGGCATACATATTATGACATTTATATATATATATATATATATATAGAATCAGTAATTTAATTAGGGATAAAATGTATAATAATTTTTACAGATATATAGAATTCTCATCTTCCAAATACATGTATTAATTACTAAACTTTTATTATTTATTGTATGCTGTTTTAATACATTACTTCAAATTACAACATATTTTATATAGTACTTTTTGAAACATTTACTCTATATCAAAATTCAATTTACAAAAGCTCTCATATGTAAATATATGTGCGTGTTTATAAATGATACACAGAAAAATAATAAATGCTTAAATATGCTCATTTATGTGTTTGTACAATATTGGTATGAAGTATATATTAAACATTTTTTTAACACTAATTTGACTAACAAGTATTTTTTTAAAAATGGTAGGTTTAAATCCTATATTTTTAAAAATGTACATCGTTTTAATTTTCAGCTACTTTTAATTCTATTCTGAGTTTGAATAACTTTTGGATATTCATAAGTAGATAAAGTTATTTTTAAATATTCAAAATAAAGTTATATTTTTCCTCATATTTAATTTTATATAGGTATTAAAATAGAATTTCTTAGTTACATATTAAAAGTTTTTAAAAGCAGAAATTTTTAAATGACAATTTTAAGTGTTTCTTTAACAAATAATAAAATAACAATTAAAAAAATATCAAATCTTAATACAGAATTTGAAATCTAAACATAACTTTAAAAGAAATCTGAATAGTAAAAAAATCTGGCATATTTTTAAACATCTAAGTTGGTCATTGTTTTAGGAATTTCAGGACACTTATTCTTTTGACCAAAGTGGAAAACCTGAATATGAAATCTTGCTGGAGAATTAATGGTTTAGGAGATATTAAACATTAAAATAAAAAAAAAAATTGTTCAAAGTCACTTATTGTTTGTTAAAATCTATTTAAAATAGATACATGGCTTTTGTTTTCACAGCTTATAACTTAGTGTAACTTTGATCTTTAATAAAGAATTGGTCAAAAATATTTGTTTTGAGAAGAGTTACCACATTTTACAGATGTTTGGGCTTGTTTTTATAGTGAGTCAGGGAAAAGAGGAGAAATATGATTTTGTTTCATTGCCATGGCTTTCAAAATAATATTGTGTAGGCTGACTTCCCTTCCTTCAATCATGCAAAATTCTTAAAAAGAGTTTCAACTCTGCATGAAGGGAAGGGAAGGGTGGGGTGACAGAGAAAGTGGTAAAAACAAATTTGCTGGGACACATTAATTTTTCACTGCCTTTCAAGGATTAAAATACCATAATGCTCCAGATTTATATCACATTTTTTAAGATCAACACTATATGTTACTCGATTCATGATCAGTTGACAAATTTAATGACACATTTGTGACTTTTGAGATCTACACTCAAATTTCACAACTTTTTAGTGCTATATAATTTTTGTGTCCAGTATATGACATCCCAATAACAGTTCTCTACGAAATGTATGTTAAGAGGAGGGGGGGGGGTTCTAGAATTTAACATAAGAAATACAGTAATGTTAGACAGCTATGTGAATCATATGGGAAATATGAAATGAATTATATAGTAAATTAGGCTACCTTAACTTGTTGTCTGCTGCATTAGATTGTAATACTTCACAATTTATTAATTTAATAAATTAAAATTTTGACTTATTAATCTTGTATTAACCAAATATTTCTGGGAATGTTGAGAAGAAAAGGACTTTATATATCGTGAAATCACTTGAATAACTTTGGTATTATAATAATCATGCAATAAAACAAAACTGCAATGAATATATACTAGACTTCTACAAGAAAACTAAGAATGCTTTTTGTAAAAAATATATTAAAAATTAATAATTCAAGAATATTTACACTGATATAAACACTGTCCATCATTACTTTACATCTTTTAACATTATATGATTGTGGGATAGCCTGTTATACTGTCCCAATCCTTGGATAACTATAAATCTAACTGTGAAAGGTTGGTTACTTTAAATTTTTTAGAAAGTTTTTAGCTAAGATTAATTTCTATGTAATCATAAGCATAATGTATCAGAAAATACTAATTGCACGAAAAAAATATAAACTACTATTAACCTACAGACAGCCATGAAAATATATTAAAAATTAATAATTGATATTTACACAACATCCATCATTCCATCTTTTAAAATATAATGTCTGAACATTTTAAGAAAATATTCACAATATTATAAAATTTGACATAATAACTATCCAAAGTAAATATATTTTCACGTTTTGAATAAATAAAATATATACTTGCTATTTCAATTAATACAGGTTATGGTTCTATGGAATTAACAGTGAAAAATTTTAAGAAACAACTTTTGTATCATACTTGATGTATTAAGATATTGTGTATTTTACACAGCAAACACTCAGATCCCCCCCCCTTTTTTTTGTAAAATGTATATGTATACCTGCAAGATAAGGCCACTTATGAAGGCAGGAAGACTTCAAGTTCTCATCTAACTTGTTATTGTTCATATTGTCAATTGCTTGTCTACCTGTTTCTAGTGCTAGGAAAACAATTTCACACCCATCTGCAATCTCCAATGCATTATACAGGAGACCATATTTTTCATAACTGCGAAATCGTTCAGCTTTATGAAACAATGAAAATGATGAATATATTTGTGAGCACTGTTCTTTAATTAGGTCTACCACAGAATGTGGGACATGATCCACTTGAGCATTGGTTTCATCTTCCCCATTTTGGACCATTTCAGATTTTTTAGAACTTGTACTTTCAACCAGTGCCAGGCTTTTCCTTCCACTGAAAGTTTCATAACGATGACCCGTAATGTCTAACTCATCTTCATAAAAAATACCTGAACGGTGGCTTTGGTGACGATTCACAACAGCACTAAATCCACAAGTACATTTATATTGGGGTTCGTCTGTCCCAGAAGGGATGAGACTACTGGGCAAGTTGATGCCAGCATCTGCTCCTTTGGTGTTCATGTTGCAAACACACACAGTGCAGCTTGCAAAGTTATGATCTTTGAAGAGATTGAGCATAGAATCTGCTATCACAAGATTAACCAAAAGACTATGAGCCTCTGGTACTGAGGAAGCAGTGCCATTACTATCTACAGAATTCAAATGTTTGTTCAAGTAGGATGAGGCACTGGACGCTGGGCTTTGCAACTCATAGTTCATGGGCAAATTTCGTTGATCCATAGGAGGTTCCACAGCAAACATGGGCGGCACAATTCTTTCCCCTTCATTGACTGGCATCATTGGGAATTGGGAGCTTAAGTAATAAAAAATAAAACTGTTAGAACTGGTCATACATAAAAAAAAAAAAAAATTATGATCATTACTATATAAAGCTTTTAATACTTAAAAAAATATATATTTGAAATAAACTTTAAAATGCTATTTCTAATTTTGCAGTTTAACTACCAGAATACTGATATATCAGCCCCCATCGGTTGTGTAAAAATCTGCAAGAGGCAGATACACTGCCCAACATTTTTGTTATATTATTCTTTTCTAAATATTATAAGTCAGCCTGCATAATCCTTCATGATTATAACCCTCAAATATATCTTCAAAATCTGGAATCCCACTTACATATCCTATCCAAAATGGGCTGAAAGGTGTTTTTTAAAGTCATATAGTTCTATTTATTTATTTATTATAACATTAAGTATATATGAGTCTAGTAAAAACTATTTAAATATGCTGAATGCCTTGACAAACAGTAAAAGCAAAACTGCCTACAATATGAAAATAATTACAAAAGATTAACAACAGAATGCAGTTGGAAAATCTATCAAAATTCTCTAAATAAGTATAAATGCCTAGCAACACAATAAACACAAATTTCAAATAATAGACTGAATATTTACATTTTATCAATAAAATTCGTTTTCATATGCTTTCATGCTTTCTGTGTTACAAACTAAAATATTTGTATAATGTAATATTTGTTACGTAAAAGTTTTGGAATTGCTTATTGAAGTAATTTAATGAATCACACAAAATTAGCTGTATTTTGAGCATTTATATATGTTATCCTCATTTTTTTTTTTTTAAGTAAACAGTCACAGTTGAAGAATTTAAGAAATTAAAACAAAAGGAAAGTTACATATTTTTCATGCATTGCAATCTTAAAATGAATAAAATCAATTTAAAATGCAAATATCTAGTTAATTCTTTCTTGCAATTTACCTAGGTCCCTTAGGCCCTCCAATTAATTTTTTGTTACATGAGAGCTAATTAAGACTGGGATGTACTACTTAAAAACAATTCTGAATAGTTATGAACATCCATGCCAGTAACGGAATTCAAACCCACATACTGTTGCCAAGGCTAGAATCACATACTTATGCCTTATGAAGGATAGTTTAGTATTCCTTCCAGAGCTTAATGATTAAAGGAATTAAATTCAGTAAGTATTAATGTTTAAAACTAAAAATTCTTTTCTATCAAAAATGAAGAGACCATACTATTAGATACTTATAACTGTCAATAGTATGAAGTTATATATGTCTAGAAACCATATTGTGTGTGTGTGTGTGTGTGTACACATACCCACACACACTAGCCACTTTGTGCCCAGCATTTCGTCTGAGTATAATACATAACCAATAATTTCACCTGTTCTTTTAAAAACCTTTAAACAGTTTAATTTCAGATACATTATAATGCATAAAAGTACTATATTTGTCAATTTATATGAACTCAGCAAATGAAAGTGAGCATATTTTTTTACAATATTTTTTAAGAGAACCTAAGAATCAATAATAATAAGCATATGAAATAAAATGTTAAATACATTTAATTTTGCAAACAATCTGAGGTTTATGATCACAAAGTGCTATAAAGGGAAAAGAAGGGTTAAAAAATAACATCTCTACTATGACCTTAGTCTAGGATAATTCAATACGCCTAAAACCTTTTCAGAGTCAATTTTAAATACTCTGCAAAGTTTCATCACTATTCAGCCATTTTGAAATGTATAGCTAATAAACATACAAAATGGAGAATTATATTTTATATATATAACACACACATTTTAATATATCTCTCTCATATATATACATCATATATATATATATATTATAATATTATACAAACAGTGACTTTTAATTAATAAGATTAAAAATTTAAGTCATTTACAGAAGCTTAAATTTATGAACTAGAATTCCTTATTCATCTCAATTTAATCTAATGTTGTTATTTCAGAACTGCAGTAACATGTTTGAACATTAAAGTGGATAAAATGTTAAGTTCAAAAATTAATCATACCAGGAAAGTTAAAAAATAGTTTTTATTATATTCTACTATGATAATTTCTAGAAATTTTAAAATTCCTTTAAGGTTTATTTTCCAACAATTACAAAAATTCTTGACAAATATTTTTGATCTGTAGAGCATTAATTGTTTTTCATATTTTTCTTATATTATACTAAACACACAAGTCTGAAGTTAAATGTACAATGAAATTACCTAGAATTTGCAGGTAGCCTCTCCACATGACCAATTCCTTGATTATTAGATAATGATGAATTGGAAGGCAGAGGTGCTGATGAAACAGACTGAGTCCAAGAGGGTTTATATACACATTCCGCGGACAAAGTTAGCGGTTGTAGCTGACTTGGCAGGGTGGACAACTGCGCATACCTCTTGGAGCCCACAAACTTGTACTGTACAGGTAATTTATACACAAATGACCAGTCCTATACATAACACAATTATGCCACTTAGTAAATTTCAGATACACATGCAGGTCTCTAAAAGCTGTATATTTAAATGCTAAACACAGAATTTAAAAAACACAGATACACAAAAATTAAAACAGCAACAACATATATCTGAATGTTAATTATTTCTCTATAGCATATTAAAATATAAAGGAATTATTCAAATACATATTCATTAAATGACAGAAAAATAGCTAATAAATATTCTGCACTTTAAATTTATGAACCACAAAATATCTTCTTCTACTGAAAAAGTATAATGACAACAGTAATGTTTTAACATTCAAACGGATGAACTTTAAAATAGAAAAATTAGTAATATCAAGCAATTAGCCTTGACTAGATTTAATACATTTTTAGAAAAATAGATCTGAAACAAAATATAACTAAAATATAATAAACGAAAGTAAGTTAAAATGAATTTTAAACACTTTTAGTGAAATTTACCTTCCTAAAATCTGAAAGACTTAAGATTTTTAAGAGGTGACAAAATCAAGAGATGTTTCATATCATTTGAGTAATTCAAACTTTTAATTGTGATAGGAATACACTTTAATTAAATTGAATAAATTCATTCAAAGAACTATTCCATCGGATTTAACAATTTTTTAAATTCACAGCAAAATTCAGCTGTTCTTTGAACTGTATATTTAGTTTATACTTTCTTATAAGTGTATATAGTAGTTTTTGATGTTATAACAATTCTTAAACAAAGAATTAAATTCCAAGCCTTAATAGTGTAGTGGATGAAAAAATTAATTACCTTCACAGGCTCATAATATGGACTACAGCCTCCATCTATAAAACCTTCAGTGCGACATTCAGAACCATCTAATGTTGCTAGATCTGTACCACACAAGGATGGAGAAGGGGCTGTATTATGCTCCAAAGATGGAGGAGTAGGGAACATTCGAGTTAGTTCTGCAACACCTAAAGGAAAAAATATATATTGTTTTCTAAACCCATTACACAATAATAAATTCATATTAAAGTCTTTCCAATGGTCTCAGACTGGACATGAGTGCTTCAATTTCAAAATATTTGATTGCACACAGATTGTGGAAATAAAATACAACATACTAAATGAACACTGAGATAAACTTTGAAATTTAATTACCAAAGATAAGTGTTACATAAGGCAAGAATCAGCAAAATCAAATAACTTTATGAGAAAATATTAGTTATCTGGCACTATCATACCTTCATTATAAAAAATTAACACAACACTTATCATAAACAACAAATTTAAAAAAGATCTTTCTAACATACACTCATCTATATGCCTCTTAAATTAAACTCTGAAAACTATAAATTTATTATACATCTTTTTAAAAGTGATCTAGTAATTAATAGTTTTACACTTGCCAAGATAGATAATCTTAGTAATATATAATATTCCATATTAACCTTTATGTTCATCTGAATTTGTTTATAGTAAATAATCAGTTCATTGTCTAACACATAAGCTGTAGTTCATTTTAAATATTCTTTTTAATTAAAAAAAAAAATGAACACCTAAGTTTGCTTTAAAAAAGGACTGGATTAATCCTAGACACTGTCTATAAGTAGTAACAATTTTTCTAAAGTATTTTCTTCCTTTTAAATTTTAATGGAAACATACCTAATATTCCAGATGAGGCATTATTTTTACTTTTTCCAGAATAAGGTTCTTCAGGTGTTCCACATAATTTTCCAGGTGTAGATGGTGTTTGAAACTGGAAGAGAAACATAATAAAAACATATTAATAAAAATTGAATCAAGTTAAAAGTCTAAATCCATTTGAATTAAAGCCGTTAATTCATAACAGTTCACACTTCTAAATAGAAATACGATTGTCCATAAGACTTTTAGAAGTCATTTAAGAACTAAAATAAGGGAGAACACATAAATTATTTTCACCTCATATAAATCAAATTTCAATTTTTTAATATGCAACAAAGAAAGAAGTATGAAAAACTAATTAGTAATACCAAATCATCAGCACTGTCATCTGAAGATGATGTTTCAAAGATGTTTTCAAGGTCCCTGTCAGTCACTTGAAGATCTTTTTCACTTGTAAAACTGGATGCCTGATTTCGGGGCGTAAGAGGGGATGATACTGGCTGGGGCTCAGCATTTGAAGGAGGTTTGGGAGGATCTTGGGTAGGAGTCATTGGTGCAGATATACTTGGACCAGGAGTTAAAGTTTGAGATTCTGGAGTTGGTGGTAAACCAGGCTCTTTTGGTTTCACATCTTCTTCCTTAAATTACAAATGTAATTAGTAAGATTTTATAAATTAACACTTTTAAAGATGCAGCAAATACATAAGAAAACATATGCTTAAAATAAATTAGTTTTAAACTCCTATTACAAACATTCTTTTCATAGTGATTTAAATAACTTCATTTTAAAAAATCATTTGAGCAATTTTTATATCTACTTATACATATATAATTAGTTATATTATTTGGATGAAAATGGGAAAAAAGTTACAGAATGTAAGCATACATACCTCTAATCGAGTACGAAATGTTGATGATGGACTATCTTCATCAAATTCATCATTGAATTCATAAGGATCTTTTGCTTTCATAGGTAAAATTTCATCTACTTGCATTTGATTTGAAGATTCTTTGGCATAAGCATAGCCATTAGTATCATAGTTTTCATTTACTGGTCCCCGATTTGTCCACATCTTTCGTCGCTTAGAACCCATCATACTCTCCCTAAAATAAATTGTAATGCTAAGGTATGACAAATGTTAAATTTATCACCTTTTAGAACTTCTCAGGAGTTCCTCTTAATACACACATTTTTTCACTACTGTAAACAATTCCAATTTGATGGCAAAATCAAAATATAAAAACTAACTTTTAGGAGCAAAATTTGCAAATTTTAAAGCCTTAGAGGTCATTAGCAGAGAATTTTTTTTTTTTTAATACATAACACTTTCTCCAAATAGTATGCAAAAAATATACAGGGAAGCTTGTAAAATGGCATACAGAAATCAATAATAATAATAATAATAATAATAATAATAATAATAAAAACTTTTCTTCAAAGAATTTAAAATAATAATTAGAATTTGGAAAGCCATTAAAATTTAACTTTTTAATAAGTAAATGCTATTTAGAATAAAGCTTCAATTTTTTCATACAAATTTTTATTTATAATTTGATGTTGCAAGTTTTTTTTAGTTAAAACTGCAGTAACAGATAAGATAGAATAAATTTCACACGATTGAAATGCTACAACACAACTACTTTAAAATGAAATCACAAAACTCTATATAAATTTTATATTAAAATTTTTTTTTAAAAATACTTCTAGATAGTTTGCTTTCATTAATCAAATTTTTATTAATTTACAAGCAAGAAACATAATAAAACTATAAAGTATACATTTGAGATGGATACACTCTTATGTAGCTGACAAACACAGAGAGCTAAACACTTACCAAACAGAAGTATTTAGGAATGTATAATCATATAATAAGCCATCCATAACTAATTCATCATGAGGATCTTCATGAGAGCATAAAACCAAGGATGGCCTTTTCAATGTCTGAACTGTGACTGTCGGAGTAACAGGTGTACATGTAACAGTGGTAACTGTGACTGTTGGCTTCACATCTTCTTGTGAACTCTCTGGCCAATTATTACCATTGGCAACTGAGTTGGTAGTAGTAGTAGTAGTGGTAGTAGTAGTGTTAGTATTAGGAGCAGCAGCAGCAGCAACAGTGGCATTATTGCTTGTAATATTGCTGTTCTGACAGCTTGGTGATTCTTCACTTTTGATATTTTCAACAACATTTGTTTGGAAAGGAGATGAAACCTAGAAATTGAAAATAAATATTTTATATAGACTGTGATATAATAATTTTAGCACAAAAATAAATAGGAAAGTTATTCAAGAATTTAAAATCTTATGCCATAATAAAGTAATAAATGCAAAGCTAATTTAAATAAGACACAAATACAGAAATATTAAAAGCAAACAATTGTTTCACAGAGACTAACAATATGCAATATTAATGTGAATGAAATACCCTCTTGTATTTAAGGCTGGTGATAGGAAGTAGGGTACAATCTTTTTGACTTAAAAAAGGAGGAATGACTCCATCATATAATTAAAATTAATTCATGCCAGATTAAAAAATATTTATTGGAGTAGAATTTACAACAGCCAGAAATGGTCTCACTGATAAGAAGAGGATTACTGTGATTGACCTTGCTGGTGGTAAAAGAGTCTCCTTTTATAAAAATAAATCTAGAAGGCTCAGTGGTGGCTCAAACTCATATGCATGCATTCTCAAATACACAATACCTCAATTGCACCACATCTTACTCATGCTTTCAATTATAAACATGTATACACACAGTTCACATTACAATTGTAAACTGTATTTCAGAAAAAGTTTGAACAAACAGCTGAATGAATAGCACAGAGAGCCCTCAAGTGTTAAAAGTAATCAAAGTAAATAAGTAAAATAAATAAGCTGTAATAAGTAAGCACAATGATAAAATGTACTACTTGTAATCATCCAATGTGCTATGCTTGGCACATGTCCTATGGATCGGTCGCTCCAGTTTAAGGGTAAAATAATAGTTAAAATTAATATTTTTTTTTAACAACAAAAATCAGACCATTCAGAAATTTAAAGTTCTATTATAGGTATTTGTATAGGAAAATTTTGATCCGTTTATTATTTTTTTGTGTATTCCATGAATGCTTGCGATAACAAGTTTTATGCTAATGATCAAAATATAAATAAGATACTACCCTATTACACAGTAAAGAGATGTACATAGAACATTTTCAATAAAGAAACTTTTGAAATAATCAATAGTTAATGACCTTTATAATCATCAACATTTTACATTACGATTGTAAACCACTTAGATATATTACTAATAATAATTAAATTTCAAGTAAACAAAAAAAAAAAAAAAAAAAAAAAAGTTCTGATAGTCTACTGCAGCTTTATTTACTACATAAATTTATTAATTTCATAACTCATATCGTACATGAAATTTTCATCATCAGTTGATTATATTTAAAACATAATATTTCAATTAATTATATTAGAGAGGTATCCAATTTTAATGACTATCCTAATATATATAATTCTGAACTTTAAAAATAATATTGTATTCAATAAAAAATATTTTGACAATGAAAGCATTTTAACTTGGAAAGAAAATAACCTGAAAATTTAGAGCTCATTTTCCCTTAACAAAAAACTAAAAGTAGTGAAAAATTGATAAAAAATAAATGTTTATTCTTAAAATCCTTTTAAGTTATCTACTAATTTGAGAATTTCAGTTAAAAATCAATGATTTATTAAACATCTATTGATCTATTAAAATTTATATTGATAATAAGCAAAAATTTCAGAACTAAAAGAATTCTCTAAACATATAAGCTCAGTCAAATGACTGAGCTTATATGTTTAGAACATTTAATACAAATTTATTTATTAACAAATACACTTGAATATTACAAAATTAAAAGAACCACCATAATAATAAGCATACATTTCCATCTAAGTGACGCATACTTTGGTTTCAATTTCAGGTAAAGAACAATAAAATTTTTTACATAATTTCAAATTGAAAACATGTATTTTGTAGGCAATCAGCTACATTAGCATTTATTAACATGAAATTCTCAAATGAGATATCATTTTATGCTTAGATAAACAAAGTTTTGTCCACAAATCAAGTTTACACAGACCAGCAAAGCTTGGTTTGATGTTTCTACACAGAAATTACACATTCAAGAGAGTACATAGAGATTCAGACAAAAAATTATATATATATATATATATATATATATATATATATATATATATATATATATATACACTTACCGATTCTATAGGCTCTTTTTTTATTGTAATTGTGCTGCTTGAATCAGGTATAGTTGATGGACTTTGGGTAGCCACATTAGTGTCCTGAGATTCTAGGGGAGTTGTCTCTTCTTCCTTCACTGAAGGAGGATGTGGAGACAAAGTAGGCATTGCAGGTTCAGTTGACTGAGAGTTCAAACCATCAGTTAATGGTGTTCCAGGATGTGGAGAACCCAATGATGATGGCTGTACAACTGATGTATGCAACTGCGGAAGGCCGCTTGGCGTAGAAGATCGCAATGACTGATTTAAACCTTTGAACTGAAAGTTTGTATTTCCACCAGAGGAAATTTGTGTCCCTGGCCCAGAAGCCATGGCAAAGGGGGAGGATCCTGAAAAACAGTCTATTTCTGAAGTACTGTCTGAAAATGCACTGCGCTTGTGAAAAGGTACACTACCACGATATCGACCTGGTGGCTTGGTTTTATCAGTCTTTTCCACTTTGCGTACAGGTCCAGTTGTACCAGTAGCAGTAGTGCAGTTTGGGCTGCCAACAGGAGCAGGACTGGCAGTAGTTACTACAGTACTGGTACTGGAAGTAGGTACTTTAAGATTGCTTGATTTTTCTTGATTTGAAACTTTACACCTAGAAAATATTCAAAATATTAATGATATATATTAAACAAGTACAATTAAAAATTAAAACCCGTTTTATGTGAAATATTTTATTTGAAATTGTTAATTTTATCTCATTTTATGATTATTTATAATATATTTTAATTACTTTTTTTTAATACTTTAAGTTAAAACCAATGTTAACCCAATTCAAAAGAATTAACATAGTACTAAACTGCTGTCTGCTATGTATTTGAAATTACATAGACTAAAAATCTAAAATAAGAAATATTTCATTAAATAACATAATACTATGAAATTAAAAATTTTTATACTATGTAACATCACATATTATATTTAATAAAGGTATGACAGAATATCCACTGACAGGACAAACCTGGAGGGCTGCATGGCCAATATTATCCTAGATTGGTGTTCACAGAATAGTTTTGCTAATAAAAACCTGATATTTAATGAGAGTGACAAATCACAGCTTTGTCTTAGAAAACAAACAAAAACTTGGCAAAGAGACTGAACATGTTACATACAATAAACTGAAAATTGAATAAAATATACAAAATTGGATTTTAAATTACTAATTCTTAATATAGTATTTTATTCAAATTCAACAAAAAATATAAATTACAAAGTTATAGAATATGAACACTAAAGTAAAACTATCTGATAAATTAAAACTATGATAAGGCAAAAATATTTTAGGTTTTTGCATAATTACCTTGAGCAATTACATCTGACTAATGATGATGGATCACTGAAATCCCAAAATGCTGACTGCTCACTTCCTTCAACAACCTGTTTCTGCCCCTGTAGAGAACTATCTTGCCAGGAAGCTTCTTTGATTTTCCATGCAGTTGAATATCCAATATACAATCCAATGGCACTTTCACTTAAAGTTTCACTAAATGGTCCTAAATGATTTCCTCTAAAATTACAGTTCGCTGCTAAGGAAGGATCACAAGGAGATGTAGGGGGTGTTAAAACACCAGTATGAAGGGAAGCCTTTTGCTGGGAAGAACAAAAGCTGGAAGATGAGTTGCTAAATGAAGAAAAATGGGTAACACCTGAATTCTGACTAATGGCTGCACTTTCATCAATTTCAGTGACAAGCACGTAACTTGATGGATAACGCATCTTTACACCCGCTAAAAGACAAAAATTTTATTGAGTATTACAAAAAAGAGCCTAACACACAAGTACAATAATTAGGCATTACTGTTGATATCAACATGAATTAATTTTCCAACAAAATCTAACATGACCCATTCAACATTTTTAACTTGTATACTTTGTTTCAATATTTAATCACACATTTTCATATCAGTACCATTTAATACTAAAAACAATTTTCAGGTGAAAAATCCAATGAAAGTAAGTATAGCATATTTCTACTCCAAGAATATAAGAAATGAATGCAACAACATGTTAAAATATCATATGTTAACTATGAAACTGCAAAATACTACATGTTAAAAATTAAATACCAACTTTTATACTAGTACAACAAAGGTTAAACTATCAACTTAAACTGATTTGCTGATTTATATAATTTGTTATCAGCTTTCAATACACTTAACCCGTTAACAATGGCATAATTTTCAAGAAGATAACAATACATATGCTTATTTTTTAATTATTCAAGAATGTTGTATAATAACTGACATATAGTTTAAAATAAATTAGCATCTGCAATTACATTATAAATAGTCTAGGGATGTCATGTGGTACATAAATTAAGAATTAAAAAATCTTCTGGGTATAAGAAAAGGATTGTTTCCAATCTTTTTAGTACATTACTATAGAACATCACACCAGCCCAGAAATATCAAGGACACAAGATATGAAGTGTAAAACCTTACCCAATGATTTTGACAGGAACAAGAAGAGGTTAAAATAATTTGTTAAAGTCTTTTTCATTAAAAAGTATAAACTATTTCCCAAAAATGTGTAAAATATTAAAATACATAAATATACTGAATTTTTAAATTTTAGAAAGACTAAAAGTAATTCCAACTAGTTCCAATACACAGATATGTCTCCTCCTCTTAATAGAAAAAGTTTATACAGTAAATTCACAATAACTCAAATTTTTCTTTAACTTAAATTTCTAATGAAGTACTAGCCCATTTGGTAGCAACTCAATGGATTCCCGATTACAACTATTTAATTAATCATAATTTGTTTTCAAAAAATTTCATACACTTTCAAAAAGCATTCCAATAGTTCTCTAATTGTCTATAACAAATTAGTAAAAGTAGGAAAAAGATTATTTTAATAAAAATGAATAGCAATGCTTAGTCATTGAAAGTGAAGGAAAAGATTTAACCCAAGGAATTTTAACTATAAGTACATCAATCGAGTTATATTTTACCCTAAATTGATATGTATTCTTTATATCAGACTTAAAATATATATACTGGATTTCTATTTCAGTTGTTTTCATTTCATAAATTTTTCTGACACCTTATGTCAGTAATATTTAAAATAGTTATTAATTTTTTAAATGCATTTTATGTTTTTTGTAACCTACACTTTTTTTGTTAATACAAATCTGATTTATAAAAAAAGGACTGATTTTTTTTTTTTTTATATTACTACAACATTAAAAGATAATCAAAAATGTTGATTATCTTTTAATGTTATGTCTTTGTTTATGTCTTTTAAGATGAAGATTAAATAAAATTTTCTATAAAGGTACACAAAATCTTACCAACAATGACTTCAACAGCAGGCATGATATGATCATCTTCAGATACCAAATCTTTTACTTTTCTACTTCTTACAGGGTAGAAATGATTCCAATCACTTAGTAATCGTTGAGTAGTTAAATCAGTTTCTTTGTAAGTCTGGCCTGTTAATGACCCTGCCATACCATATGGACATAATATCACTAGAGAGAGAAAAAAAATTAAATATACTAATTTGCTAACTTCCTCAAACCTTGTTATTACAACATTTACAACCAGTGATAGGGCAAGTTAAAAAATAAAAACTTGCTGACATTTGAAAAACATACAAAAATAAGACTGCTAAAAATACATAAATTTATATAGAAATTTAAAAAAATAGAAGTTAGATATAAATGTTTACCTTTTAACCCAGTGTGAGAACCTTGTGCTAATGATAAATGATGACGTGAAAGCTGACATACTAGTATTCGTTGTCTTACATCGACACTTGCACATACTGTGCTCTCTCCATGAATGAAGAAGTTAAAACAGTATGAAAGTTGCGAACTGAAATACATTAAAAGAGTTAATGCTTTAACAAAAATAAAACATATTTACAAGTTACAATTAAGTAATTTAAAAAAAAATTTCTTTATATACATACCAATATTTTTATATATATATATATAAAAAATATTCTGATGATGATATCGATTATTACATTTAATAAAGTAAATTATTATATAGAATACTAAGAAAATAACTTTTGTTAGAAAAATCAGAAAACAGTTACATGCCAAAACTAAAATTCACATATCTTTACTATAAAAATCATCTCTAAAATTCAATTAAGTTTGTTTTCATTATTTTTTTAAATCTGTTAAAAATTGAACTAGTTTTAAATAGATGCAATCTATTTTTAGGATATAAATCTTATAATTTTTTAAATATAACTAAGAATTTGTCACTTATAAATAATGATAAAAATTAATTCAACTAAAGAAATAAGGTTTAAATAAATTTTAATGAAATAAAGGTATCTTAACCTTCAGTGTTTTGTATAAGTGATCTTTCCTATTTATATTAATAATTTTACTATGAAAGATACCACCATACCACATTAAGAGAAGGTAGCATAAACACAGCACAGATTATTAAAAATATTTGTTTCTAGAAAGACGTTTATAAATAAATATGAAAATTAATCACCTTTCCATGGTTTTATCATTATCAAAGGGCTTCACAAACCACTTTCCCACACGTGCATAACCAATGGAAAGTAAACACCTAAAAGGAACGATAAAACAAATATTTAGCACCACTCTAGCTTTTTTTTTAATACTTTCAAATTTAATTATGTTACTTCATACACACTTACCTCTCTATCAAATTGTGCAATGATTTAAATAAAAGTGTTCGGCACTCATAGGACAATCCACTTTCCCACGATCCTTGTTCAGGATCCGCTATTAAAAAGATATTAGAAAATATAATAAACTGAAATCAGTATAAAATAATATATTTATATATAAAATATGTTATTGTATTATTGGCAAAGTAAATGAGCTCATAAAATATGAGTGGCGATGCAAACAACCTATTTCATAACAGTGAAATATCCTCATTTTATAGAAATACAGTTATGAAAATGAAAAACTTCATACAGAAAATGCCTTAATTCTGTTATAAACTAATCAAGTGAATGTCTTAAATTCTTTTATCTTGTAAAATGTTCTGCATAAACGAGGCAACTCTCTTTTTTTTTTTTTTTCCATAGTTCAAAGCTAGATACTTATATATTCTAAATGATACTTATATATTCTTTTATTTTCCAATAAAATTAAAAATGCATATGCTTAATCTTGTATATGCTTTATCCTCAAGTAGACAAAACTTTCATTTTTAGATATGAAAAAAAAAATTATATTTAGATGACAAAGAATTTCATAAAAATATAAACCATACATATTTTGTTTGTTCTCTCTGACTAATGAAGCCATATATATATATATATATATATATATATATATATATATATATATATATACATATATACACATATGGGGCTTCACAAAATTTTGTTCATATTGCTAGAAGTACAAGTACACTGCTACCAATTACTAGTTTGAAATTACAATATACATAAACTTTTGCTATTACGTTGCAACATTATTTTTCTCCAATACTCAATTGGACACAGGAAGGAAGTCAAGAGTGATAAGTGTGATTAAAAAGACAACTGATAGAACTTTTTTGTCTCAGGCATTAACAAACAGTGTTAAATATTAAATGTAAATCAGTTTTTTCTCTCTTTACACACAGATCAAAGGTTGGGTTAAAAGTGAAATAATGCAGTATAAAATGTTGATAAATGATACACATAAGCAAGTGTTGATAGCTAATTTATTAATTTCTTAGTTGTCTACAATTGATTACTCTTAATGAATAGGAACCCTTTTATAATAAATTATTTAGCTACAAAATTTACACATCATAGAAGAATGAATTCCTAGAGGCAGTGGATTTTAATTGTAAAAATATATTACTCTAAAATGCTAATTATTATCAGGTCTCTTCTCAATAAAAAGTGGTAACTGTTTTGATCACTATCTGTACGGAAGAAAAGTTATTCAATTAAGTAAAATGATGGCTGGTATAATAAATGCAACCACTTAATTTCAGCTTCGCGAGCCATTACAGTATTTTGGTAATAAGATCTCCATATTTATAACTATGGATTTTAAAATTTTAAATATTAAGTTTCTATATAAAAAAAGAACAAATGGAATTATCTTTACTATTTTTACCACGCAAAAAAGGAAATAATTAACTGTACTCCCCAATTCCGCATTATAACTAACTGTACACAGTTTAAAACAAGAGTAGTAAAAGATATGCAAATACTTAAGACCGATTAAGATGTTTCCGCTGATTAACCAATTATAGCATCTGATACAAATGGTAATATAAATTAATGTGTGGATGTGTATATTTATACTTTTAGAATAAACGATTTGACCACACAACCCCGTAGCTAGGTTTGTACTAACAACATCAGATTCTGACCCAAAGAGAAGAAAAGGTTGCCGACCCGTGATCTAGATGCTGCTTAAAAATCTCTCCACTTCCCGAGCGGTTTCGATCACCCCACGA
>CM063505.1:36344858-36374858 GCA_032207245.1 Pardosa pseudoannulata
AAGTGGGAAACATAAGAGGGAAGTGCAGGAATTTATAGATGTGAAACCCAATATTTAAATCATCAAAAAAATGAATTATATGAACTGAATTATAAGAAGCAACATTTATAAAATATGTTTAGTAATAATTTTTTTTTCAGTCGGCAAGTAAAAATTGAGAAAATTTGCTATATAAGTCAACGATTATTCGTATGTGACTGATATGTTATTCTGAATTAAGCTATATTTTAAACAACTGTGACAACAAGCAGTGGTGTAACGAAGGGGAGGGGGGATAGACCCATAAGAATTGCTGTATAAATATATTATGCATCTAAAGGTTGATATTTTAGTGTTCAAAAATAAGAGTTGAAAAGGGGGTAACGTCTCCCCCTAAGGAAAATTTCTATACCCATGACATGTGATGATAAATTCCAGATAGTGTATGCGTGCCTTCATTCATTCATTGCATTTGCATACAAACTAATTTTATTATAATTAACATAAATTTAATAAAATTGTACAGTAATTTTTACTTGAAAATTAATATGAGTATAAATTTAAAAATTATATGAAGAGTCCAAGAGAAAAAGAAAAGTGAAAATCGAATCGTAATATTCGAATGTTAAAATAAATATGTTCATGGATTAGTCAGCTTTTAACAGCTTAAAAAAATGTTATAAAAAAAATAGATATTATCCTGTAATTTCTTTTATATAAAATTCTAAATAGTGTTTAATAGCTAATATTGTATGACTATCCGATAAATTTATTATGCATGTGTGTATTTCGTGGAAGTTGTAAGATTCATTAGGGAGGGTTTTTTTTCTGTTAAATGGAGAGTTAATAAGAGCATCTATTTAACTTCTACGTAACAATCCAAACGGAAACACAGCTATTACTCCCATTGAAGAAGTTTAAAATATACCGCTACGATCATGCTGCCCTACCTCATACGATAAGAGGTAGTCCAGCAGCAGTCGTGAGGGAGGGGGTGGTTGCACAATCAAGATGAGCGAACGAAAGCAAGGCCACGCTCTGAATCAATAGTGGGGGTTGGTAAGGGAGGTTGTCACACAGCGCCGCACATATACACAAGAGAATCGCAAATGCAATAGTTCACGCACATGGCGAATCTTCCCAATTACGTTCGTTTAGAATCAATCGACAAACATTGTGAAATCCGTTCATTTTACAAAGACACAAATATGAGTACAAATCATAAATTGACGTTTATAGAGCCACGCAATTTACAGCGATAGAATATTAATTTAAAAGCAAAGAAGTTAAATTCCTAAAAATATTACTGTGTGAGGTTATTTTCACAGCCCTTCAAAACACAGAAACAGGTGTTACTAAATTAGGAAAATGTCGATCGAAAAGAATGGAAAAAAAAATCAACTGCATTAGCATTCTTCTGAATTCCATTACACAGAAAATGTAATGTGTGTAAGCATAATGTGTTTCATCAGCAGTACTCATAAACATTAAACTCTATTAAGAATTCATGTTCAATTTTTAAATGTACCTTTGAATTCTGCTTTTAATTAATAATTTCTATGAATTTATATATATATATATATAGATATATATATATATATATATATATATATATATATATGTGTGTGTGTGTGTGTATGTATGTATATTTACACACACATTTAATATATATATATTAAATGTGTGTGTAAATACACAGAAATAAAAATGATAAAAAGCAGAATCAAATTTTAAAAAAACCGAACATGTCATGTGTGTGTGTGTACACACACATTCTCGGCACGGCGCGCCTCGGCAAGGAAGAGGGGGAAGGTAGCTCCCTGCACCCCTCAGATCTTTTTGTAGGTTTTTAATAGACTATATAATTTTAAAGGTAATGGTAGAACGTTATATCGTTTTGTAACGCTCATTTTCCTTATGTAGGTGAGCCTAATAAAGCCTATCGAAGTTTCCGCTTTGTAATATAAATTACAAATTGCGCGACACAATAATTCAGATTTTGAAAAGTGGGGGAAAATGAATAACAACTATAATGTATAAAAAATACACCAAGAAAAAATTATGTTAGAAAAGACGATAAAACATTCTAACAATCTGATTGCTAAAAAAATTAAAATACGGGTTTTAATATTTTGTAATTAACATTGGAATTGCATTGAAAGCAATAAAAACTTTTTACGGGGGAATTAAGAAGTAAGTCTGAAATAACCGAAGTGAATCTTTAGTTAAATGCATCTAGGAATAACTGTAAACAGAGCAAAAAGTAAGGTTACAAATCATGTGTATTTGAATAAGAATAATTCATACTCCGACATCTAATATTCTCATAAAGAACAACTCTCACATTTAAAATATGTTTGGAATACTTTTGCCTCCCATTTCACTAATCTTTGTTTAATTTTCTCTGTATAACTGCATTCATGAGAATAAGCTTGCTTTCTGCACGGGCAACTGTAAAAAAGATTTTTTTTTTTTATTTGTTTGATTGTTCTTAAGGTAGTTTATCGTTTTGGATAGTAATTTAGCTGCAATTTATTTGTTGTTAAATTATTTAAATAAACAATATTTTTTATAAATTTGGTGTTCTTATTATTCATTTCACACACAACAAATATCTCCTTATGAATATTTATAAAAATAAAAATCCATACAAAAATAATGCCTATTTTAAAATAAGTACTTTTATTAAACATGGTTAAAAAATTAACATTTCTATTAAATATAATATCAAAACTGAAATCGAACACGGAAACTTGTTAATGGAATTTATTTACTGCGTTGCGTTTATGTATTTTTACTTTATGGCAAAATCATACACAGTGTTTCCTCTAAATAAATGATTCCCATCCTTTTTTAATCGCGGCCCTTTATATATTTTTTGAAATGGTTTCTACCTTTCTTACATTTTCAAACCATTATATTTGATCAATAAACCAAAAATAAAGGGTTTAAATTTAATACAAAAAATTAGCTAAGGAGAACCTCTAGAGGGTTGCGACACAGTTTGGGAACCACTGCTCTAAATTAATTTAGAGACCAATCTGTTGATTAAAAATAGAATAATCAAACATTAAATACCAGCTTTTCCACCCACATTTCCTTACATGCGTTGGTAAAATATTTTGTCATAACAAAACATCAGTAAATGTCAGAAATCTTGTAAGAAAATCCACTACTTCACAGATATAAAATGTCAAATACCAATCCTTTAAAAACACATTAACACGTTCATATTTCATATTCGCAACACACTCTGGCACTAAACATACTGTTATAGCTCGAAAAAATTTCATTAAAATAAAAGAAAAAAAAAGGAGGGAAAAGACCATAACATATGGCACAAAATGGTGAAGAGTTCTACAATATTTAACGAAATTTACTTTCTCTGTATATAGTACATGCAATAATTCACATTCATTTACATGTCGAACAAGAAATGGTTCACTAATCATTTACTCTTTTGAACTAATAGAACACGTTTTAAAGGATTAGATTAAGCTAAGACCATTTTCTACGTAAAATGTAAAATTTTAGTAATTCTAGAAGACAACATAAGAGAAAATCTGGCTTAGCAATGTAGACTAAAAGTGAAAATGTGTTTTTTTTTTAATGCATGGTATGTGTGAGTATGTATATGTATATATATATGAGTGTGTACGTGTGTATATATATGTATATGTATGTATATATGTATAAACATACATACATAGACATGCATTAAAGTCAGTAGGCCATACGATTTTCATGAATGAGAATGACAAGAAAAATACGCGGGGGTCGGAGAAAAAATCGAAATCTGCAGTCTCCCTCTTTTCGGACTAAATGGCGAAATCTAGAGTGGCTCTTTCCCAGCGCGTCTCTGTTAAAGTGAGGGGAAGTCTCGTAGAAGCGGAAAGTCGGAAAACTCAATCAATACGTGAGAGAGGGAGAGGAAGAATTGCGGAGAAACGGAAGGCGCGCGAGATTTATTTTTAAACTCGGAGAAGGAAAAAGACAGCGAAGAGCCCTTCGACGTCAACAGGCGACCCTAACCATTCACTTCATCAGAAAGCCGAGTTCGTTCCGCATCAATGCATACATAATGTTTGTTCAACACATTCGTGGCTCAAATTGAATAGCCGGCGATTACACGACGTGAAAACAGATTCGAAATACATAAAACGCAAGCTTCATCAGATACAATAAGGCATATTTTAAAATCCAGCTAAACGCAACATATCGTACAGTCGCGAACTTCCGTAATCAGTCCCACTGCATAAAGTTAGAGGCATTCAATTTAAGATGCACAATTTAAAAAACAGCATTTTTAGATAAAATAATCCAGGTATTCTCCCATCTTTCTCTGCTTTAAATATTATTAATTTTGAACTTGTTAAAAAAATATCTGAAATATCGAGTTTCTTTCCGATTCTACCACACAATACGAAAAAAAAAACGTTAATTGTACACTCAAAAAATAGCATATTAGCACTAGGTTGGTTAATTGTTTGAAATTTAGTGGCGCTTTATTAGCACTAGAGAAATAGAAATACACGAGAATTATAAGTTTGCTTTAGAAATGCGATTGTCTTGACGTCTTTATCAAATTTAGCACAACTTTAATTTATTTACAATCTACACGAACTGCTCTGGTAATAAAAATAACAGATGGATTTGTATCAAAGTAATGAATCCTGACTAATAGTTTCAAAGCTGCTTATAGAAAGGTTGTAGTTAAAATTTACAAAACGCTTTCAAAATAAAGCAGCAAAAGGTGAAAAAAGCAGAGAGAAAGACCCAAACCAACAACCAATAAATGGCGTGGTGAAAAGCGAACACACACTGCCGTAAAGAAACCAAGCAAATCAGTTCAATGGCCGCAGGGGGAAAAACGATTAAAAAAGAAAAGGGGGAGGAAAAGTTGAGGACGGAACCTGATTTTTCGGGGTCTCGCAAATACTCGCCACTGCTCGTCCAACCGTTCACAGGCGGTATTTTACCACTACTTTAAGTAAGAGAGATTTCAAAGAAGCATTAAAGATGATAAAATACGAGTATACGAAACAGCAAAACTAGTGACAAAGGTGATATTTTTTTGGAACCGAAAAATAAAATTTCGATATGTTGCCAACACTTTAAAATCATTCGTAGATATCTTACCATCGGAGAAAGATAAACCATCAAAAATATATAATCTCTGTAGTGAAATTTATAATAAATTATATTTTATCATTTTCATATTTACAATATGAAAAATGTTATACGTAAACATTTTGTAATTCCATACCATAAATGCGGTCAATATTCTAGAAAGGCAAGATATATAAAATAGTAAAAGATGAAATATATCAAATAATCGCTAAAACATTTAAACTGAAAAATACACAAAAATAAATTTACTATAATCTAAATAAAAGTTTCATACAGCATTTAGTTGCAAATACTGCCTGTCATTATATAATGATACAGGTAGCAATAAAACATGAATTGCGGAAATGCGTAAGTAACTTTTCGCCAGTCTAATCAAAAATAATGATTTTACTTTTTTAACTTTTATTTGGATTGTATATGGCTGGAGTAAAACAATTTTCCTGGAGGCGGGGTGGGAGGGAAGAGAGCAAATTATGTTCTTTATAACGTTCGGTGTAATTAGCTTCTAGCTGAATTTGATTTACCACTACTACAAGCTTACTTTGTGAATATCCGATTCATAGATATATGGAATATATACAATAGATAACTACATAGCATTAAAGTATAAAACTGATATAAGACATCATTGAACTCGATCTACGCTTTACACATTTCGAGCTCCTTTTTGTTATTCAATGTAATTAAAATAATTTGTGAACACGAATTTAAAAAAAAAAAAAGGACGAAAAGAGTAATCAACATTACTACGGAATTTACTCCTAACATGAAGTCTGTTGAAATTACGATTCAACCAAAATCAAATTATTTTTACTCAAGCCGCTACAGTAAACTCTAGAATAGAATACGAGGTAGAAAATACAACTACGCGAAAAGAGAGCTAATTTTTCGACCTTCAGGAGTCAGTACAAAACAATTCCGACAACTGATCTCTCAAGTAGCAGAAATATTAGAAAACACGAGCGTACGGGAAACGCCGTTCGCCGGAAGCTACGTCAACCTACAACGTCACTTATGAAGCAATCAAAGCAATAGGCGATGAGTAGTTGTAAAGCGTATTGCGAAACAAGAACTGATACGCGATGAATTTATCTCAACTGCGAACGCGTGCCTCCATAAATACATTATCTTTATTCAAACAAATACTGATAATTTTTTAATATTTTTAACTGTAGAAACTTTAATTGTATTATACACAAATTAAACGGAAACTTTTAATGCAAAGGATAATAGGATTGTGTTCTATCATACGAAATCATTTGATTTAAAAATCTGGTAACATAAAATTTCCTGGTATCTAAACATAAATAGAAGCAACTGATTGGGCTTAAAAAATTTACTGAAGTTCTAGTCATAATAAAACAATTAGCTACGTATTTATAACTTTTAACAATGTTTATACTACTTTGTTTTGCTACAACCCTGGCAGAATTTTTCGGTTGATTCCCTCCTGTTTATACTTCATCCGTTAACTTTAAAAGAGAAACTTATGAAAATATGAAAATTTTACAAGGTAAAATTTAGCGAAGATGCCAATGTAAAAAATTTCTTTTTTTTTTATGTTTATTTATTCTTAAATGTTTTGACGAAAAACTCGATTATTAATACTTCTAAAGAATTATTATTTTTGTAACGATTGTTTCACTATAATTTCCCATTTTGGAATTTAGGGAAAGTTTATTTTATAGAGTTTATAGAGTTAACATATGCTTTTCAGCAATATTTAAATAGTCTAAAGTCTGGAACACTGAACGATGGAACTACATAAAGCTAACAGAACAGCTTTGCTACAAATAAATGACATCTAACGCGTTACAAATTTCCCAGTTCAGGAGTACTTCCCGTCCTTGAAATACTTGCGCGAACTTTTCAAGTAGGGTGAGTTACTCTGAAAATAAGTATTTAATATGGTCTTTCTGTTACGCAATTTTTCGTTTCCTGATTATTATGTAATTATTAAACGTTGCAAGCAAATTAATTTTTAATAGGTAAAAAACAAATTAAATCACCATTTATTGAGAAAATTAATTTGCATTTTAAAATTGGTATTAATCGAGAATCACTTTTTTTTTTATTTTCACATATTGCTTTATGCTTCTAACAACAAAATCAAATATCAAAATAGATTAGTTAACAAATTATATGGGGCTGAGAAGTGAATAAAGTTTTTTTAATATTACTGTTCCCCAGAGTTTTATTATTATTATTATTATTTTTTTATTTTTATTTATTTTTTTTTCCCTATGATTTGATTTCGTTTTGAGCTCTGGTCTAATTTTCACAACGAGGCCTAATTAAAGAAGAAACTACTGCTACACTAGAACCGCGGGAGGGGTCATTTTGACCCAAAAACTATTTTGTGTTTTCTTAACAGATTTATTTTTTCTTTCAGGTAGTAATAACAGAAATAATAAAATACTCATTAAAATATATTTTCAAAATTTATTCTCAGCAATATTATTATAAAAATTTATGTTATTTCTGTTATTACTACCTGAAGATGAATAAATCTGTTGAGATAACAAAAAATAGTTTTGGAGTCAAAATGACCCCTCCCGCGATTCTAGTGTTAAAGCTGATTCTAAACATCAGTGGACATCCGGCTAAACAGTGGGATTCGAATACGAATTCTGGTACCAAAGGTCAAAGCTCTATCCATTTGCCACCATTCGGCTATTAACTGTTTCTATGTTTAAAAATAAATAAATAAAGAAGATAAAACTTTTTATCGGCATCTTCTTTTGATAACAGGTTTTTGAAATAGTTATGTTTTTGTTATAATTTATGTTTGCAGCCAAAAGCTTCCACACAGTGATTCTAGTTAATGAAATTCCAGATCCAGATGATACATCTTTTAAGAAAATTCTGTGCATGGATATTTCGAATTACTATTTCACAAAACACGTTTGAAAATTTAGCAGTTATCGATTAAAACTTTAGTTTCTCTTTCAGATATAAAAGGGAAAAGTACTTCGAAGAAACTAATCTGAATACGAGTTCAGAAAATTTTGTTAAGACATAAATCCTCACGAATAAGACTCAAAAACTTTTTTTTCCCGGACTTAGTTAAACAATATCTAATCAATGTAACACATTAACACTTAGTGGAAAACCTGAATGCTGCTCAGTTATAACTGATGCCACAACTTATGAAACTAAATCTAGAAAATGTTTGATGCATAACTTCATATTTTAAAGAACAGGGGAGAAAACGCACATTTTTTTTTTTTTTTTTTTAACAAAGCAGAATGTTTTAATGATAGGAATCCGACCTCAACGCGTATCAATGGCGCAAAAAGAAACCTAACGTGTTTGGTACGACAGTCTCATTGAGCAATGTCGGAATCCTATTCGGTTACTTTCAATGAATTAATTAGCACACATTTGACTATATACTTTCAAAAGTCACATTAATTAGGAAAAAATGAAAATCTTATTTATTACGAAACCAGGGGGTGAGATATTTTATGAGATCAATGAATCTTAAAACATTTCGCGTGAAGTACATGCGATTTCAGGGAAAAGAGATGATAAAAATTTGATTTTCTGTAACTTAAAATATGGCGCATGAATATATTTCAGCGCATATTTCCGAAGCAAAGTAACACACTTAAAAAAATATTTTGACTTGAGTAATATTTTCTTTTTAAATACAGGTAACAAGGCCAAAACCAAATTAAAGTATTTTAATCTAAATAGGTGTCCTTTATATTCAAGATTCTCATAGGTACATCCTCAATCCCCATGGGAGGAGGAAACGGCAAGCTACCGCCGAGGAAGGTTCGCAGTTACTCGGAAAAAGAGGTGAAAGGTGAATAGGAGGGGATCTAAGGAAAGGAAGTGAAGTAGAAAAAGAAAATCAGCAGCGCCGAACCTGAAACGCAGCCACTCAAACGAGTTTTAGACACAAAAAGTTGGTATGGTATATGTGCTGCTACTTTCTTTACAATTCATTTCAAATGCGTTTTTAAAAGGTTCGGGCTGTTATTTCAGAGAGAAAATAAAGTAAGTCATCACAATAACTGAAACGTTCAATAAAATAAATCTGTGTTAAAGAATTAATTTGTGTAATAAAATGAAAATATGAATGTAACAAAATTTAAAAAATATGACTTTAGTAGGCAATAAGTTAGTAAAGTGTTAATTACAGTTACATAAAACCGGAAATGTAATAATATACATGATTTTACATTTTGATACACAAGTACATGAAATGAATAATTATAAAATATGCAACTTTAGATAAACCAAATAATATATAAATTCCCGTTTATTTTTGCTTACCAAATATCAAAACAAAATAACTAAAACAAATCTTCACACTTCCTGTTTGTGGTAAAGGCAATTTTGGTGTTATAAGAATTATTTTTTAGTCATCTGCTGTGAAAGCTTTGCTAGAATCATTGTAAAATATATTCGTATAAAACACGAATGTCAGGATTAGGGTATCAAATTAAAATACTGAAGAACAATACTGATTACTACTATATTGAACTAAATCACCTTTGCTTGATGCAGTGAATTTAATACTTCATTTTGAGCAAATAAAATAGTTTAATTATCAAATTTAACAAATTTTGTAAGAAAAGAAGAAAAACAATATTTTTAAGTTATTAAAAAAAAGAAAGAATGAAAACGCAAAATTTTTATATAAAACTTTATGAACTAAATAGAATACTAAGATATGCACTAAATAGGAGACAAAAATGGAGAGTTAGAGTAACTTTTAACTTTTGATTTTAGCAGTGGTTCCAATTAGCAAATAATTTTTTGTAGCTATCTAAAGTATACAATTGTGGTCTATATTTAACTTGAATTAAATGTGATGACAAATAGTAGAAATGACATTTTTTTAGTCAATTAAATGTTAATAATAATCCAAAATTCAAAATAAAATATCTTTCTCAGCTTACACATAACTGTTCAGTCGAACAAAATTAAATAGTATTTTTCAGATGCATCAAATTCCCTCTTATCATTATGTCAAAGGTTATTAAAATGTGTGCTATTGTTATATCACACTTTATTGGGTTATTTCTCAATATAGAGTTGTCAATCTAACATCATAATATATATACATTCAATATTCTACATACTAGTCATTACACTTTGCATTCATCCCATGCATAAATAATTCAATCATATTTCCTGCCATATTATGTTATAACATCTAGCTGTTTAATTAGTTACTGCATTAATATGTGATTGACTGAAATTAAAAGATAAAAATAAGATATATGAAACTTTTAAGGTCATATTGATTATTATTTAAGTATATATGAAACAGAATAGCTTCATTAAATTTTACCTTACTCCCAAAATGAAGTTGAAATTAATTTATGAATTACAGTTAAATCATGCTTGTTTAGTATCTTATTATAATTAAAGATGCCTCATTTATAATAAAATCACTATATTTTTATGATAGCATAAAATATCAAAAGTGTAATTAATTAAATACTATTCTTTTCAATTAAAAAAACGTTTTCTGAAAACATGAATATTAATTATATACTGAATGGGAAACAACATTACAATTTAATAAAAGATTATCTTTGTTATATAATCATTTCTTTAATATATTCTAATTCAAGATACAAAATTATTGCTAAAAAGCTTTTTAAAGAATACCTAGCTATTTTGCTTTTCCTCTTTATTCCTGAGAATGGAGGGAGTAAGTCATATAAGACTACTGTATTTACATGATGTTCTGAGCCCTCTACTCAGCTGACCCTGACCTTTATGCATCATGGAGTACATTTGTTGCCAGATTGATCCCATAAGTGTGTTACATCTGAATTTGATCAATAAAATCCTATTTTTTTCTTAAGCTAGATGTTTATTTTACTCATTTCATGACTATCATGCAAATCTATCTACATTTTCTGGAAATATGAGGATTTTGTAGCCTAGCTTCCAGGTTCATGGCACAAAAACAGTATCTATCTTGGTGTTTTCTGTCGCATGCTCCCCATTAATCCACTAAAATTGCATGGAAATTCTACAAATTTAATATGAATCATACTGACAAGATAATGGTGTTTATTTGAAGATGTCCATGAGGTAAGCCACTCAATAAACAAGGATTTGAGGGGAAAGTAATACTGATTTTCAATATGTGGTGAAAAAATGTAACGTAATTTTAGAAACTGAGCAAGATGGTGAAAAAATAGAAAATACATTTTGGTCAATGAATTTCATTACTACCCTTTATACATATCACAATAGAAACTGATTATTTTTAAAATACTAAAATTAAAATTAATATTGAATAATAAATACTGTTTGAGTTAGGACTGCATCCAAACATATTACTCTTAATATTATACGTGAGAAGAATTAATGTTAATACTAAGGATGAAACAGACATCAGGTACCTATCCAGTATCTGACTTATCTGATTGAATTTCAGATATCTGGTACCATGACAGATATTGAAGCTAAAGATCTGGTTATCTGGACATTCAGATATCAAGAAGCAGATATTTTTGTTAATCTAACAAATTATCAATTTTTGAAAATTTAAAATTTAAAATAAAATTGACGAAATGTATGAAAAATAAAAAATTTTACAATTTGACATACAGATTGATGACAATCAATATAATTAAATGTATACTGATTTAAATGCAGTCTTAAGATTAAATTTTGATATATTTTAAATTATATGTAAAATATTTTGTAGTTTATTATGTATGAATGATAGATTTTAAAAAAAGCATAATATATAAAAACTTCAGTGTCAGATATCCTGTATTAAAATAACAGGAAATCTGTACCCATCAGTATAGTACCATATATCTGATTTTCAACAAAACTACTATATGTTTCATTCCTAGTTAATACAGGTATAATTTAATACAATACATTCTTTAAAAATTTGAAAAAAAATGAAATAAATAACTGACTTTTACAAATATTATATTTGTTATTAAAATTATAAGTATTTGAAATAGTAAGAATATTTTAAAGAGAAATAGGATTCAAAATTTTTCATAATACACTTTTAACTTACAATCACTTTGAAACTAGAACAGAAATTATGCAAGTTTCTAAATCATCTTCAAAGATTTTTTATCTTTAAAAAACAATTTTAAAAAAATTACTGAAAACTGTAAGAGATAGCTTAGAAATATCATCCTTGAAATTTTAGTTATATTTTAGTAAGCAAACAAACAATTTAGTAACTATGATTATATATCTCCTCGAATATTGTGCATTTTCCATTCAAAGTCACTCAGTAAATATCTACTTTTGTAAAAAATTTAATATTCCTTGTTTAGTAAATCTCTCACTACATAATTTAAACACAATAATTTAAGTACAAGTACTTCAATTATTTTGAAAAATGTGAATGTAGTACAATATTGGTTTGGTTCACTATGGTTTTACTTTTTGCTACATGAGGGTGACTGGGACCTATTGCTTAAAACCAATTCTGAACAGCTACAAACATCCATGCCAACAGTGGATTCAAACCCATGAACTCCAGCACCTTACCTATTTAGCTATAATCCTTCAACATAGTATAATATCAGAGAGAAAGCATGGTAGTTGAAATAAATTCTAGTTTAGTAAAAGTTACTTTGATTTTGATATTTACCAATTCCTCCTAACTTAAATTCTTACAGTTCGCTATCTTACAAGATGATGGTATAAAATTTTTTTATTACAGAAAGAATGAAGGTGACCTGAAGTATTTGTATATAGAAGTAAAATAAAAAGGACATCTTTGAATATATAAAGAGAAAAATAGTTATTCTTGATACAATCTAAAACATAAAATAACATTCACCGTATGTCTACACATTTAGATTTACCACAAATATATATTCATATATTATCAAAGATAACTGTAAAGATTTAAAGTGTAATGTTAGGATATATATATATATATATATTCTAAAAGCACCATTAATTTTATACATTCACCTGCAGAACAATTATGGGAATGTCGAAATCTGATTGACAATACTCAGCTGAATGAAAATCAAATTATTTTGTAAACCGGATAGTATACATTGTACATATTCTTAGAGGTACAAGAATTAAAATTTAAAAAAAATTCAAATTCATTAAAATCTAGGTATATCAGATTTTATACTCAGAATTACTACCCTCTGAAAACATCTTTATAATATTCTAAACAGATGCCTTCAATAAGAGAATAAGATATGAATCTTTTTTTTTTCTCTGTAAATCACAGAAATAATTTCTGACACAATATATATAAAATACAGAATGGAATAATAGTTCGTAATGAATCAACCAACTTTCCTTTCAATTGTTTAAAAGGTTAAAAATTAAAGACAAAGTTAATATAACTAATTTCAATACTCCTGTTCCCTTCGAAGAAAGAAAAATTGAATATTTTAATTTTACACAGAAAGAGAATTGTGGAATATTTAGCAAAAATTTTATATTCAAACAAGAAGTAAAAATTATTTTGATTTTTCCTTTAAAAGCACATACTATTTTCTAGCAAAAAAAAAAAACCCACAATTCTTTTACCGATAAAATATACACTTTAACATAATACTAGAACAGACACAAATAATTAAGTGTAATAACACTTAATTATTTGTGTACTTTTTGTTTTTGTACTTATTGTTTGTTAATCACTTTCTATATAACAGAGAAAATGATAAAAGAAAGAAATTTTGGGAATTCAAAGTTTGAACGAATATACAAATTTTACTAAAGTAAAGGTGTTTTAATACAGTTCTATTCTCATTTTCAGGAAATAATTTAAGAAACTACATATATATATATATATATATATATATACATTTTTGCTAAAATGAGCAAAATTATTAATTATTTATAGATATTATTTTGGAAACTAGAAATATTAACTATAGAATTATACTTTTCCCAGAATATTTTCTCCCGATTTATACATCACCATTCACTTTCACAAGGTCATTTTGACATGGCTATACTTATTTAATCTTAAATTTCAGGTAATTTCTGAACACTTGCAGTTTTATTTTCAGTACCTTTTAGATGGTCATGTGGGTAAGCAATATAAGATAAAACTTGTGAAAAACAAGATATTGCATTAATTTTAAGAGGTTCAAGATTAAATAATTTAGTGCACGTTAACATTTTAGAAATATTTTACATTATGATCATGACATTTTACAGTTCTGACAGACCTTTTTATAAGTATTCCCATAGATCTCTTATATGCAAAATGTTTTCAAACTTATTTCAAACACATGAAAAAGTTATAGAAAATCAATAAGAATGATCATAAAAAAGCATATAAATCAAAGGTAATTTATCTCTTAATAGCGAAAATTAAAGTTAACTAAATCTAAATCTTTTATTTGGTATTAAAAATTCTACTTTTAATGAAATTCTTTTTACATGTAAAATCTTTTAGATATGAATTCTAATGTAAGTTTTTTTCAGATATGATATTCTAATCTAATGAATAATTAAGTCACAAATGCTAGTGTTGCATTTCTGAGTGTGTAGTTATGATTTTTTTTCTTTTTAATTTCCTATGGGGGGGGGAGAGACTGCATGTTAAAAGCATGCTATCTAGCTCATGAAACAATATCTTTTACAATATATTTGAATGCTATAAATCATGCAGGCATTACAGATTAATAAACACTGTTGATGACTTTGTTAAATGTGTTAATCCTTTCGCGCCTAACGGGACACATACGTCCCAAGCATTCAAAAAATTCTTTTGGGACAAAAAGGCTTCTCTGTAATGGGTGATTTTCCCACCAGTCCTGCGAATATTTTTTAACTTATTTTCACCCACAGAACATAGATGGCACTAACGCTTTCTAGTGTGCCCCTACTCATTGTTTATGCTACCAATATTGTTCTTTTGTAAAAAGAAAATACTCGTCGCGAAAGGGTTAAAGATATAATCAGAAAGAAACATTAACAAATTATATGTTATAAAAGAAAGTACTTAATAATTAAAAGGATGATCTAAATATCACTGAGTTATTCATGTACAAAGAGAAAAATGTTTGAAACACTACCTTGCGAGAGTAGATACATATATATATAGTTTAGAATTTACAAATAAATTTTTCAAATAAAATTACTTTACAGCAATACCATTTTGTATTATTTCCCTTAGTTGAGTTTAAATTCACTATTAAGAGATACGACTACTTTTTAACATCGTAAAAATGTTCATAAAATATAAAAAGCAGCATTTACAAACAATAATCAGTAATTATTACAAAAAAATCTTGAGAAGAGTTCATTTTGAGGCATTACATAAAAATACCTCTTTTTTGTTATTACATGTGGCTAATTAATGTTGAGAATGCAAATCCTTGATATAAAAAAATATAGATATTTATTATCACCTGGATATTTTGTTTATCATGGTTACATTACTACACAATAAAAGGAACAAGCAATAATTTATATATTTTACTAAAATTTCCCTAACACATTGAAAATTTGAATATTTCTCTAAATATTCTTAAATATTCCTGGTTGCATAAGTTGACATGGAACATGCTAATATGTTTTTCATTACTGATAATTATCAATAAGCCAACAATGCCTTTTATATAAAGTAAATAACTTTTTAGTATACAACAAACAAGAATTACTTTAAAAAATATACACTTGAATAGATAAAACAAAACTTACGAGTAAGCTCTGGGTTGACCAAGCCTGTAAGATCTGGTTCTTCCCCATACCAAAACACCCACAGTTCCTTTTTATAACTAAGCTGATTTCCATCTTGTAAGTTGTGCCTATGTTGATCTTGTCCCTGGGATGCGACTCGCCGCCAAACACAGAGAATGTTAGTGGACAAGCACTTACTAAATGATGATAGTACTGGGTCATCCAGAGGATCATAGCACACTACACTGTCAGCATAAAAACGGCGCCATTTTATCCCACATAAATCAGCCTAAAAATATAAATAAAAATAGATTAAGTACAGAGTATTATTGATGATAGATGTTATGCATTTTACAGAGTATAGACATTTTTAACAAAGTCACAGAACCTCTAAATTACTATCTAATTTGAAAATAGGAGGGAAAAAATTTATATGTACAGATATTCAAGAACTTCTATGATAAATACAAATCAAGTTGCTTGAGTTATTACGCAGAACTTTATAAAACACAGAACAAAATACTAGTATAAACTGTCTCACGAATAAAAAATTTAATATGTACTATAATGAATTAAGTAAGATTAAAAAACTAGTAAGAAAAAATATATTTTATAGAAATCCCCCAACAAACAAGTACTCAAAATATGACAAACTTTTATGAGAGTAACATAAAATAATTCCTTAATGTTTATTTATTTGGTATATCAAATTTTAACATTTTTAACAGGTAAAAACTGTATGATTTATTTAACAATTTAAATTACATTTCGTTAAAGTTATACATTAAATTACTTATATTTCAGCTCTAATCTCTTCAGGAGAATGAAAATTATCTTGTAAAATATAAAATTAAAGATAAATTTTCAATGAACTGAATGCAAATTTTATTCGTCTTAAAAACTAAATCATTGTTAAAAAAATAAATAAATAAATAAATAAAAAGATTTATTTTTTGCCGAAATGAATTTTTTCCCCATGATTTAAGTATTTACTTAGGAAACTTAATATATTACAAGATTATAATAAACTGTACTTCAAACTATTTAATTTAAAATTTTTTAAAACACTTGATGAACACTTTTTTATAATTTATTATAAAACTATTTAGGAAATTTGATAGCAGCTTATGTTGCATAAATTTACTTATGTAACATATGCTTCTACAATTAAAAATTTTTTAAATAACACTTAAACTGTAGACATTAATTCAAATAATTTCCTATTAAAAAAACATTTTTATGCCAATATATGCATCATAATAACCTTAATACTTATGCATTTAAATAATTTCATACACAATTAAAAATCAGAAATAACAGCTAAACAATATATAAGTGCAGTAAATACATAACCTATTTTGCATATATCCCTTAATAAAATAAGACATTTAGATGACCCTTAATGCAAAATCTTACATATTTTAACAGCAAATTAATAAAAGTATTTGCAATTATAATTAAATAAAAATTAATTAAATATAAGGACAAATTTAATTGGTATTACTCTTGTATACTTTATCTACACAAAGCCAAATATCACATAAAATGCTAAGAATAAATCAAGGAAATAATATTAGTTGAAATAAATTAAACTATAACTTTACAAAATATACATGACTGCTTCATTAGAAAAATTACTTTTCAATAAGAATAATTTTATAATTGTAAATTTCTAGTATTTTTTATTAAATGTCGTTTTAAATGAAAATTATTAATTACGATCACAAACTAATTTATGTTAATTCTACTTTAGATCAATCAACTGCATTCAATTTAAGCCAAATGAAACTACCAAACAGGTGTTTTATAGAAAAAAAAATAATTTGAAGTTCCTTAAAAGTTGATTATTTTGTTTAAAATGGATTTTCTTAGGCTAAAATTAACAATATATGGACATTCTTCTGATACTACAGATAATTATCAACTTAGTATCATTTTTAGTTATTTCCCAAACGCGCCGAAAGTACTGTATTGCCCAATTACTTATTTTAATTCACGCTGAAATAAGTAAAATTGACAATTACAATTATTTGCACATAATAAAATTAATATATTTTTAAAACTATAGCTACAGCGGTGATTGACTTCGTGTCCCATTTAAATGCATGCGTTGTGTAAGGAAACGTTTTGGGGATTGTTTAATATCGGATGATCATGTAAATATCTAGAATGCTTATAAGCACTCTTTCATGACATAACTTTAAAGAATATGTGAAATCCTAATTTTATTATAAAATCTATGCACAGGTATTAAAACATCCGCTCGCGAGTGCCAATGTCCTAAAAACAGACAACTCTTTAGCAGTGAATAACTAAATCTACAAAACAGGTCAGCTGTAACGGGATTGTCAAAATGTTTAAATAAATCATATAGATGATGCCGATGACTTCATATAATTTTATTAAGTAAATAAAAGTTTCATAAAGCAATATATGTACATTACATAAGCACGCAAAACAAATATTATACATATAAACACAATGTTTGGAAGTGCCGAGTAGGCTTATAACTGTTATTTACATCACAGAGCTGTGTATAAGCAATGCTAAACGTATTTAAACACTTTGATATTATGAGGGTAAAAGTTTTAGATGACATGAGAAATATACACTATATACTATGAGGGTTAAAGTCGCAGCTGTAAGCATTGCGATTAAGCATCACTTAAATGCCTACGGCTGGAAAGGTTCTTCGCCCTCGCTTTTCAATAAGCTGTGACTACTACAGTACACTGTACTTACCAATGCAAAGAAATTAGTGTGGCAGTCTTCAAGGCTAGCGCCATTTGTCACAAAATTAGGATGCGTCATGGTGTCTCCATGATCCAATAAGTCCTTCGGACTATAAACTAGCTTCGTTAAGTGATTTCTACCGCCATGGGTCCGCTAAACTTTTGCAAGCGAAGAAAAATACTTAAGAAGATGGCGACAACTATGGCGGATTGGAAACAACAAGGCGCTAAGTGACAGCGATTGTGATTGGATAACAGATATCACGTGTCGAAGGTCACTACGTTTTATGTCTGCTTCTGAAATTTTTGGTAAATCATGATAATCCTAGCAGATTATACATATAGGTGACAGCGAGAGTAGCTAGTGCATGAGTACAAAACACTAAACATTTTAATTATCAGATACTTTGAAGCACTCTTTTCATTTTGTAAGCTTATGGTATTAGAGCCAATTCTAAAAAATAGATGGCAGTGTGATGCATTTTATATTATTAGACGTGTAAGAGGAAATTACAAAACCTTTCGTTAAAAGTTTTAGAGTTTTTTCGCTGTTTTCCTTTCGCGGAAAAAAAAAATTCTGAGTGTTTGTGGTTAATACGTGTATCTAACTCATTTTATTCAAGCTTTCAGCAAGTAATTAAAAATGATTTTTTAAAGAAATATAGTTAATATATTTTAATAATTTGAATAAAATAAATTTAATTTTTTTATTCATCGTTCTCGGAAAAATATGAAGTTAGCGGAATACTGTCAAAAAATAATTATATGTTTTACTATTATAGATAAGAATAGACCAAATATTAGACTAAAGATGCAATAAATAATAACAATACAAAGTGCTCTATTTTCCGTGTAAAATTATCCGATAAGAGTGGAAATGAAACTTTATATGGAGAAAACTTATAAAATTGTACAGCTTATATTTTTAGCAAATAAAACATTTAAAGCATTTTAATAATTCATATGTGCATCATTTATTATTTTTTGACTGAATAATTGAAAAGTTAACGAAATTTAATTGGTTAAAATTATTTTAAAATTTATGATTTTAAAAATTTAAGAAAATTCTAACAGTTCACTTGTTGACGTAATAATTATACAATATTAAACGGATGAATTATGTAATTTAGTTAAATTAGTCAATTTAGTTAAATATTTGTAATATATTTATTTTTACTGAAGTTAACTTCAGTAAAAATAAATATATTACAAATATTTGAGGTTAATATGTGGCTATTTTATTACAATATATTATATTCAAACTTTAATAATAGATATGGGAGAAGAATAAACAGAGAACAGAAAGATAAACTTTAATATTTTTAATAAAAACAAGCCTTTTATAAAATGAATTTCATTTTGAAATTAATAGAAATTGATTTTCTATCTAAATACTGAATAAAATTTGATCAATATACTTTTACGTATGGGCAAACTATAAACAAGGCGCTACTTTTCAATACAGGAGATCGTTATAATTGGTTAAGGGTTTTATTCCTGACAAAATCTTAGTGCGAGCTGCAGCTTTTCAGTTTCTTTCTCTTGCAATACGAATTTGGATTCGCTATTTATGCAAAATCCTTACGTAGGCAACTCTCTCCTTTAAACGAGTGCGAATGTTGTGTTTGGTTTAGAGCGCTACAGTCTACTATTTTGCTACACAAAGGCTAAAACCGGGAGGGACTGGAAACTACTGTTTGAAGATGATTCCGAACGGCTACGAATATACATTACGGCAGAGGGATACATTCCAAGACATCCAGTACCGTAGAGCAGAGCCCTACCCATTCGGCCGTCGTTCAGCTTGAGAATGATCATAGAGATTTGGGGCACACCTTCTTTAGGTCTGCATGTGTTTCGTGCCCCCGAAGTATCCGAGTAATCCTCTCCATGTTCTACCTTTTAGTCTCAAGCTTAGCTCTGTAGTGGACTTATTGGGTTGGACTACAACTCGATCCATGGTAGCATCTCGTAGGTCAGGAGCAGCTTGGTAGCAACTTCAGGTTGCTGTTGTGGCGATTAGTAACCGTATGACTTTGGTTGGGTCAGATAAATTAATTCTCTTACCATAGTCATGCATCCGGGAAATTCTAAGTCCGTTGGACTTATAAAGTCCTAGTTCTTCCTTGGATAAGAAAGAAAATTAATTCTAATCTCCAGTAATTTTGGTAAACCTATTTATATCTTGACAACGCAGAAGTCCGACATAAAATTTGTAAATACATACAATTTATATATTTCTTGCTAGAAAAAAAAAAGTATTATTAAGGATTTGATTTCTAATTTAGGGACACTTGTTTTTATAGCACTCGCCATTGCCAAGCCGCAGATGTTGGTTCCTTATTATGGAAACACCATATAGGCACTCAACATTACTCTCTTAGACAACACAAACAATTAGGGGTTGTAATGTCCTAAAGTTCCCAAACGATACCTCTGTAGGTTACAGGCCAAGACTGGGGGCTCCACTGCTTGGTCCCTGCTCCTAAATTAGGAGGATCTACTTTATTTGTGTTGTCTTGAATAATACTAACCGTCTATATAGTACTCCTATATTAAAAATGGTCAACAAAAATTCACGGCGTTGTATGGGCAAATTTTCAACAGGCAAGTACTCCCGCGTTAGTAATATATATATATATATATATATATATATATATATATATATATATATATATATATATAATATATAATATAATATAATATATATATATATATATATATATATATATGAGTGTTTGTGTAAGTCTAAGTAATATGGTTTCAAGCAAAGATTCTTGAATAACACTAGAGTAATGTTTACAAATGTTAACATTGTTAGTGTTAACGTTGAATTCTCCCTCCCTATGTTAATCTATGGGAAAAAAATTCCCTCTAGCCGGCTCGTATTTTCCGAATTCTTTATAAAATATATATTATGCGGCAGAAGACTATATTTTCTAAGGTACTATCTTTTCCTTCCTTTCCCTCTTAAATATACATCCGTTAAACCAAACGTCTGTCATACCAAAATTTCTCACAAATAATATAAAATCAAATTTATTTTTATAGGAGTTTTTTTTAACAGGGAAAGATAGCATCCTAAAGAATGCGTGGTCCTATCACTTGGTATAATTTTAAAAAGTCTAAAAATGTGAGTCATCCAGAAGCAATTTTATTTTCCTCATAGCTTCACATTGAACGAGAGGAATCCAATACAGCAGGTACAGACCCAGCTTAAGCAGTAGGTCTTGTTCATAATATCCCTCTTGTAGAAAAAAAATACTTAGTAGCGCTTCAAACAAAACGAATGTGGAATTATTCTTTGCGGTAATCCTGAAACAACACCGTAATCAAATGAATGGTGTACAATCCTGGTTCATCGTTCGCCATAGCTTCACATTGAACGAGGGTAATCCAATACAGTAGGTACAGACCCAGCTTAAGCAGTAGGTCTTGTTCATAATATCCCTCTTGTAGAAAAAAAAATACTTAGCGCTTCAAACAAAACGAATGTGGAATTATTCTTTGAGGTAATCCTGAAACAACACCGTAATCAAATGAATGGTGTACAATCCTGGTTCATCGTTCGCCATAGCTTCACATTGAACGAGGGTAATCCAATACAGTAGGTACAGACCCAGCTTAAGCAGTAGGTCTTGTTCATAATATCCCTCTTGTAGAAAAAAAATACTTAGTAGCGCTTCAAACAAAACGAATGTGGAATTATTCTTTGCGGTAATCCTGAAACAACACCGTAATCAAATGAATGGTGTACAATCCTGGTTCATCGTTCGCCATAGCTTCACATTGAACGAGGGTTATCCAATACAGTAGGTACAGACCCAGCTTAAGCAGTAGGTCTTGTTCATAATATCTCTCTTGTAGAAAAAAAAATACTTAGCGCTTCAAACAAAACGAATGTGGAATTATTCTTTGAGGTAATCCTGAAACAACACCGTAATCAAATGAATGGTGTACAATCCTGGTTCATCGTTCGCCATAGCTTCACATTGAACGAGGGTAATCCAATACAGTAGGTACAGACCCAGCTTAAGCAGTAGGTCTTGTTCATAATATCCCTCTTGTAGAAAAAAAAATACTTAGTAGCGCTTTAAACAAAACGAATGTGGAATTATTCTTCATGGTAATCCTGAAACAACACCATAATGAAATGAATGGTGTACAATCCTGGTTCATCGTTCGCCAAACTGTAAATGAATAGGTAAGACCTTGCTTCGAATCTCGTTACTGAAATAAATGTTCGCAGCCGTCCGGAATCAATTGTAAACAATAGGTCCCTACTAATAAGCCCCGTGTAGCAAAGATTTGCCAAGATCTTTGCAAAGATTTGGAGAGAAGTGAGAAGGGAGTGGGGAGAAACTTTCTCAATATCGGTGAGATTACGTTAATCATTTTTCAAAACTTTTATCTCAAAAGAATCAATCTACATTGTTGATAGACAAATTAAATTAAGAAAACAATGCATTTTAACTTATTTAACAGAGACGAGAGTACTTTTAAAAATTACAAGTTCTCCTTTCATGCTAAATTGCACAGGAGAAAAGGAATAAGCTATTTACAATTATATGGTATATAACATACAAGATTACAAATTATAGAAAGTTTGCAAAATTTTCATGTAAAAATTTTAGTTACGTTTTATTGTTTTTAATCACTAATAAATCATAAGTACAGGTTATTAACAAAACAAATACAATTTGCTTTCTAATTAGGTCAATACATGAATGTGAACATCGCAAAGGAATAACGTGTTTCCTGAGCTAAATAAATCTATTTTCGAAATAATAAGATCTTTCATTACATCTAACCTCCATGATATTCAGGTATTTTGCTGTTTAAAACAGCTGCATTTTGGGATTAAGAACTGCAATTTAAACTATTATGAGATAAGTAACTGAATCCTCTAAATAATAATAAGTATATGAAATTCATATACTATGAACATCGACAAAACTGAAACATTTCTGAATAAACATAACAATCCTTCAAGTCCAAACTATTTCTAAAGCTATTATTCTGAAATAACTCCCGTTTTGGTCAGAAATGTTGCCACTCAAACAACAACAAAATTACTAAGCTATCTGAATAAAAATAGAGGATTGAGCATAAACGAACATAAAAACAATAATTAAAAAAAAGGTAAGTTACAAGTAAGTGATCTAAACACATGTTGAATAATATAATTGATATAACCATTTATAATTAAATACTTGGACTATGTACATGAAATAACAAGATCTAGATATTTTTTTAAAAATAAATTTCAACACCAAACGAAAACGACTTAATGATTTCATATGCGAGATATAATGTGGCCTCCACACTATGACCAACTGTTCACCATTCCAGTACTGGTCCTGGTGGCGATCTTGAAGGGTGGTTCACAGGTTGCATTCACACACTGGACCAGTAAATGAACAAAGCGATCTATGGGCTCTATGGACGAGGATCGCCGCCAGTGCAGTATTTGAGCTCTGATGACGCTTCCTGCAAAATAACACAAAAAGAGAACTAATATAATTCTTAAAAAGGCAGGGCAATTTATTATATGATGAATCAGAAAAAGGATGTTTTAACGAATATGTTAAGTCTCGAAAGGTAATATATCCTTTTACGTTGCATTTTGTCTTGTGTAAAACAGCATCTTTTCCATTGCAATCTATTTTTATTTCCCTGTACAAAATAAAAGGAAGTATTGTAGTCGATATATATTTCAGAGCTCAAATTCAACGAAAACATTTATTTTGACCACGAGTTATTAAATTTTAAACATTTTAAGTGATACGTCTGTATGAAGGCACAAGGATTTCAATTCTGAAATTTTAAATATCTGTATTCGATCATTCCTGAACTAGTTTTGACTATTTTCCTCATGACGTCTGTACGTGTATGTATGAATGTATTTATCTTGATAAACTTAAAAGCTATTAGCCGTAGAAAATTGACAATTCTTTTGTAGGACTGTTATAACGTTTAGTTGTGCCCCTCCTGTTTTGGTTGCATTCTAAACTCTATATAACGAAAAACTTCAATATAACGAGTATTTACGCTGTAGGGACTTAGATTAAGACTGATTAGATGTAGAACGTTAAAAGTTTGTATTTTAAGACTAGGATAAAATCTAGTTGAGATCTTTCTCTTTTGATTACTTTCTCAACAAAAACTATTTACACTGAAGAGAAAAAAAAAACTGGTATAATCATGGGTATGGATATAAAGAGATAAGGAGCGTATCAGAATACTGTGCTGTGGTCAGCAACGCCTATGTAAAACAACAAATGTGAGTATAATCGTTGGATAGTTACTGCTGCTACAATAGCAGGTAATCAGGATTTAAATGAGTTTGAAAGTAGTGTTACAGTCGGCGCACGAGAGATGGGTCAGAGTACGACCATTTCACGAGTATATCAGGAATATTAGGAATTCAGTAAAACATCAAATCTCCGACATCGCTATGGCCAGAAAAAGATCGTGCAAGAATGGGACCAACGAGAACTCAGAGAATTATTAAATGTGACAGAAGTGCAACCCTTGCACAAATTGCTGTAGATTTCAGTGCTGGGCCATCAATAAGTGTCAGCGTGCGACCCCTTCAACGAAACATCATCGATATGGGCTTTCGGAGTCGAAGGTCCACTCGTGTACCCTTTATGACTTCATGACAAAAAGGTTTACGCCTCGCCTGGGTCCGTCAACACCATACATTGGACTGTTGCTAACTGGAAACACGTTGCATGGTCCGGCGAATCTCATTTCAAATTGTATCGAGCGGATCTAGATACGACTTTGACAGGTGACACGTAAGTCTCCTGTCTGATCACCTGCACCCATTCATGTTCATTGTACATTCCGAAGGACTCGGGAAATGCCAGGAGGACAATGCGATACCCCACACGTCCAGAATTGCTACAGAGTGGCTCCAGAAACACTCTTCTGACATTAAACACTTCCGCAGGCCAGCAAAATCCATATACATGAACATTATTGAGCATATCTGGGATGCCTTGCAACGTGCTGTTCTGAAGAGATCTCTACCAAGTCGTACTGTTAGGGATTTATGGACAGCCATGCAGGATTCATGGTGTCAATTACCTCCATTAGTCCAATCCATGCCGCGTCGTGTTACGACCCTTTTGCGTGCTCGTGGGAGCCCTACATGATATTAGACAGGTGTACCAGTTTTTTGGCTCTTCAGTGTATATAACGTATATCAATTCTGTGTGAGCATAACTGGAAAACGTCTTAAAATGTTGAAATTTTGTATATAGGACTATAACAGCATCTAGCTGTGCTCCTCCTCTTTTGATTGCTATTTGAACTCTATGTGAAATTTTTCAATATAGCGGGCAATAATATACTTTTTATTAAATACATCGATGTATCAAAAATTTCAATATAACGTGCAATGATATACGTATCGTAATTTCCGTTGTTTGGGTATAACTCAAAAACGATTAACAGTAAATTGCTGGAATTTCGTATTTAGGACTATTATAACATCTAGTTGTGCAGTACTCTTTTTGATTGTAATCTGCATTCTGCATAACGAAAAATTACACTATAACGTGTATTAAGGTTGCGGGCATAATTAAAAAAATATTAACCGTGGAAGGTCGAAATCTTGGATTTAAGACTATGATAATACCCAGGCGTATAAGGACGTCACGTAGTGTGCACATTAAATTTTTTTTTAAATATTGTTTTTAGGAAGATTATCTGTGTAGGAAGTGTCTGCGCTCGATCGAGGTATCTTCACTTGGTCGGGGTCTGTCGGGGCTGGTCAATATTTGCGATCTGTCAGGCATCGCCGAGACAAGTTAAGAAGGCCTCACGGCCTAAGGGGCCCTGAACAGTGCATGAGCGGATGCGTTGAAAGAGCTTTAATGTTTTAAAATACGAGTAAAAGGAATTTGTTTTTATTATTGCCGAAATGCTATATAAAATTATGCAATCTATAAACATTCGTACAAAAATTGTTTAAACTTTATAAAAAAACATTGTCCTGTGTTTTCTATGAGAAATAATGGACAGGCTTGTTGAAGTGTGTGTGTCGATAGGCAGTCTTCTTAAATTCTTTTATTTGTTTAAAATCAGTGCTATGTATAGAAGAAAATATCATGTGAACATCACAACTTCCTTGTACTCATATTAAATTTTATCCTTTTTTATTATTTTGTACGAAGTGTAATTAGAATAAATGCTGGTACATTCAGGGTTAGTTTCAAAAGTTAGACTCAAAATTATTGTGCTGTCTATGCAGAACTCGTGTATTGCTGTTCGGTAGTGACCTACAAAGTTAATTGCATCAAATTGAGTTTTCGCTACATAGATATTTCGCTCTACACTGAAATTTTTCGCGATTACCATACTTCCTATACTCTACACCAAGTAGTAACTAACAGGTAAAATTTCAACATTGTTCCTTGGAGAATTTAATTTTTGTTTCCTAAAAAATGAACTTTAAAAGCATTGTTCCATATGCATATGAATACGTCGATATCATAATTTTACATTGTTTTAGACTGGTTGCGCTTTTATCCGTTATATTGAAATTTTTGTTATAAAAAATCGGAATGAAATAAAAAATGCATAACTAGATGCTACAGCATTTCTAAATATATACCTTCTACGACTTATTCATTTTTTAGTTATACCTGGAAGCGTTATATTGAGATTTTTTGTTATATAGAGTGTAGATTGCAATCAAAAAGGAAGCTTCACAACTATATGTTACAACAGTCATAAATATAAAATTTTAACCTTTTACCGATAATCGTAAAAGAGTTATGCGAGATGCATACAGCGTGTGCACGTCACGACGAAACTAGTCAAAATGCACTCCCGGGTAGTCAAAATAAATCCTTAGAGTTTCAGAATTAAAGTTTTTTTGTACGTACGTATAGACATCTTACGTACACATAACTATTTTTCAAAAATTATTGAGACATTGTTAAAAACGTATTTACGTTGATTGGTTTAATTTGGAGCGGTAGGTCTACGGTTTTCCTACACGAAGGTTAATAAGATCGGAGCCTACTGCTTAAAGCCGATTCCGAACGGCTGTGAAGATCCATACAATGAACGGGATTCAAACCCGGGAACTTCGATACCGAAGAGTAGCACCCTACCCATTTGATCATCGTTCAGCGTATACACGTTGAAATCTTTACAATGAAATTTTTCGGACTTTGATTCGTACAAAAAGACTATAATAATCGTACTATAAAGTCTTCATACAACAGTGTAGTATTCTTTTGTAGAGTATTTTATCAATAATGCATTGTTATATAACACATGCTAAGGTAAACACTTGTTATGGAAACTTTACACATTTAATTCTCAAGCTATATAAATGTGCAAATTCAAAATGATTTTTGTAAGACCTGATTCTATTTTCAATAAATATATAATTTTGCTTTTTTTCCGTTTTGAATACACTTCATATACATATGAAATCCTTTGTTAAATTTAACAAATAAATTCTTATAATATAAACTTAAATTTTCAACTATCTCGAGATATTTTTCAACAGAATTAAGAACACATATTCGTTTCAAATGAGTGGATATGTTTTAATTTTCAGATTCACCCTTTAAATGAAAATAACTGAATTTCTTCTTCAAGTTCTGAACCAAATCGATGTCTACCTTGATTTTACACACTCAGTAAAATTATTTTGCCTTTTACACTTCAAGAACATGTAAATACATACAAGGCAATTTTTTTTTAAATATCCCCTACGCAATTACAGAACCTTTTTTTTAGGATAATTAGCCTAGCGGTCTTCTGCTTGGTTACTGCTTCTAAATTACGAGGACGCTGCAGGAGTAGTGTTACTCGCGTCCGTAGCATACCTTAAGCTACACGTGCACCCCAGGTGGTACTATGTGAGTAACAGGTTCGCAGCCTTGTTAGGATAAGTTCTGTATCGCCTGCTGCATTAAAAAAAAATTTAAGATAATATTTTTAAACAGTTGGCTCTTGATATTTGGATTTCGTTTATCTCGATTTCCGCTAAGGGACTGTCCATAAATGAGGTCTTTTTTCAGTATTTTGGACCTTCTTCCCCTCTTTGTTTCAAAGTGCCACATTTTCAACGTACCCCCTCCCCCACGTTAACACATATCACGCGATATTACTTAACCATATATTTGCAGTTCATGAACAAACACTTCATTATAGATGATATTTCTAATTTTATTTTTAAATTCTAATAATGCATCTGCAAATATAATATTAAGGAATCGTGTACTTATTTTGTATGAAATAAAAATTTTACAACGAAATCACAATCAGTATACAATACCAATAAAATATTAAACATAAAAGGTCAATTGAAAACAGTATTATTTTAGAATTTTAAGTGGAATTTACTATATCTTCAAATTTTGGTAATTTTAAAATAACTGCAAAATTTAATTCACTGATTTTAATTTTTTTTATATTTTGAACAAAATATCTGATGTCACTTTTCTTGTTACCCCTCTCCCACCCTCGTCACAAACTCTCACAATTTCCCTAACCCCCCCCTCGCCTCCAAACATAATATACTTTGTAGACGACCCCTAAATTCGAAGTCTTCCCCCCCCCCCCGAAATTTAAGTTTGGAAGTTTGTTTGTTTTTTTTTTATCTCGAAGTTCACTCCACTTATTTCTATGCTTCAGGTAGCTTTTATCTGCAGTAATTTTACCAACTGGTCTGCTACTATTTTGTTTCTTTGATATTTAAAAATCCCCTATATAATAATAGCCTAAGTTATCTATCCGTCTGTAATCGAATTTATGAAGCGGTTGGACCTGGAATGGATAGAGGCATGTATATTGGATTCTTGATGAGTTAGGGTTAGCAACGTCCGAAATCCACCCCTTCACCCCTTTTCTAACATTTAGTGCCGTAGTTTAAAGCCCTATTTTCCCCGGTTAAGAGCAGGCGATTAAATTTATCAATTTGTCACATAATAAATAGGTAAAAATAACTTTATTTTCCAGCATTATGAAGTCATTCCTTTACTCATTTCTTATTTTAAATTATTTATATATCGTCTACATTATTTTCATACGTTTTATTACTGTACTTAGATATTACGTAAATAATTTTCTTTTATATTTGGTTTAAATAATAGATTAGGTATGTGGTAATTTAAAATTTAATCATCGATTATTTTTGTTGCAATGAAAATTTTATCACAGTTATTAACAACAAATTCTATCTACCTCCAGAGTGTATTCGAAATGATAGTTTCATTCTTTTATTTCCAACAATCACTGTAGGGGGGGGGGAGAAAGAACTTAACGATAATTCTGACGTGGCTAAGATAACTTTGAATTATCTTTCTAAATGAATTCAACGTGTTTCTAAACTGCATTCACAGAATCGGGATACTTTAGAGGAGTATAAGGATAAACCAATTATTGAGAGTGTACCAGATAATTTTCAGCCAATACACAAACCATTTTTTTTACCTGCCTCATAGGGTACTTTTTATTCTGAAAAATTAAAAATTTTACTGATCCCGTCATATGACGGGCTATATGTTAG